>CM024963.1:29240802-29785468 GCA_014282245.1 Rhododendron simsii
AACCTTAATTAACTTATCACCAAAACAATGATTTTTATAGGGACTTATTCGTAAAATAAAGCTACAAAACGATGTTCCCGGAATTTTAGTAACTACTATATGTAATTCCATTAAAACCATAAACTAAATCCTAGATTTGGTAACTAGTTATCTCGTTACCATTTACAACAAGCCAGACTAATCACTGAAAAGCAGAATATTTTTTCAATATTGAAAATCTAGAGATACAATTTCACCACTCAGGCCTTGTTCTTATGAACTTAAACTTAACTTAAATTGTTCACTTAAGTTCAGGTCATTCCTTTAACTTAAAACTTAAACTTAAACTGAAACTTAAAGTTCAAGTCTTCCCAAACAGCCTCAACCCAAACCCAAAATGTGTGTGTTTGAGAATTAAGTTTAAGTTTAGAAGAATGGTTTGTGCTTAACTTATTTTCATTTAAGGCTCCGTTTGTTTCGATGTAAAATGTTTTACGATGTAAAATACTTTCCTTGTAAACTTCAAACTTTTATTTTCATAAAATAAACTTCAAACTTTTATTTTCCGGTGTCTGGTTGACAGATAAAAAATATTTTCAGAAGTCGACAAAATAGTGTAGAGGGAGAGAGAGATGGCTTAGATAAGATGATGGAATTCGATTCCGGAAATCAACAAAATAGTGTAGAGAGAGTGTTTACCAATTTTTCCCTCGATCGAAATCGAAGGAGATTTCGGGAAACAAAGCCAACAACAAAAATAAAGGCTAATGCGGCTTGTCTCCACAAACGGTTTTGAGGTTCCTTGCCGTATTTCAGGACTTCACCGGAAGAGAAATGGCGAATTAATCAAATGCTATTTTTTGGTGGTGATGAATTGACTCGTAAAAGAAGACCGTCACCCGCCAATCTTCAAGAACGGAATCGACCCATCGATTGGGCGGAGTGGATTGATGGTTTAGTGAAGTGGGGTGGAGCGGAAGAAAAATAGCAAATAGACTTTGTTATTTTTCCAAGGTAGATTTACAATAAAAAAGGACGGATCCTCATTGAAAGTAAGAAAGTTAAGTTAATCCTACTCCTAGGAAGACAAAAATTAAGAACAAAGTTAACACTTTGATTTTGTTGAAGGAGTTTACAATGAAGCCAAAAGAGGCTATTTATAGAAAATAAAATGTGTAGGAAATAACTTCCTAACTTCTCACTACTCTTCATTATCTTCTAAGTGTCCAAATAACTTCTCACAAACTCCAAAGTGTGTAGGAGCATGCCACTTGTCCAAATAATTTCTCTTTAACTTCAAAGTGTGTAGGACAATGACAATTGTCTTTTTAACTTCCAAATGTATAGGAGCATGCCAAGTGTCTTGCACTTTATTAAAATACAAACAAATAAAAGCTAGTTATATTATTAATACGAAATAATAAAATAGGAAACATTCCCATAAACGCCACTATTCGGTCGATCGACATGCGGTTAAATATGGTACAAACAGAGAGATTGTGTTCTCCTATTAAGTTAGTGGGGTACTTTGGAGAGAGAGAGAGAGAGAGTTTTGTGGGTAAAGTAGAGGGGAAACTGCCTATTCTTAGGCTTTTAATGAAATGAATTGCTGATAAAAAAAAAGTAGAGGGGAAACAATAGGAATTGACTGCGGGAATTTCACATGCAAGACGCGAAAGGAACCATGAAAACAACTTACAGCCAATTATGTGATAAGTCAATTTACATTTTTACGCCCATCAATGGAAATTGTTTTACCCTTGAAAATGTTTTACTTGTTATTCATCTAACCAAACACTAAAAAATGGGTAAAATATTTTTGGCGTTGAAACAAACAGAGCCTAAGTTTGAAAAGGGGGAAAAAAATGTGTTAAGCCTAAAATATACGAGGCACCACAACTCAAGGGTAGTTGGTTTTTTTAGTGAATAAATTTTTTTAAAAAAGTTTTGGGATTAACATTAATGAAAGGAGTAAAAAACATATGAACCGGAGTTGAACTTGTTTTGGTGGAGAGTAAATATTAAGTGAATAATTTTAATCTTTGTGTCCTTATTGAATCTTTTTGGGTTTTTTGCCATAATTTTTTCACTTTTAATATTGTATTTTTTAAGACGAATCTAAAAAAATTAACGTGAATCCAACAAATTAAACTCAGAAAGGATGATTATAAAAAAAAAAAACAGTGATAGTAAATAATTTTACGCAAACTATTCGAATAAACATGAAGGAGTAGTGTTTTCCACGCGCTTTAGATGCGGGTGGACTTGATCTAAGTATCAAAGTCCCCATAGCCGCATGCATGAAGAGACCATCCTCTTGATAAAACCCTAACGAATCTGTTTCCTTATTTCGTTCCAACTCTCTCTCTCTCTCTCTCTCTCTCTCTCTCTCATCAATTCATCCCTATTTTTCCTCTGAAGAATCTTTCGGGAGTTAGGTGTCAACTCTTCCTAACCAAATCTCTTTCTACACGTACTTATCTTGTTCTAAACCACTTTTAAACCCTTCTATCTCTCTCCAATTTGTTTCAGTTAGACAAAAATCCAATGGAGAGAAGAGGAAGAGAAGAAGGAAAAGAACCCGAATGGCTCACAGTCCAAGAAGATTGGTTAGCGAAAGAAGACGATGCCGTCGATCTTGAATGGATCCCCGTCGAAAATCATCCACCGGAAAACCACCAGTTTTTTGATCCGACCAACTTGTCGTCCTCGCCGGGAAATCACCTTCCATCGTCGTTCGAAAACCACCCTTTTCGTCTCTATCAGCCGGAAATCAATCCTTACTGTCCCGCCAATTATCAGAATACGTATTCTCTCAATGGAAACCCTAGTCTTCCCAACACCCTTTATGATCCAAATCTTGAAGCTGATTTCAGTCGTCTAAATCTTGATCCTTATGATCAAAGGCCTAGTTTTCGGTCTTCTAACGACATGGGTTTTCCTTCTCCTCAGATTAGAGATGATGATTTGCTGAGAATGAGAGTTGAATCCTCAGTACGAGGACAAACGGGTTTGTACTTTGATCACAAAAATATCATTCAAGAGAGTTTCTTGGATGATTTTGGACTCCAAAATTTGGACTACAATTATTTGCCAAATGGAGTGCAAAATCGTAATTCGGCAAGGATCAGGTACCCATCAACAATCATGCCTCATAGGAATCAAAACAGTTCTCAATCTGCTAATTTAAATAGCAATTTTGGAAGATTCGGCATTGGCTTAGGAGCCGACAATTCGAGTTTTTTGGGCTATTCTTCTTCTTCCTTTTCTTTGCATATTGATCATTTGTTGAAGCTCTTCACCCTAGAAGAATTAAGGGGAAATATTATTTTGTTGGCGAAGGATAGAGATGGGAGTAAATTTTTGTGGGGAAAGATCAAGGAGAGGAAGCCAAAGAATGTTGAGATGATTTTAATAGAAGTCAGGGATCACGCGAGCGAGTTGATGGTTGACCGAATCGGGAACGATTTTATTCGGAAGTTCTTCGAAGTTTGTGATCAGCAACAGATTACCCAAATGCTTCTTCTGGTCCTCAGTGATGTGAACCTCATGGGTGTGTGTTGCGATTTGCACGGGTACGTATGTCCTAATTAAGTTACATGTTTCTTCTTTGATCATATGTTTTCTTGATATGATTTTAGAAACAATCATGTTTTCATACCTAATTTATTTTCTAGACATAATGTTCTTTGAATTCAAAATTTGTTATGTTCAAATGAATTTGAGAAACAAGTTTTGAAACCGTCAACCAATGTTCCGAAGTATCCCAAGTAATTGGGACATAAGGCTCGGTTTGGTGTAGTTTATGTTCTCCAAAGTATATTCCTATGGAAATTGATTCTGTAAAAGGATATCCAGAACCTACTAGTATATATAAGGAATGGGATACTAATATAGCCTATACGTTTTTCTCTGTATGAAGATATGTTCTTTTTTGTTAATGTTCATCTGCCATGTTAATTGCAGAACTCGTGCTATGCAAAAATTGTTAAAACAGATCACTACAAAGGAGCAAAGGCGCTTAGTTGTATCTGCTCTGTCGCCAATCGCGGTAAACTTGACGAAGAACCAGTATGGATGTCATGTGATTCAAGATTGTGTGCAATCTTTCCCTAGCGAGGATAACAGGGTAAGTAGTGCTACACAAACAGAAAACCCATTCTAAAAAATCCATACAGTACTGGTGATGTCCATGAGTAAACAAAATAAACCATTGAGATGTTTTTAATAACAAAAAATTCTCTGTCACAAAATTTTAGAAGAAGATTTCTTAATAGTTTCTTGCATCATTATACATATTTGGTTTAATCCGTATGTTTTTCTTGGGCGCAGCATATTTTTCGCGTAGTAGCAGATAACTGCGTTGGAATTGGGATGGATAAAAACGGGTGTCGTGTATTGCAAAAATGTCTTGATTATGCTCAAGGAGAAGCCAAGGAGCATCTCATGGCTGAAATTGCAGCAAATGCTTTAGTCCTTTCAGAAAGCCAATACGGGTTTGTCCCTCCTCCCTTTTTACTTTTATTATCTAGAAAGCATTCTATAAAACTGGTTAATCGTTTACCTGAAAAAACAAATGATACTGGTTTTTTTTGAAAGGACACATTTCTTGGAACATCTCTATCAGATACCTTAAATACTATAGAATGAGGATTTTTGAGTTGAACACCATGGATTATTGCGCTTAACATGGATTACGGAAGAGCTACTCTTCCAGGTTGTTCAAGATTAGGATGTTCATGTTTGTTTGAACTGTAATGTAGTGTCCTTTCTCAAGGCCAACCATGGGAGAAGAAATGTATTTCCAAATAATCCCCCCGCTGGCACTTGAATGCGTTTTTTCTTCTTTAAGAAAATTGTATTCTGTTTTCCTTTTTCAGAAGCCATGTTTTTCTGTTTTTCAGAAACTATGTAGTGCAATGTATACTAGAAATGAGGATACCCCACGCTACAGCAGGTGTGTTGGAGCGATTGGCAGGGAATTATGTGTCTCTTTCCATGAACAAATATGGGAGTAACGTGGTGGAGAGGTGTATAAAACTGTTGGGAGAAGATCAGGTTGCACAAATTATCAGTGAGATGATTGCGGATCCAAATTTCTTGGGTGTGCTTCAGGATCCTTTTGGAAACTATGTGGCTCAATCCGCACTAGAGAAATCGAAGGTACGATAATCGTCATCTCCATAATCTATGCTAGAATCAATCTGTCTGGTATGGTTATGGTTTACTGTTTTATGTTTCCAGATTTCGGACCACAAAGCAAAACATTTTGATTTCTTGATTTTATTTCTTTAAACTATTCACTTCTCAGAAATTACCAAAAGAAATAATGTTTTTTACTGTCCAAAAATTCGGCTTTTCGAAAAAATGAAAGCAATATGTGACAATGAGTAACTTTTCATCCCTTATAATGGTTGGGAAAAAAAGAACTTTGGTTCTTTCAGAAACGTTGTTGGTATACCAGAGTACTTTTGTTTTTCGTATCTTACACTTTGGCGTTAATGGTTTCTGAGTACCAGAGTATGTTTGTTGCCTTAATTATATTGATTGGTAACTTATTTTTTTTCTCTTCATCCCCTAAAAAAATGCAGGGGAGCCTTCGATATTCGATGATGAATCTCATTCAAATGCATTACCTTTACTTACAGAGCCATCCCTACGGTAAGAGGGTGCTCGCAATGACCAAATCAAGAGCCGCCAACCACCACCACCGTCGGTGATCATGTTAATTTAATTAAGGTAGACATGATAGGGGTTAGAACGAGCAGTAATTTCGCTCTGTTTCTTACTTGGACAACTACTAGTAGCTAGTTATGTGTGTTGTTGTTAGGACTATTGGAAGTCATGTTTTGTTATGTGTGTGTGTTGTTGTTAGGTTCCGGCAGTTGAGATGTGTGTGCAGTTGTGAGTAGGTTTTGATCTACTTCTACCAGAACTGCAGCAATAATTTTGTGGGTGAGTCTGTTTTAGTGTTGTCGTTAGGACTATTGGAAATTAAGTTTTGTTGTGTTAACATCGCTTGTCGTACGGTATATTAATAAAGGTTGCGCTTGCTGCTACTTGTTTTTGCGCTGGTGTTCGTTACATATTTCTGGATTTCTTTTGTTCTTTTCAATTGTAAGAAAGGCAGTGCAACAGCTGCTTTAGCTAAAACATCGGATGTTCGGTTTGATTCACGATAGACATGGCGGAGCCGCACCCCTTGGAGCCTTCTCGTTAGCCACCTCCGATTGGAAACTAAATTGCTCAAAGGGTGATGGTCTATATATTCTTGATTCTTGCAGCCATTGGATAATGGTAATGGCATTGACTTCCACTTCCACTCATTTGCAATTGAAGTCAATCTATACAAACTGTGGATCAAAAATTAAAAAAAAAATCGATATACACTGGAGCCCATCTCGCATAGCCCACGGTTCAACGCCTAAGTTTCTCTTTCGATGATGCGTTAGAAACCCACGATTCACCCTCCTGTACTATCTCTCAGAACGTCCTGTTGTGCAACACCAACACCATATCTCTCTATCGATCCATCCTTGTTGATTTTAATGGTGCCCGGAGGGAGTGCTGCGTGCCCATCAAACCATCCATGCGCATCGAACCATCCACGTGACAACGGGTGTGGTTTGATTTTTGGAGTTAGAGAGGTAGAACCATCCCCTGTTGCTCTAGCTTCAATATATTTTGAGTAGTAAAGAATTTCCCTTCCAGTTTCAATGGACGTTGTTAATCCAAATACACCAACAGCCTAATCGAAAGATTATAGCACAAGGGATCCCAGAACTGTGAACTCTTTTGGAACTGCAATTAGTTTGAAGGCATAGATTAAGGACCAATGGACTCAAGATCGAACAAGGACTCAGTATGGATCAATGACTTTAGAACAATCGTCATGCAAAAACATGAAGAGTATTTATTAATCTCAGTACTCTTGCTGGTTTGAACCCATATAGTATACAATTAGTTTTTATTTTTAAGTATTTATTTTTTGCTTTACAAAACATGTCATTTTCTCATGATACATCATCTTTAATTCAAAAAATATGTATAGTTATTTTAGTTAGTGGAGCACACCAAAAATATTTTAGTCAAATTTTTTTTGGATCGGCAAAACTAACAATTTATTTATTAAGGAAATGGGGGAAGGGGATTTCCAACTAAGGTTGAAAAGTACACCAAGATGTGACAAAACCCAATCACACCTATTGGGACTAGCCCATTACATCTGTAGGCATATGTGGTGGGCCGAACCCAGTTTGGCCACGGGTTGGCCCGCAGGTTGATTTGGTGGGGCTAGGAGACGAGCGTGACGGGTTGGACGCGTGCACGCGGTTTTGGCCTAGGCCCTGTGTGTGTATGGGTTGAGCCAAGAAGAGGTGGATTGGACCAAAGGGTTCGGCCCACCAGTGTCAGAGGCTGAGTTCGCGAGCTCAATGACCGAACCTTTGGGTCGGGCGAATGGGCCGATTGGGTTTACAGGGTCGGTTTGACTTGGGCGGGAGCTGAGTGGGGAATCCCTCCAATTGGTTCTAAAAGCTTATAGAACACTCCAGAGTTAGGTCTGGTTTGGGCATATGCCGTGCACACTTGACTTGGAGAGTAAGTATATATGTCTATAAATAGGAGAGGATAAACCTTAAGAAAGGTACACAATCTGAGACCCTACTACAGTACTCTCTCTCTCTCCTGTGTATTGACTTGCTCGTCGGAGGGGCGTGGAGCGGCCTATTGCCTCGCGCCTTGGTGCAGGTACGCAGCGGATCAACGAAGGATAGACCCAAAGGAGTTCGAGGAGAAACTACCACACCATAGCATATAAGCCCGGATTTTACAATTTACAACCAAAAACATCTTATGGCCAAAAAGCCTAAGATTTTACAATTAAGATCCAAAAAGGAAACCCAGCCCACAAAAGTGGGTTGGGCCCATCCCAAGAATACCCAAAACCTAGCCCAATACTCCTGTCCATCTTCAACCGCACCACCGCAAACACCGCTGACGGCCACCACTGAGCAGGACTACCATTCGCACCGAACAGAACATCAACAAATCCACCATGCCACCTATGGCTACCCACCGGCAAAACGAACCGTTCAAACAAACCAACCTCCTACCGCGGAAGCTCACCAAACCGTTAAGCAAAAGCTTAATACACCCAAACAGTGTATACCGGGGGAGACCAACAGGTTACGTTTTTCAAAGAAATGGCATCTTTGATTCTCTTTTCGTTAACCAACAACATTAAAACAATCAAGGACAAAATTGACATTTTGATTTTTTTTAGTCCCAATTCTTACATTTCCAAACAAACATGAGGTTGGGACTATAATCTAATTCCAAGGTCTAATACTATCACGATTAAAAAAAAGAGAGGGTCTAATACTATCGAAAACAAACAGGGAATTGAAATTTGAGGGGTATTGATAATCCCTA
Source organism: Rhododendron simsii (assembly GCA_014282245.1). Taxonomy (NCBI): domain Eukaryota; kingdom Viridiplantae; phylum Streptophyta; class Magnoliopsida; order Ericales; family Ericaceae; genus Rhododendron; species Rhododendron simsii. The sequence goes on from CM024963.1 coordinate 29,249,215, forward strand.
AGGACTTATTCGCTTTGAGTTTTGAGGGAGATTTTAAAGTGTAACGAGTGGAGAAAATAGATAGAAATTTTTTGTTGGAAACCGTGTGCAACGCATGGGTTTTGAGTTAATTGGATTATCAGACAGGGCCAAAGGATAGTTCAAGGGACGATAAAACCCACCTTTTTTTATAGCGGCAATTTTTTTTTTTTTTTTTTATAAATCCTAAAATTGTTACGAGACTAATAAGAACAAGAAAATAGCATCATGTTCAAATCCGAGACCTGAACCTACAAGACAATAAACCCATTTGACATCATGAATTCGAAACTCATCGATCTTTGTGGCCCTGCTGTAGGACATACTTTTAGGGGGTGTTTCCACTAAGAATTTGAGACATTTTTACCATATCGTCCACACTAATCAAAATTTTTTTGCATTTTAGTTTATTGTTCACACTAACTAACAATTTGTCAACTTCTTTTTCAACAATTTTTTCACTCACATACTCATTTATAATTTATTTACTACCGAAAATACTTAACAATTTGATTGCAACAAATTTTTTCTCAAAACTTATTCATTACCAGAAACACCCCCTTGAATGTCTTGTAAATTCTCTAATGCAGAGTGAATGGTCTATCTTTAATCGGACAGAAGAGGAGAACAAATAAGATACGCGTAAATCTACCTAATAAAACACAAGAGAAACACAAGTTGAAAAAATGACTAAGATTCATTTGATTCAAGGGTTAATGTGTGCTCTCCAATTCTTTCAAAAAACACCCACACTCTTATAAATATATTATAAAAATGCCATCAAAAAGTGAATAGTGCCGTACACGGATAAACATTAATAGGCAAACTTTCTTAATAAGTACTTATCCACTTCTCATTCACCATTCTACAAAATGTTCTTTTCATAGCAAATCGCACCGGATCTCAATGAGATCTATCACCATAGTGACATCGCTTGAAGTTGGCTATGATAATGGGCGGCTAACCGGATGGCCGATCCGACCCGTGTGCTCGGATCTACACGGATGCCGTTGATTCCCGCTAAGGCCCCCTTTTTTTTTTATAGAATTTTTGGACGGGTCAAAGACACACGACTCAACCTGGCAGCGCGCCGCAAATCATCACCACCGACATTTTAAACTGAATCACCAAAGCACAACCAACTGGCAGCGCGCCAAACATCACTTTTGAAACCGTGGAGATGGCGGCATTCTCTCTCTCTCTAAAAACGCAGAATAGTTCAAGCACGCATATCTTCTCCACTTAATCGTCTCCTCCCGTTGGATTCCCGTCGAACCCTGCAATCAATTCGAAGACCCTAATAAACCCAAAACCCAATCCCCAAAATGGGTGACCAAGAAAACAGCATTCGCATCACTCATTCCTTGAAAAAACGCCCCTTTGCTTCCCCGGTCGCACCCACCCAGTCTACGTTACAAAAGCCCGGTACGAAGAAGCGAGTCCCGTTGGGTGACCTCACCAACTCGGCCGATGCCGGGTCGACTCGGAAGTCTGGTCTTGTGGGTACCCAGAAGCCCAAACCTAATTCCAAGAACGCGGAGAAGGAGCCGGCTGGGCCGAAGATTGTTTCGGGCCGCGATGGTGAGAAGTTCGAGGATGTGGCTTTTGTGTATCAGAATCTTCAGCCCTTGGAGGTATATCAGTTTGTTTTACATGTATGGTTTTGTGTTTGATGATAGATCTCCTTTTGGCTGCAGAGAAATGGATGCTGTCTGTGTTTATATTCGTTTGGGTTTGTCTCGTTTTGGGACTGTTTTCAGGAAAAAATGCAACAAAAATTAATCTTATTGAGTTTGTATAAAAGTGTGGTTTGACTTGAATCACAAATTTAGATTTGCAGTTTATGAGGAATCCGAATCAGCCTTAGTTTCTGAGGGATTTGAATCAACCTTAGTCTTTGTGGGTTTTTTTTTTTTGGGTACCTTTGTTTACCAAGATTTGTTAGGGTCCTTTGTGTGGTGCTAGGTGCAATTTTACTTGTCCATCTGTTTCTAGGGTTTGGAAGAGATTTTTGATATTTGCGGTGGTGATGTGATTTGTATATGAAATATCTTGTCGTGTAATTTAGGAGTCGGCTAGCTCGAAGAATGTTGTGAGCTACGATGATTGGCAGAAATGCGAGGATGCACCTATTATATACTGGAATCTTCGCACCTTGGAGGTATGCCAATTTCTTTTACATGTCTGCATTTGATGATAGGTTTCTACGTAGTTTCCAATAAACGGATGATAATATGAGAACTAATTAAAATGATGGAAAATGTCAGGGTTAAACTTTTATCATTTCAATTTGTTTTTATTAAGCTAACATAGGTTGTTCGCAAAGTACACACCGTTTGGATTATTATAATGTGTGTTTGTGTTATGCATACATAGGCTTGATGCTACCCTTTGTTTGATCAGTGCCAGCATCATTGGTAAGGAAAGGATAATTCTGAAACTATTTTTTGTTGTTTCTTACCTGAATAAAATGAATAGATAGCCCAATTGAGCTTGTATCAACCTTGGTTTTGTCAGAAGTTTTATATTTCTTTGTATTTGAATTTCATATGTTCACTTAAGAATGAAGCTTAGTGTTTGTGTTTTTGATGTACGTCTACTTAACTAGTTTAGGAAAGGTCAATGATGTGTTGTAGCCTTGTAGGGACTAGGGAGCAATTTTACCTGTCCATCTGTATTAGGGTGTTTGATTAAAGATGTGCTAGTTTGTGTTAGCTTGATGACGATCTCTAATTTAGGTAGAGGAAAAGAGGAGACCCTTGCCTGATTACATGGCTAAGGTTCAGAAGGATGCCAATCAAGCAATGAGAGATATTCTGCTGGATTGGTTGGTTGAGGTTGCGGAGGAATACAAACTTGTGTCAGACACCCTTTATCTTACTGTGTCCTATATTGACAGATTCTTATCTCAGCATTCTGTAAGCAGGAACAAGCTTCAGCTTGTTGGTGTTTCTTGCATGCTTGTTGCCGCGTATGCTTATGATCCCCCATCTCATATAATTCATTTCTATAACCTCTGCATTGGTTGACTTTCTTAATGCTGTTTTATGTTTGTTGTTTTAGCAAGTATGAAGAGATCAGTCCTCCGCATGTTGAAGATTTTTGTTATATAACTGATAATACTTACACAAAGGAAGAGGTGGGGATGGTTCTCCTAATTGTCTTACTAATTTTTCCACAAGTAATCTTTAACCTTGAACATTTTTTGGGGTGATTATACAGGTGGTTAACATGGAGCGAGATGTGCTCATCTTTTTGAATCATGACCTGGGCACTCCTACAATTAAGACTTTTATGAGGTTGTAACTCTGTTAACGTGCTATTACTTCTTTCCGCTGTTTATAGTCCTTCAATCTATTATACTTATCCTCGTAGTCAGCTAGTGCTGCTAATTTGTTTATGTTATTAAAATTTTAACTACTTGTGGAACCACTGTACTTGCAGAATTTTTACTAGGGGTACTCAAGAGAACTGCAAGGTATGCCATCCTCTCTTTTCTTGTCATTGCTACTTGTGCAGTGTATCTATCTTTTTGTCTTTCTCTGTTTCTTGTTTGATTGTCACTGATTCAGTATTTTCTGTACTTTTCAGGTTCTAAATTTGGAGCTGGAGGAGTTTTTGGGTAGTTACCTAGCGGAGATAAGTTTGTTAGATTATGAGTGCTTGCAGTTCTTGCCATCAATTGTTGCTGCTTCAGCCATCTTTCTATCTAGGTTCACAATCAAACCAACGATGCATCCGTGGGTAAGAATAAGCTCTCATGTAACCCTAGCAGTTCAACTGAAGTATATTTACTGGTGCAGTATAGACTGATACCATATTTGCCTTTATTGCACAATTAAACTTTCTTATGCGGAATTGTTTTCCTTATGCTGAATGTGGGAGCCAGAGGTGGTTCAATGGGCCAATGACTCTTGAATGTAGCTAAAGAACTCCTTTTAGAAAATTCTTAAGCAAGCTAATGGTAATCTGGGAAACTTTCTGTGGTCTGGTTCAGATGTTAGATATGACTCCAGCAAAGGAGCTTGGGATGATCTTTGATTTCCCGGGAAAGGAGGCATATGGGCTTTAATGCTTCAATGCTAAGTCAGCCATAGTCCCTTTCTTCTAAACAGGACTTCTTGCGTGTTCGGTGGAACTATGACTCATTAAAATCAAGTGGTACTGGACTGTGCCTGAACATTCTGATTGCTCTTTGACATGGAGGAGTCTCTTAAAAATCAAATTCATTGCTAGGCCTATTATGGAGTACATTACATCTAGTACCATTCTTTGGGTTCACAAGGGCATCCCATAGGACATCTCATTGATGCCTATGCCTGAACATTCTGATTGCTCTTTGACATGGAGGAGTCTCTTAAAAGTCAAATTCATTGCTAGGCCTATTGTGGAGTACATTACATCAAGTACCATTCTTTGGCTTCATAATGGGCATCCCATAGGACATCTCATTGATGCCTATGGTCCTAGAAGGCTAGAACTGTTTATTACTCTGGCTCTTCATTGGCTGCCAAAGTTTTTTCTATTACTAACAAATGGTGCTTGTGTTTGGGACGTTTGGCTAGCTAGAAACAAAAGACATCTCTCTGCTTCAAAAGCTTGCATAGACCCCAACTGTTTTGCTTGGCCAGAGTCCAGACTAAGAATGATGTTAGGACCAAGGCTTCTCTATTGAAACCTGTATCTGCTTGTTTTGTTCAAGTAGTCAACTATTTTGCTTAAGCTTTGTAAACTTGATGTGGAAACGAGTTAGCAATCACTTGAAGTTTTGATAGATTTTTTACGTATTCATGAATTACTTGCACATTTTGCAGAGCTTGGCACTGCAACAATACTCAGGTTATAGACCATCTGAATTGAAGGAATGCGTCCTTGCTATTCAGGACTTGCAATTGAGTAGAAGAGGATTGGCTTTACAAGCAGTTCGAGATAAATACATGCAGCATAAGGTATCTTGTGTTGTTTTGCATGTGCTTTCACCATCTTGTGTTTTGTAGCCTCTCAGATTTCGATTTTTGTTTCAAAACACAAATACTGTAATTCGCTGCAACCCGCGTTAAAAAGTGGCTATTTCAGCAATAAGGTTTCCGATTAACAATCTGCGGACACACATGGGAGACCGTTCTTGGCAGTTTTAGAATATGGGATTGCTTCATAGTGTCTTCTAGCAACTATCTGATGTGAACTCTTTTGTTTTTTGAACAGTTTAAGGGTGTTGCAGCATTGTCTTCTCCCTCAGAAATTCCTGCGAGTTATTTTGAGGACTGTAAAGCATAGCTGTTGAGATTCCAAATGTCAGCTATTTGCCTTCACTGTTAACATCTCGTTACAAGGTAGGTAGAAGCGAATCAAGTGATCGTAGTTCCGGACTTGGGAATACACTGTAGAACTTGTTGGTTAGTGAACTACAGGGAGGTTGTGGTTCTTAGTCGACAATATATGTGAAGGATACAGAATTTTTTTTTTGTTTGTTTGTTGGGGGGGGGGGGGGGGGGGGGGGGGGGGGGGGGGGGTTTGTGGGTTGGTGGGGTGTGGCATAAATGAGGATGCAATAGTTGTTTATCTCTGTATTGAACTCTCAGAGTTATAGTTTGAAGGACGTTTGTATTTTCCAAACATTATCCAAATCTTGTCAGTTCAGTAAGTTTTAGATCATGCATCAGTTTCTTGCCTGATTGGTTGTGTTAGTGATGACTTCAGTATTAGCTACTACTATCATTATTAGTATTGAGAGAGATTCACACTGATGAACGTTGTGAGCTTATTTCGAGACATTGTAAAGCATGTATGGGGCTCAACGGCTTAAGTTGAAAGGCACCAATAACATCACATCGGTCAATTCATTGCCATTTCGCATCGTTTACAATTTCAATACTCATATTTTTATTCACTTATCTTGTGAATCGAACAAACTTACATGGATTTAAGGGCACATAGAGGTCAATATGTTTGGGTCCGGGTTATGATTGACTAAAAAATGAATAAGCTAAGCTTGCACTAATTTAGAAGCTCGTTAACTATGTGGAATTTGCGTAGGGGTGTCAAACGTGCCTGTCGTGCCGTGCCGTGCCATTTTTTTCCGTGCCAACCGTGCTTCGTGTCGTGCCGTACCGTGCCCGTTTACTTCATCGTGCCTTGGCGTGCCGTGCCGTACCGTGCCCGTGCCGGGACATGGTGGGCCATTTTGCTTTGTCGGGCCGTGTCGGGCCGTGTCTTTATAAAACCGTGTCGTGTCGTGCCGTGCCCGATTAATTAATCATGTCGTGCCGTGCTTTTTTTTGTCGGGTCGTGCCGTGCCGTGCGTTTTTATTTTGTCGGGTCGTTCCGTGCCTTTTTTGTCGGGTTGTGTCGTGTGTTTTTTTGTTGTGTCGTGTCGTGCCTTTTTTTGTCGGTTCGTGTCGTGCCGTGTCGGTCCGTAATCGTGTGTCGTGCCGTGCCATCGATTTTTCTTATACATATCACCAACCGGCAACCAATTTTCGTCTTAAAAAAATCTTCCTAAAAAACCCACATTCCGGTAATAAGACCTTGGGAATCAATTCCCACGAACCAAATGTACTTCACAGACAATTGAAGCATGAGAATTTCAAAAACAAAAACCAACAAAATTACAGCGTCCTGCATTACTCTTATCAAACATTCTCTCTCATTAAGAAGCTGAACTTGTAGCTTGATTTGAATAATCTGACAAACTCGCCTACAGTTTGTCCTCGAAATCGAACAACGGTGTCATCTGTTCCTTCAACCCTTTCCTCTTGCGAATCTCCGACACAAGGGTGGCCGCCTGTGACCCAGATTCCAAAGGATCAGACATCATCATATCCCAATGATCAAACACGCACTGCAGAAAAGCCTGGCCTGAAGTCGCTGCCCTCAAAGTGCCAGAGAAACCAAACGACTCTACAACAGGAAGGTAAGCCTTGATGTTGTAAAGAGGGGTACCCGGCCTCTGCAGCCATGGGACACATTGAGACATCCCAACTTGGCAGCATCAACAAGAATAAAAATAGAACAGTAGCAGCATCAGTCATAACAGCAGCTGCAACGGCAGGCAGCAGCAGCTGCAATCAATTGTAGTAGCTTCCTTTCTCAATCTGCTGGGGACGAACAGTAGTAGCAATCAACAGCAGAACAGCAGATATCTGCTCTTCACAGAACAAGAGTGAAGAGCAGCATTAAACCGTAGCAGCTGTACACCGTAGCAGCAGCAGTAAACCGCAAACCGTATGAAGGCCTTAACAGAAACAGCAACTGTACAGCTGCAAAACAGAAGCATTGCACTAGCCGAGGGTAATAGTAGCAGCAACCACAGCAAACAGCAGTTACAGCCTTAACAGTCAGTCACTTAGCAGGTGGTCAATACTGAACAGCAGCTTCAGAAACCATTTGGAACATGAAGTATTGAACACAGCCTCAGAGTAAAGGATAAAGATTGCAGCTGCTGTACCAGCATGTATTTGAAGCAAAACAGCAGCCACATCCATTACAGCATTGTGTCTATCAGTAGCTACACTTCAACTAATAGCAGATAGGTAAACCAGCTAGGGACAGCCCCCTAGAAAAGCATAAACATTCCTAGGACAACCCCCCAAGGATAGGTCAAAAGAAACCAAGACTAACAAACATAACAAACAAAAACTTCAACCAGCAACAGACAAAACATTAAAGCTGCAACTGACAACATAACAAATTGCAGACAAAAGATACATCAATTGAGATATATGCAGAATTTGGAGTGTGCCTCATTGGATTCTTCAGGCTGCCCCTCTGTAGTCTATTTTGGATAGTTTCCATTTGTTTTTAGGTTTAGTTTGGGCATGGTTGTGCTATGGCATATCTGTGTTTCTAGTTTTGGTCTTTGCATGACCATCAGAAGAGCGTAGGATTTCAGCTTGTTTTCAAATACTCCATACTTTCAAAAAGATACCTTTAGAATGCACACATTATTTCGCCAAATAATCTATTCAGTAGACCGGAATAATAGGAGTAATTACTATTATTGCCACCTCAAACTCACAACAAACCAACACTAACAGACTGGAGGGGCTAGGCCGCCACCTCAACTCAGCAAACAGAATATGTGAGGGGCTAGGCCGCCACCTCAACTCAGCAAACATAATATGTGAGGGGTTATGCCACCACCTCGACTAAGCAATGCAATCAAATAAAGATTAACTATACTAACTAAAAACAAACTCAATATTTAGCCTGGCTTCGTTACACCTCAAGTTTGGCATAAAACCAGGTTAGAGGTATCCACCAAGCTAAATACGAGCTACTAACACATAAAGCCATGGATACAAAAATAAGTGAGAAAATCCACCTTCATACATTAGTGTTTTTTTTATCATCATAGCCGGAAACTGAAATGGATGCTGCAACGTTAAGTTCCCATCTTCTACAAGAACCTCTCCTCCTCACTAAATACCCTATCAAATATCAATAAGAGAAGCAATAAGAGAATATAAAGATTGAATACCAATGGAAATTAGAGTAACTGAAATATTGGAACTGATATTTACCACTAAGGCCTTCATAAGTTGCAACAGCACTTCATAAACATCAGCAGAAATGAACTAAGAACAATTACTAAGTACAATTTTTTCAGATATAGGTACATTTTAGTGCTGAATGTACTTAGTTCTGAATTCTGCTCAGATATTAGTTATTTTTATCATCACTGCAGAAAATTGAAATGGATGCAACGTTAAGTTGCCATTAAGGCCTTCATAAGTTGCAACATCACTTCATTACAATACCACTATGGCTCAGACATTAGTTTTTTTATCATCATAGCCGGAAAACTGAAATGGATGTGGCAACGTTAAGTTGCCATTAAGGCCTTCATAAGTTGCAACACAATCACACTTCGCTTTGCCAAAAACTGGGGTTGTGTCTGTGGCTTATTCATTTCAGACTAAAAGGAGACACACACACACCCACACTGCCACACACACCACAACGCATGCAGGCAACATCCACGTCAGTTAAGTGCGAAGCTAAACAGACCACAAGGCATGCAGCAGGCTCAGATATTAGTTAAGAAATACATCATAGCCAAAAACTGAAGTGGGGGCAACATTATGTTGCCATTTAAGGCCTTCATAAATTGCCACAACATCCACTTCAGCCCACTTACTGAAATGAATAAGCCACAAACACAAATACTGAAATGAATAAGCCACAGACACAACCCCAGCAGAATAAATGAATACTAGAATCAAACCAAATGCCAGCAGGTCCCCTAATCACTGTCTATATCAGAATCTGCAAAATAGCCTCTGAATTCATCTTTAGCTGAGCGTTTTTGAATTCCAAGGCGTGCATCCTCCCAATCTTTCAAGCATATGAGACAGTCCAAAATGTCTGGAGCTAGTCTGCTCCTCCTCTCATCCAACACTCTTTTACCTGCACTAAAAGCAGATTCGGATGCCACTGTAGACACAGGAGGGGTTAGTAGATCACGTGCCATGATTGAAAGAACGGGATATTTAACTTCATTTTTTTTCCACCAATCTAAGACATCAAAATCACGCCTGTCATTCTCATCAACAGATTCTAGGTCCAAATATTTATCAAGTTCAATGCGTGAAGTTACAGTGCTACTTCCTAAATTTGAACTAACGAAATTCCAAAATTCATCATTGGTACTTGTAGAAGATGTTAAAGGAGCAGCAGTACAGACAGCATTAGAACGAAACTTAGAGTCATATTTAGCATACATGGTAGTCAATAAATCATAAACATGAGCAGAAGAAGGTAAAGTAGTAATTCCTAAATTCGTACCAATCGTTCTTAAGACCAAGCTAACACCTTGTAACTTCATCCTAGGGTCCATTACTGCAGCTAACATAAATATTGGTGGCATTTCCTCATAATATTTTCTGAATTTTCCTTCCATATCTATACAAGCATGTGCAAAATTTGGATGTTCTCTATATCTACGAAAATTTACACTGATATTGAAAAGATGATGAAGCACAATACAAGAAGTAGGATAACGAACACCAGAACAACTTATGGTAGCAACATAAAACACTTTCAAAAATTTCATGAACTCAAAACCAATTTCCCAATCAGCTTGAGTTAAAGGACTACCACGACACGGTCGATACCTATGATTAACAAAACCAGATATTGCATCACTATATTTCCTACAAGACTTTAACATAAGGTAGGTCGAATTCCAACGATTTTGAACATCAGTGTTCATATTTTTAGGTTTAAGATTGTACAATGATGTGCATAATTTATCAAATTCTTGTTGCCTAGATGGGGAAGTAGCAATAAAAAGAACAGCATTTCTAATTTTTGAAATCTGTGGAGCTATATGTGTCAAACCATCTTGCACAACTAAGTTAATCACATGGCATACACATCGCAAATGCAATAATTCACCGAAATAAGGAGTCGTCAAATTTCTTATAAACAATGGAAGTGTAGCAGTATTAGCGCTATGGTTGTCAAAAGTAATGCTATAAACTTTATCAAGAACTTCAAAATCCCTAAAAACAGTAATAATACTTTCAAAAATATGTTCAGCATCATGAGGAAACTCCACTAAACGGAAAGCAATAATTTTTTTTTGCAAAGTCCAACTAGAGTCTATATAATGAGCAGTCACACAAATATAACCACGATTATTTATACCAGACCACATATCAGAAGTAAAACCAATTGCACCAACAGTTGCAAGTTCACTAATCAAATCTTTTTTAACTTCACTATGAGCTTTCTTCGTATCACTACGGGTTGAATTTCTAGAAACTTTAACAAATGAAGGATTTAAACAATTTTTGACAAAATGTTCAAATCTAATATCATCACCAAAAGTAAATGGTTGTTCTGCTGCAGCTACATAAAGGGCTAGTCCATGTCTCATTTTTTCTTTTGAATAAACAAAATTACTACAAGATGCATTGGCAATTTTATCAGGATGATGTTTTTCAAGATGTCTACCATGTGGCCCTACACCATTATTACTTAAGCATTTATAATTTGTGTCACAATAATGGCATACAGCCCTCTGTCCTATGTCAATACCCTTTTCATTCTTGAAGTTATCCACTATAGAGAAATGATTCCATACCCATGAGCGGCGTCGTGACCTTTTTGAACCACTAAGGCCTGAATTTGTAGCTGCAGGAGTAGAAGCTGCTGGAGTGGCAGTAGAACCTAAAGGTCCTGTTCCACTTGGACCACTTCCACCACCAACAATGTTTGAAGCACCCTCCTCACCTACAGAACCCATACCCTGTGGTGCAATAGGGTTTCGAGCTACTTCATCAGAAGAACCTGAGTAGGAGTCACCCATCTACAAAAAAAAAACACCATATCAGGGGTTATTAAAGGGGAAACACGAAAGCCCTAATTTTGTAACCCTAAATGCAATATTCAAGTAAATAACTTCACAGACGGACAGACCCTACTTAGTGGCTCAGTGGCTGTGGGTACAATGTAACAGCAGACTGACAAAATCATATGCAACAGCAGCAACACTACTGATCAATCACATGGGAAGTGATTAATCACAGTAAAATGTTATTCACATTAGGCTGATTAATCACTGCAAATTCAGTTTCGACAAATTTGTCAAAAATATACTAATAGAAGAAATTAGTAACAAAATCATCAGATCTGGCCTGTCTCGCCAAAACCATAATTTAAGAAATTAGTAACCAAAGCACTAATTTAGTAACCCTAATATCAAGAACCCTAATTTCAGAAATTAGTAATAAAAGCCCTAATTTCGTAACCCTAATTTCAAAAATCAGGTCAAAACCCTAATCTCAGAAAACCCTAATCTCAGAAAACCCTAATTTCAAGAACCCTAATCTCAGAAAATCAGGTGAATCAAGTGATAGAGGTAGTAGGTACCTGTGAGGGAGGAAGAGAGAGACGGTGACTGCCTGACTGGTGATAGTCTGATAGAGGTACCCTTCACGCCTTTACCTGAGATTCGAACGAATCTCCTGCTGTTGCTCAAGTAGCTCGGCTCAGATAGTCCAAGAATCCAAGAGACTCACAGAGAGAGACGTTGAGATTAGAGGACTAGTGAACACACACACACGCACAGAAAGAGAGAGAGACACAGAGAGAGAGAGAGACGTTGAGTGTTGAGTCGAGAGAGTGAGATGATGGTCACGGGTCACCGTCGCACACTCGCACCGACTCACCGTTTGAGTTGTCACCGGAAAGTCGGAAACAGAGAAAGAGAGAGAGAGAGAGAGAGAGAGAGAGAGAGAGAGCTGTGAGCCTGTGAGTACCGTTCGAGAGAGAGAGAGAGAGAGGTGACTTTGAACACAGAACACGGTGAACACCAAGAATCCGAACGTTGAGATTATCAGAGAGACGTTGAGAGATTCAGAGAGAGTCAGTCGGTCAGAGACTCAGAGAGAGAAGACTGAGACATAGAGAGAGAGAGAGTAAGAGAGAGATCGGAGTGTGAGAAATGAGATGTCTGCTAGGGCAGCATCTCATTCTTTTTATATGATCTTTGTGATCATGTGCATACAAGACACCATAATCCATATGCACCAACTTATCGTAGAATCCCGTAATGAATCACTCGAGGGCCGCCCGAGGTGTTATTTGAAAATCAAAACCGTCTATCTTTTATGTGGGAGTGATTATATTATTCGTGCCAAAAATGAAGTAAATTGGTTGTCATTATATACTTGATCGTGCATAACGTCAAATTTTCGATTAATGAATCTACATTGCGATGAAAGGGCTTCCAAAACCCGATAAACCCGAATTTTTGTGAGATTGATTAAAACACCGAGAAAAACAAAATGAACGGTATGGATCATCATACTTGTGTCGCAATCGTGTGGCTAGCGTACATTGAACTATAGCAGAATACATTGGTCTATAACCAAATAAGTTTGATGTATACATTTGAAAGGTAGCTGCAGACTCATTTTTTCAAATGTTCGATCTAAACCGTTACAATTTAAGATCTTATCGAACTTATTACTCTCCCATAAATCGGTGATAATCGGATGTCGAAAATCACGTGATCAGAACACACTTTGTGCTTTCAAAAGCGTTAAAGTCCTATAATGCACCACTTGAGGACGGCCTGAGGTGTTATTTGAAAATCAGAACCGTCTATCTTTTATGTGAGAGTAATTTTATTATTCGTGCGAAAAATGAAGTAAATTGGTTATCGTTATATACTTTATCGTACATAACGCCAAATTTCTTATTAATGAATATACGTCCCGACGGAAGGGCTTCTAAAACTTGATAGACCTGAAAATTTGCAAGAGTGATTAAAACATCGAGAAAAACAAAATGAACGGTATGGATCGTCATAATTGTGTCGCAATCGTGTGGCCGGGGCGGACCCATGCCTTTAAAAAAACATACAAAAAATAAAATAACATACATATATAATAGAAAGATATTGAGATAAATTCACGAGATAAATAAAAAGAAGTGCAAATATATAAAAAAAGAAGAAGAAAATAATCATTCCCCTTATTTTTATTCATATATCAGGCAATTTATTTTTAACTATTTCTGTCATGAATTACAACATCCTCTCATTTACTCTCCAAATTATTTTTATGTTTGATTTTTGATTCAAAATTTTTTAATCAAATAAAAAATTTTAAAATCTTATTTTACTTAAATAAAAGGAAAAGACTAATAAATTATTGGATTATCAAAAAATACACAAAAATAAAGTAAACTATAATCTAAAATCCCTTATTTATTTAATAACATAAATTTTTTGGTTTTTCCATGCCTCGTGTCGTGCCGTGCTTGATGAGAACCGACACCGTGTTGTGCCCGTGCCGTGCTGTGCCTGACTAGAACCGTGTCGTGCCGTATCGCAACTCGTGCCCCATCCCACTTCTGTGTCGTGCCCATGCCGTGCCCGTCTAAGACCGTGTCGTGCCGTGCCGTGCCGTGCCAAACTAACTTCCGTGCCGTGCCCGTGTCGTTCCCCCTCACTTTCGTGCCCGTGCCGTGCCGCGTCCCCCGTGCCGTGCCGTGTCGTGCCTGGCTAGAACCGTGTCGTGCCGTGTCGTGACCCGTGCCCCATTCCACTTTCGTCCCGTGCCCGTGCCATGCCCATCTAAGATCGTGTCGTGCCGTGCCGTGCCAAGCCAACTTCCGTGCCGTGCCCGTGTCGTTCCCGCTCACTTTCGTGCCCGTGCCATGTCGCGTGCCCACTACGCCCGTGCCGTTCCGTGCCTTTCGAGGATTAATTCGTACCTGTGCCGTGTCGTGCCGCCTCCAAACGTGCCGTGCCCGTGCCGTGCCCGTGCCGACCCGACCCGTTTGACACCTCTAAATTTGCGAAGCGATCCTATTCTCAGACTTGTTTCTCCAAAAAAAATACAAACAAAACTTCTCTTCAAAAAAAAAAAAATAAAAAAAATAAAACCTTTTTTCTACTTAAGGTTGTATCTAAAGCCCAAGGCCCATAATGAATCAAGGCCTCGGCCCACTAAATGGGAACAAAGCCCCGAAGGCCCGCTCGAATACATCCTGTTTTCACCGCGAAGCAAATGAACTCTCAGGTCCGCAGAAGAGAGAGAGAGAGTAAACCCTGTTTACATTTTACCTTGTTAGACTGAAGGAGACGGTGGACGAGGACGGGGCAGAGAGGTAGATTTTCCGGCGGCCGGAGCAGCAGTGTCATTGAAGACGATGGAATTCGAAGTCGACGAGAAAGAGCTTAAAGCCGCCGGAGCTGAGCTCCTTCCCGACGGACGGCGTGGACTCCGCTTACATGGTTGGGAGATCGAGTCTCTCAAGCGACCCATTCTCAACTCCCGCCAACTCCAAGAGTACTCTCTCTCTCTCTCTCTCTCTCTCTCTCTCTCTGTCAATTGTGTGTGTGCGTATGTACGATCAAAGAGCATCTATGTTCGTGCGAAATCGAAATCAGTGTTATTGTGAGCACATAATTGATGATTCAGATGTCCTTTGTCTGTCGATTTTCGTGAAGGCAAAAAGTCAACAATCACAAACACATCACACAAATTACAAGTGGTCTCCCCGGGGTGTAGTGTGGGGTGTGTAGT
The DNA here is from genome assembly GCA_014282245.1 of Rhododendron simsii. Taxonomy (NCBI): domain Eukaryota; kingdom Viridiplantae; phylum Streptophyta; class Magnoliopsida; order Ericales; family Ericaceae; genus Rhododendron; species Rhododendron simsii. The sequence continues at coordinate 29,264,277 of CM024963.1, forward strand.
GTGTGCGGAGCCCACGTGTGTTGTGAGTGTTTGGATAAATGTGTTTATAGTTCTCACAAAATTGTTGTGAAGGATACTGTACCGCGCCATCGGTGTTATCTTATATACACCCTATTCTTTCCTTGAAGTCCCGATGTGGGATTTTACATCTTCATATACTATCTTAAAAGCAGAAAAAGTGATTCCAGATTAGGAAAGAATAGTATTGAACATATTATAGCTAAAGTTTCTCTCTTTGCAGGTGATAATTTGGGGGTGTTTGTTTTTGTTTAGCTTTTGAAAGGGGAAGTGAGAGATTTGGGCAGCTAATCGAAATGGCTTCATGTTGCATCATGTTGAGTAACCAAAAGATTTAGTCACTGGAGGGAGTTTTTACAACAATTTTCTATATCTTGATTAGATGGATCATAACAAGGCAAGTGAAAGTTGCCTATTTGTTCCCATTGGTAGGACATTGTGGGGGGGGGGGGGGGGGGGGGGGGGGGGGGGTTGGGGTGGGGGTGTGTGTTTGTGGGAAATCTCTTTTGCTGGTTTTGGTTTGAGCCATGTGTGTATTACACCTTCTCATTTGGATATAACAACTTAACCCCCCATAGTTTGTCGATTAAAGTGCACTTTATGGAGTGTGAAACACGTGTCCAGGTCACGGGTTTTAGGAGGGCAGCATAGGCCTCTACATTGCCCCGTAAATCTCCGGTGGAGTAAGATTAACTTTTAGTCTTAGAGCGTATAGGTTGTCTGAAACTCTTTCGATAAACGCTCTGAAGATCATTTTTTTTTTTATAGGCAACACTCTGAAGATCATTGAATGAAGCAGTTTAGTTCTTGCAAGGTGGAACTATCTGACTGATGATTTCGGCTTAATTTTTTGACATACATTTGTCTGGTTCTTGAATGATTATGTTTTCCGGATCTTTTGGCATTGACTTGGGATGGGAAGATTCTTATAATGATTATGACAGTGAGAAAATGAAAAAGTTAAGAGATGTTTGCCATGTATCCAAAAAAAGGTTTATAAGTTATTACGTTTGTGAATGGTTCAAAACTCCACAGCTGAACAGACTGTACTTGTTGAAAGAAACAGCTGGTAACGGTAATGTCTTCAACTCCAAGCAGATATGGTTTTGTTCCCCAATCTAGTACTTTCTATTTTCTCACTACTGCTACTGATACCATAACCATTTCATACACAACTTTTTTGTTTAGTTTTTTTGGCTTTGTTCTCTTGATTAAACTCTCCGATATGCAATGTCATAAAATTGCTTGAGTGCATGGGTTACTAGTAGTTTAACACTATGCATTGTGTATTTGCAGGTGGGAACAAAAGCTACAGTCATCCCACTTTCCTGAGATGGTATTTGGGGATAGTTCTTTGGTTCTTAAACATATGAACAGCGGGACTAAGATTCATTTTAATGCATTTGATGCCCTAACTGGCTGGAAGCAGGAAGCATTGCCACCTGTTGAAGTTCCTGCAGCTGCAATATGGAAATACAAAAGGTAAGCTGGTTATCGTTGTACGTAATGTTCATTACTTCATCTGACCTAGTTAATCAGATGCAATGCATCAAACTATGAACTTTAGCTTGGATTTTTCTCCTCCTTTTTCCCCTCCCTTTATGACAGGTTGCAGATACATTGCTTTGGTGACTCTCATTTCTTTTGTATACGTGCAGCGAATCCTTCCAGCAGGTGATACTGGATTATGACTACACTTTTACAACACCTTATTGTGGAAGTGAAACTGAAGAGATAAATGAAGAGGTGTGTGCTCTCTGTTTATTTGATATTTCTTAGCATTTCATTTTCAGTGGGATGACAATCATTAGACTCATCACATAGGTACATTCCTTCATGCAAATCCCTTTTACCGTACTCTCTTCACAGAAACTACTTTGATAGATTTAGCAAACTGATGCATCTGAGTAGCTATAGAAAAAGGTTATAGTGGGAGAAGAAGGTTATTTGGTATTGGCTCACTCTGATCTACTAAAAGATGAATGAAGAACATGACATGAAGTGTTGCTTATTGTGCTTGGATTGGAGTCTGTTGTATTACTGGCACTTATAATATATCAGAAAATTTGATACTGCTGTTTTTAAATGGACAGCTAGGAAGAGAAGCAACATCTGAAAAGGGCAACTGTAGTCTTTGTTGGGAAGAATGCCAGGAAGAAATTGACTTGGCTTCGCTTGCATTAAAAGAGCCGATTCTCTTCTATGATGAGGTTGGCAACCGAAAAGATAACTAGGAGCAGATTGGCATGCACATTCCATAATCTCTTTTGACTTTTCTCACCTGTTATACGTTTTTCTGCCATGACCCAAACTAGTTTGGTACTTCCACAGGTAATTTTGTATGAAGATGAATTGGGTGATAATGGGATTTCACTTTTAACTGTGAAAGTGGTAAGATCTTGACTCTCTCGACTAATATTAATAATTATCGTGCATATGATCAGCTTTCTTCTAAATTTTAGTGGTACTTCTTTTTGAATCAACTTTCGTTCACAATGTTGGAATGTCAAAGACTTGTCATCATTCAATATCTTCGATTTTGCAGAGAGTGATGCCAAGTTCATGGTTTGTTCTCTTGCGTTTCTGGGTGAGTTCATTAACTTTAACATGAAGGTTTTTTAGAATAAATAATTTATACCATCCATCTTTGATCTTTGCGGTACTGCTATTCAATAAAGCAAAGCAGTTACCAAACGAAAGGATGAAAATGAATGGAAAAGGAATTGATGCCTTTCGTCTTACAGCTTAGAGTTGATGGAGTGCTTATGAGATTGAGAGACACGCGTATGCATTGCGTTTTTGGGAAGAGTACAAACCCCGTTATTCTCCGGGAAAGCTGTTGGAGAGAAGCCACAATTCAAGCTCTATCTGCTGTAAGTTAAGAATCTCTTGTGGAAGGGTTTTATGTCTCGCTGTGTAAAAATCTTATCATTATGATTTGTGTATACTCTTGTTCCGACCTCTTACAGATAGATATGCATGTCTAGCTTTGTGTGCTTCTGGGAGTTGATGAGACATTTGGGGACTTTGCTTAGTGAAATTCCCATCTTTTTTTCCGTTTATGCATTTGGGAATACATCTGAAAATTTTAGAAGAGAATCTTCTTTCCTGTGTGCATCATGTGGAAGACGAACAGCATAACCTCTTCTTGTGGCCCTGAAGGCTGAAGGGATTCTAAAATCATCAACCACTTCCTTGTTATTAGGATATTGCATCTGCAGGTTCTAATTGATTCTTAGCATTCGGTGTCAAGATTTCAAAGTTCTTGTGGAGAGAATAAAACAAAATAACAGAAGAGTCCATTTTTAACAATATGGCATCTGCTATTATTGCACCTTTTTATGCTATCTGGCTCCTAGTTGTCTATACATCATCTGCTTATTGTGGACGGTGGAGCAGTTTTTCTATCTTTGCTTTTCAAAATTTATTACTGATCAGTTTTGTTTTATTAAATGTTGCAGAAAGGGTACCCTTCTGATTCTGCAGCTTATAACGATCCAAGCATCATCAGCCAGAGGCTTCCAATCATCATGCGCAAGACCCATAAGCTTAAACTCCCTGGTACTCCGTAAGGTTGTTATTTACCCTTGAAGTTAGTGTGGATCAAAACTGTATTGAATCTTCACGTAGAAGATAGAAATCATTTCTACATAGCAGTTATAGTCTCCTTGCTGGTAGATGCGATTCTTTGTATACATTGTTATGTTCCTTTATCTCAGTTTGTTTAGTGAGTTGTACTATTACATAACTTTGGGAAAATTGGGCAATTAGCATCCCATGGTGCCTTCGACAAGTTTAGAAGATATGTCTGACATGCATGCTTGTGTAATTGTTGCAAGAGAACTAGAGTAGTGTGGCATCTGGAAGTAGGGGCACGAGTCGGAGTTTGGAATGGCTTAGGGACACTCGGAAGTGGGATTTGACTAGATTGCATTGCGGAAGTAAGTTGAGGACAACATAGAACGCACATTGGCAGTGGTGGCAGTAAATGTCCGGGAACTTGAAATTTTATGAACTTCAGAATTATTTCACACCTACGCCAAATTTGTGGAACTCGCATCCGGCAAAACTCTGCTGAATTTTATACACAATCCTTCAAGCTCTCTGGATTTGTGGTCAATCAGAAATCAAGACCGATTTCATCTAGGGTTATATGCTTTTCCATAGTTGGCATCATGTGTGATCATTCGATTATGTGAAGAGCAGTGGTATGTCTAAATTCAGACCTGTCTGAAAAAATCAGATGTAGTGGGTCTCACACGATTCACATGGGTCTGACACAATTCATGTGAGACACATATTGGATGGTTTCGTACACTTTAGTATGTGTACATCTGTGTCCCAAGTATTTTACTTATGAGAATAAGTAAGCTCTTATTTGTATGGAAATTAATTTTTAAATTGCAGCCTACAAGCTAGAATTTCACTGGAGAAGACACAGGAACGGGCTACGGGCTTTTAGCTCAATGGTATTGCCAAAAGGCTCCCTTAGTGCCGTGGAGGCCAGGGTTCAAGCTTCATAAGGGACGCTTTGGGTGTGAATCGTGTGATGCCCCTTCCCCTTCTCCTAGAGTAGGTTCTAAAGATTGAAAAAAATAAATAAATAAACACGGGAAAGGGCTACGGTACATTTTTCTCCCCCTTGAGGCTTGAGATTTTTCAAACTTGGAAGACCACTGAAGCATAATTGTACGCAATTACACCTTTTTAAAGTAATACGTGCTTCCTATTTTCGGAGTGTCCATGTACCGGATATAAACCAGATGGAGTTCTCGAGTGGTAGTGTATCTTTAACGGGATTTCTTGTACAACGTTGAGCTACCAATTGAGATGCTAGGAATAACCATATACTCCGTACTAGTAATCACTCATATACAAAATCTGATGCAAAAAAAAAAAAAAAAACCCCATACAAATTCCCAACTGGGCACAAAAGAACACACCTACTTAGAACTTTGAAGATGGACCATGAATTGTTTTGATTGAAGAACAAAAACTGTGGCCTCAATTCCAAACCTTGGAGCAACTGGAGAGTTTTTTTTTTCGTTCGTTAACTTCAGAGTTGATATGCATGCAAGCTTGTCTGGACATTTGGTTATAAAAAAGAGAATTGCGGTCTATCTTCAAACAAAAAGTTAGTTTGGATCCACTTTTGTATCAACTCTGTAAGAACGGGGTAAAGGCAATTTCCAGTAGAAATATCTGAGTAAGGAGTTCAGTTTGCAAGCAAACGCATGATCATTGTCAGAATAAAACATCAAACGCAACCACGATTCAAGATTCTTTTGTCAATAACGAAAGCACAGATTAATGACACTTGTGGGGAAGCCACCCATTAGCATGGTAAAACAGGTGTGAGTTAAAAAATCAAAAGCAGAGAGAGAGAGAGAGAGAGAGAGAGAGAGAGAGAGAGAGAGAGAGAGAGAGCATCAAAAATTTAGAAACAATACAAACTGAAAACAAGTTAAGGCTCTACCATAGCCTGACCTCGTCTACACAACTTCACAAAAGTTCCAGATTCTCAAGTTTGAGAAAACAGAATAGAAACAGAGATTATTATGGTAGTATTTCCTACAGCAAAAGTAAAGTTCCCACCAACTCCTATAACTGCCCCAAATATATCTTGCCCTCTCTGTGCTGATCCAATGGTCTAATCTCAAGTACCTGCAATGGTGCAAAGAATTGTGCAAGTTGGGTCAGTTCAAACTTCAGTTAGGGTTGGCAGGGATATTGTTCATGAAAAAAAAAACAGAGGAAAGAGGCAAAACTTGAAATGGCATATGCACCACATCCATTAAACAGATGACGTACATCTAAAGTATCCACCCATTATAACCTTTTTTCAGCCATAATACAGTGAGAGGTGCATCTATTTTCAGGTGACACTATGCTCAAACATGATCTGAAATTGTGTCTCAAAAATTGCAGATGCGGGAGAAGTAATAAAGTTTTGAGAAAGAGGGCACACGTTCCGTTAAATACTTAGTAAGTGGGTATAGTTCAAGACTTCAAGTGTTGCACCAACAAAATTAGCACCGGAGATAAGATCATATTCAACTAGTCACCAAATACCAGATATCTTCGAAGCCAAACTTTAGAAAGGCAGATTACATAGTGTGATCAACTCAGCATCTAAGATTCTTGTATTTAGAAATGCTAATTGAGAGAAGGAAATAACACCGGGTAGAAAAAATAACTGTTTCATAAGCTGTTTCCAAACTTGTCAAGAACAAAGTGGTTTTATCGAGCATTATCAATCAAGCTTGTATGGCAAAAACACAAAGCTAAGAATCTTATACTCCATATTATTCTGAATTGGCTGTACACTGTACACGTGAATGAACATCATCAGAAAATAATACTGTCCATACAAAGGGATCGGCAACCAATTACAGCTCCTAGTTCTACGTCTTGACAGTTGAACATAGAGGCCAAATTCTAGCAAGATTATTTGATCAAAGCGGAGGCAATGATGCAGACAATAGAATAACAGTTTAAAAGAAAAAGAAAAACAATTAGAACCTACAATGCGGCATCATTGCTCCGCCTTTCGATCACTGTGAAAGCTCCGCGCATCACCCATCTTTTCCATTCCTCCCTATCAATCCCAATCCCAATTCCTTCTCATTAACCAAAATCCACAAACTAACAAATACTTAACCACCACACCCTCATTTTCATCAATCAGATCAACACAATGAACACATAGTGAACCATAAGAAACCAAATTCATATGAAAGATGACTGCGTGAATGGTATAAACTAAAAGATAATATCTTTTTGTTTATTAATTTGTCATGCCTCCTAGAAACAGTAAGACTCACAAAGAGACTACTAGCGATCCTGACAAGTGCGGCAGAAGGTACCGTGAGACAGCTCGCAGCAAGCCCGCAATCGGATGGCCATGTGTGACGTGAGGCAGGGTCTGGCGACCAGCGGCAGAAGCGATTGAACGCAACCCAATTCTCCCAAGTTCCTATCAATACCAATGACTATTAGGAGACACCCACCAAGGACGGACGCAAGATTTTATCGTTGGGTGGCCGAATATATATATATATATATATATATATATATATATATATTTGCAATGATATCAATTTTTTGTCAATGCATATTACCACTTTTCCAGAACAATTTAAAAAAAGAAAAAAATCCTCCGTATTTTTGATCTATCGGTACAATTACAAATTATTATAGATACATATAATCTTGTGCCTCTATAATCTATATTGATTTCAAAAGATAAAACATTAAACATCTCTTAAATTGTTATCTAGATGTGTGCGATGGAAGCAAGACGATTATCGTATTGATCGAAAAAATCTTGCATGGGCGGGTGTTCGATTTTTGAAACAGCGTTGGGCTGACGAACTTCTATAATTTTCACATATTTGAGAAAGAAAACTACTATAATTCTAATAAAATTTCGAAACTTGGGTACGGCTATTGCCCGGGCTATCCAGCCTTGACGACCACAACTAATTCCAACCAATAGCCAAGAAAGTTAAGCACCGTTTGGTTGCTGAGAAAAAACAAGTTCAATTAACTAATTGTGGAGGTAATGGAGAAAGAAAATGTGGGGTTGATACCTGGGATTGGCGAAGGAGAGGCGGCGAGATTGGAGGCGAGGGGCCGCGAGAGGCGGCGGACGGAGGCGGGGGAGAGGCGGCGAGCTGCGGATGGTTGAAGACCTAGCTGTGGCCATCACCGATCTGGAAAGGGAACCTCGCCAAGCCATTGTCGGAGCTCTCTCTCTCTCTCTCTCTCTCTCTCTCGCGCTCGCTCGCGGGAGTAGATAGAGAAAGAAGCACTGAAGCGTGAACGAAATGGGAAGGGGGCTTTGGGTAGGGTTTAAAGCCAATGACTATTGCCACAGCAACAAGTGCTTTTACCAGTATCACTCCTATTTAGTTAACCCGACTTGCAAAAAAGGCTATTTTTTCGCAGTCGGAATATATATTTTCTCGTCTCCATTTTAAATAAGAGAACACAATCATTACACTTTTAAAAACCTATTTTCTTATTTTACTCTTCGATCATTATATTTTCTTAGGACCTTTTACTCGCACTACTTAATTTAAAACCGAAGGGTAAAAGAGAAAATTCATTATCTATTATTATCCATTTAGTTATGAAGTGGGATAACTTTTTGGAACTGCAAATAATGCTGACTAAAACCAAAAGATGGAAACAAGTGTAAAAGAAGAGTCAACCCCTGATTACAAGAACAATTTAAGACCATAACTTTAAAATATAACTCTGAACACAACTGCGTTCATGGTTATTCAATGTGGATCCATTGCGGACACAAGAAAATTGTGTTCTAAGACTTTTTAAGTTGCAAACTCACTAATGGTCTATTAGTCAAGAATCACTTTGATGATTACTTCTTAGGTTATTCAATGATTATCTTTGGGGCTATTTTGGATTCTCTGTCTCAATTTTGTTGGACTACAGTACTACACAGGTCCAAAAATTGGGAAACTAAAAATTTGATTATTTTCACATTCCATAATGTTTGATAATCACAATAAATGAATTTTTATATAACCTAATTATCAAATCAAACTAACTGATTAAAGAATGTACTTCATGACTTGGTTTGACAATTAGTAATAATGTGACTTTAATAGAGTCTTCTCTCTCTCTTTTTTTGCTAAGACAAAAAGAATGAAGGAAGGGTAACCAGCCATATCAAACCTTCTATGAGCGTGATCATCCGAATTTTAGACCCACGACAAGCAGAGGGATCAATCACCCATAGATTTCCACTGCCCAACCTAGGACAGTGGATCACAATTGAGCTTCTTGGGAGGACAAAGTTTGAAAGGATAATTCGCAGGAGATAAGTTTCGAGGGGTGCAATAGCACGGCTCGAGCTTTGTATCTCTTGACCACCTAAACCGCTTGAGATCAAGCCATATAAGTTGATTCTACAAGCTGCAACTTTCAAATCTATCCCCTCCTAATAACTGCAACAACTCTTCCCTCAAAACGTTAACAATATGATTCATACCATTGCAAAAACAATTGTGCTGTGCATAGCTAAATTAGTCGAAAGTTCGACGAATTTTGTATTATTATGCAAGAAACAAATAATCATAAATACTGGAAGTACGAAGCATGTTCTCTCGTTTCTAAGGGAAGACAAGAATCCCCACCACACACACGAAAGAAAAAAAACTAAGGGGAAAAAAGAAACAAAGAATTTCATGTTTCTCACGAGTTTTTCCGCAGATACAAAAGGGAAAAGAAATGAAAAGAAAAGCTCTTCACAAGATCACTCTTGATCTTGGAGTATAGAAAAAAAAGCCGCTCACGAGAGAGAGTACGTCTTCACGCATTTCAACTGCTTGTTAAACGTGTAAACTTTCCCAGATGACATTTTCACTGCGGTTGTAATTCCTCCACAATGCAATCTTAGGGAATTCTGATTCTTTGACCAAAGCCCAACTTCATGGAGATCTCCTTCAGTCCAGCAGATGTTGACCGTGACGCCTCCCCTGGCCTTCAATCCTTTAACACAACCGTTCGCCCATTTATCACGAGGAAGCGCCGGGAGTAGAAATAGGTCCTTCACAGTGCTCTGAACGAGCATTTCTGCTATTGCTGCAGAAAAACTGGCAAGGCCAATAGCAATATATCAGACAACATGTTTTCACTTTTTAAAGACCACAAAGTGAGAAACCTAGGTCGGTGAGGCTGTGTTTGGGTCGTGAATTTTACAAGGGATTTACGGAGGGAAAGGAAAAGGTGGAAGATGGGCAAGGAAGGACTAACGAGGTTATGAAGTAAAAAGGCCAAAGTTTTCCCTACCACTTTACTTGATAGATTCCACCTTCCAGCGCAAGTCCATAATCACAACAAAACCTTAGTTTAAACCAGTGAACCGAGGCCCCCTTGGTAACTTGTTCTTTGCCTTGGCTTCTTAAACTGTTAGACATGGATCCCTTTAGTTTTCTGATACAACTGACTTAGGAAGGTCAATGACTAAAATGTGACAAAGAAGCACGTTCATATTGTCTTAGGAAGGGCGCTAACACACACAGGCATACTGCAAGGTTTGAAATGGAGTATATTCTAAACATTTATATGGTTGACCAAGGTTAAAAGAAATAGTTCAAGTGCAACTTACCCAAAATTGGCATCGATTTGGAAAGGGGGGTGTGCAGTGAACAAGTTACTATAGATTCCTCCTTCATAATCGCCTTCATGATCAGGATCCACCAAGTTAAACAAATGCTTCACCATCGTGTATGCACGTTCACTGTTCCGAAGACGTGCCCACAAAGCAGTTTTCCATGTAGTTGACCACCCTGGACCATCCTCTCCTGTTGACATAAATTCACCAAAAGAATGATGCTAATTGACAGTTGCCAGATATCACCCTTGAGTCTTAATAAGATTGAGCTCAGAATTATGAGTAAGGAAACAAAAAGACCTAACTAAAGCAACAAATGGTTACAGTCCTTGGAACAAGCTAATAGAATATAAACTATACAGTAATTGCCTGGGAAAAATACCCCTATGACAAATGATGATTGTTATCAATGGAATGTTTTTTGGCGACGAATGGAATAATCGTATTTTGGCCTCCCAATGGAATGCCCATTCACCTAAATGAATGAATGATGACTCTGTTTGTAATACTAATGTACAAAGTGAACCAAATGCTAGACTGAGCTTTTGAAGGGAATGACCAAGCCATTCCAGCTTTTGTATCAATGAACCACACACTAGCTAAGGGTTTCAGAAAGTCAGATAATTCTTAACGGGCTTATGAATAATGCAGCCACGGAATGCTACAAGTTCAATTGGGCAAAGTATTCAAAAACTCACCAAAAAGGGAGAAAATTAAAAGCTTGGGTGAAAACAGATAAACAAATTGAATGGGAGATTCAAGAATGAAATGAACTTCCAATTTTCTAAGACGCAGACCTCTTTTGTGCAGGGTATAGTCTGCAGCTTTACAGAGGTCAGGAGTTCTCTCAACAGTGATTGTGTGCCCCGGAAATAGGCCAAATAGGTGTGAAACATGCCGATGATGAACCTCGGGGTCCTCAAAATCTTGGGCCTGCCATGAAAAAAAGGAAAACAATGTACTATTTATCAGCGGAGATTCGGAGAATGAAACAAACAGATTTGGTTCTACATCACAAACTTACTTGATAACTAAGCACAAAAACTTGGAAAGTTAACATTCAAACTCTTCACATACCCATTCCATAATGGAACCATCCCTAGCAATCTTCGTTGGATAAAGTCGAGGTAGAGCTTTACGGACTCTTTCAACCAGATCATCACCACTTTTACCCAATGCCTGTTCTCAAGTAATTCCAATTATGAAGCATTTCATCTAGAAAGCTAAACAAGAGCTGGTAACCAAGAAAAACAAAATACACAGAAACTTGAGATTATTTTTTCGATTAAAGATAGAAGCTTTACCTCAGCCGCAGAAACTACTTCGGAGAAAACTTCTCTGATGATTGACATGTCCATGGTTGACGAGTAACTCACACTAGCAGGCTTACCATCAGGAGCAATAAAAGTATGTTCTGGAGAGGTTGATGGGTTGGTTTCAAGGAATCCTCCTTTGCCTTCTATCAACCAGTCCAATAGAAATGAAGCACATCCTTCCAGCATGGGATATGCCTTTTTTTCTAGAAAACCCTGATTATGTCAAAACATTTAGCAGTGTTTCACTACCAGAAAGTTTTGAGTTAAATACTTTCCTTTATATGAGCCCCGACGACAAAATGATTACTTTCTGACTGCTTGGTGCTTTCTAGAAATCTATGATTTTTGTTGATCTTTCCATTATTTTTCGCCTCCAGGATTACCAACCTCGTTCAATGAGCTTAGAATTCTTATATGCACGACATAACAAAAAAACCAATCCTTCTCATAGATACTAATGGAAAAAACGATTTCCAACACTGGATGTTAACATATTACCACAGGGAGAACACCTAAGAGGGAGAACTACCTAAAGTGAGCCCTTTAGTTAAGGTTCTAGTAACAAAAACAAGACTTTTAGATAAAAAAAATTATATAAAAGATGGCAAAGGGGTAAATCAAGAAAAGAAAAGTAACAGAAATAGAATCTTACCTTGTCCATAGTATAGGTATAATGCTCCCACAGATGAGTGCAAAGCCATGCTCCACCCATTGGCCACAGAGCCCAAACAGCCTCACCCCGATCAGGAGATGTTTTTGCCCATAAATCCGACACTTGATGTGCAACCCAGCCCCTTGCATCATAGTTCACCTGTAGCATTCTGTTACTAAATAAAAAAGTTGATACTTAAAGGGAAATTGAATGCATGAATAGAGAGATATTGGAACATAACGCTGTCTACAGAAATGACTGCGTGTTTCTGGGCTTGTGATCCTCACTCATACTAAATCGAGGTTACTTTTCTTGTAGGAAAATGGACAAGAGTACATTACAAAACTGAGTTGTTGACGAGCAAGTGTTGCTCTGAGACTATCAAACTAATTTGATGTACAACTTTCATTATGTACAAATGCTATGATTCATTGTTACTAGCATTTACTCAACAAAGTTCCAAATGATGACTTGCGGCAAGAATTGGTAAGAAGTGTATATTGAGAATATCCAGAATGAATAGAATAAACAGTTCACAAGGACCATATAATGTAAGCAAAAGATAATACTTACTTGGGCAGTTTTACTACCATTGACCGAGAGAGAGGAAATGTAATCAAACAAGGGCTCCTGGCACTCGTGGAGGTTGCAAGGAAGGGCGGGCCAATAGTTCATTTGAAGATTAATATTCAAGTGCTGAGCGCCACTGTAGAGAAAAAGAAAAAAATCGGATAAATAATTTATTAAACAAAGAAGACGCAATCGAGGAAGTACTCCTTTTTTCATGTGAATAAAAGATCTCAATTCTGAGAACCACTTCTAGGCGAAGTTGGTTGCTTGCCTCCCTCCCCCCCTGTGGTAACCAGGGTTCGAGTCCCACGGGGGTGGGGCTTTGGGGGCCAGAGCTATGGATAGCCTCTGGACTCTCTGTGCTAACTCTAACATCCCCCACTAACCCCCTCTGATATGTACAATGTTGACAAAAAAGAGAAGAAAGATCTCAATTCTATATAGTATTAGGATACTTCAAGAAGGGACATTATAAAGGAGCATGATGAGGTCCAACCATAAGATACCATTCAAAACCCACGCCGTGCACACTCACACACACATGCGCACACACACAAAAACAGAGAGAGAGAGAGAGAGAGAGAGAGAGAGAGAGAGAGAGAGAGAGAGAGAGAGAGAGAGAGAGAGATTACTCCCATGGTGGCTCTATCTCCTTGTTCCATATACCCTGCAAATTTGCTACTTGAGTCCCTGGCCGTGAACAGGAAATAAGTAGATATCGACCATACTGGAACAAAAGCTCAACTAAAGAGGGATCTTCATCAACTTGAAAAGATTTCACCCTCTCTGCACTTGAAACCATCTCATCTTCACTACTTCCTACATACAAAGCACTTTCAGAGTAGGAAAGTCTCTTCATCACCAAATACCCATTTTCTCCAACACCCTTCTTGGAGCTTTTTGAAAGCTGTAGTGAGACGCGATGAAAAAGGTTTTGATAGTCATCCAAATGTCGTGCATAAAGATCATCATATGACAGGTTTCCAATTGAATTCAATGTACTTTGAGCTTCTGAAGTAGGATTCCTTTTTGAATCAGAAGGTTTAGTGAATGGTCCATCAAATGAAGTTGAGGCCACAAAAAGAAAAACAGCCCAATCTGAACCCTCAATCTTCAACTTCTTGTCATCCAACACATGTATAGCACCAACACCATCACTAATCTTCAAATCAAGAATCCCATAAAATTGAATACCGTTAGGATTGTCATTTTCTTTCAGTTTTGGGGAGTTTCTTTTACCAGGGCAACTTCCCTCGATGATAATTTGATTTGCGCCATTTTTCACTTGTGAATGATGATGCAGCTTGCTATCTAGAGATACTGTAAAGGAGAGAGACCCTGATTTGCTTCCAGAAATCTTTGTCACGATCACTTGATCTGGTTTTGAGGCAAAATGTTCCCTTGTGAACTCAACTTCACCAACGGAATATTTCACTTTAGTTGTCGCAGTATCCAAGTCGAGCACTCTTGAATATGTTGCCTCACTATATGAAGCATGAGAATCATCAAATTCTAGATTGATATCACCCAGAAGCTGGTAAACCTTCATTATTACAGGAAAGTTACTAGGATAGAGCAAAAAGCAACATTCTTTCATCAAGATAGAAAGGTTATGACATTTCGTTAAGGATAAGCAATATTTACCAAGACAAACAAAGCAGAGAATAAACACAACTTGTGTGCCAAAAAAAAAAAATACTTGATGAACCATACCCCATATGTAAGTTAGCCTTAATGGACCCTACTCAACCAACTCTTGTGTAAAGCCACTACCATTTGGATCTTTACCTAAACAACAATGGGGGCTTTAATTTTGCATACGAGCCTCAATGGAAGGAACATATGCTTGGAGATGCTAGAATTCGAAATTTTCCACATGGACAAGGGTGCTGATCCAAGGAGATTGTTTGAGTGAAAATTTGCTTAAAGTGCTTTAAGGATGCAATTGTGGACAGATGTTACAATAACACCACTGCTTATGAATGCTATCAGAGTGGTTTAATTCATTTCCAAGAGGCCTTTGGCCCAATGGCATTAAAGAGGTCGAGAGTTCAAATCCTCTTTCAATGTGCAAATTTAACTATTCTAACAATACTAACTTTCGCCGACAAGAAAAAACAAGAGTGGTTTAATTGATTTTCCCAAAACCAATTCAAAGGGACGCCTTCGTAATTGCCTTGTCTAATATCCAGATGTGTAATAACAAGTGATGAAACTCTACAAAATCACAAGATTCCGCATGCATTTTGCGATGACAAATATTGAGTGCTGAATGACTAGAAAATACAAGTCGTACCTCGGAAATAATGCCTGACAACTTGACTGCTTCAGTTGTAGCTTTGGCATACTGGCCATCATCAACAAGCTTTCTAACCTCCGCGAGTGCCTTTGGAGCTTCTGGGTTCGTGTAATTTCCAGGATTCCCAGTCCAAAGTGTGTCCTCTACAAAAGGAAAACGACTTCAAGTTACGCAGTCAGTCCTGCTTTCATACTTTTCCAGCCTCTTTGTATAGTGAGAAAGGGGAGAGAAGTGAAAGATCGGACGGGATATGAGGAAAAAAATGACCTTTATTGGTTAATTTTATTTCTCATCAAATCTCATTCACATCCTTTTTCCCTCTTCCTTTCTCACGATTCGAAGGCCTCTTCAGAGAGAGAGACAGAGAGAGGGGCAACCGACACACTTTCAATGCTTTTAATGCTTTTATCAATTCCAAAATTGTTGGAAGAAGAAAGCAATACCCACTATCTGAATTTGTTTATTCATCGAATGAAACTCTAGCTTAATTCCAACTATTTAGCTCATAGGCTTTCAATGATTAAGAAACCACAATAACAGGAAACCAATTAGATTCAATTCTTGATTCCTTTTCCTTTGGTTACAACCCATAGTTACATCGCAATTGTAGCCATGTGAACCATAACGGTTAGGACACGCCCAAAGATCCAACTATTATGAAACTTACCGAACAAAATTGTAAATGGAACTTGTAAAAAAGCAAATGATTCTCAAATGAACAACAAGAGAACAGAGCATTGAATTGTCAAGAGAAAAAAAAAACCCGTTGTATTGTACCCCTTTCTTTCCTCTTTTATTGGTAACCAAACAGTAACAGAGGAAAAAAAAGATAGGAGAAAGTTGTGGGGTTTTGTTACCATTGAGGTTGAGAGTCTCCAACTGAACACCGCCCCAAACCATAGCCCCAAGTCGGCCATTACCAATTGGCACTGCATCAGTCCAGTGCTTGGCTGGCCCATGGAACCGAACTTCAAGTGGCTGGGAAGGCTCTGTTTGGATCAAGCTTGGTTCCCACAAGTCCTTCTCTGTGGGTCTCCGTACCATAACCCAATCCCCATCTTCTTCCATTGGACCCAGTGCAATGGGATTTGCGACTGATAGCAAAACTAGATGGTACTGGTAGCTTTCGGGGTGTACTTTTTGGTGAAAATCCTCTCTCTCATTCACTGGTCACTATAAAGGGAGATTTTCAGAGCCGAGCGGGTATATCCCACGTGATACCCGCTCGGCACATCTGAGTCATTCGATACATTTTTGAATGGCTCGGATTCAAATACTCTCTCATCTCATCTCAACACTTTCTCTCTCATTTTCTCTCCCCAAATTTGAGCCGTTCAAAAATAAAATAGACCGCTCGAATGCGGGAATGGGCACCACGTGTACCCGCACGGCACTGAAAATTTCCCACTATAAGAACTAAAAAGATGGAATTGAATTGATGAATGCGAAGAGAATACTATGAAAAAGTAAGAGGGGTGGTTGAGTCGGTGGTGAAGAGATGACAGCAAAGACATGGCCACCGGTTGCTTTGCGTTAAATTCACTCGGCAATGACAGCAAAGATGGGGCCTGGGGGCCCAACAGATCACGCGCGGTTCTGTCGTCTGCCTTTTGGAACCATCTGCGCCTGATATGGCAAATATAGCAAGCAATGTTCGTCATCTATTCCAAGGTTCAAGGCTCCTTCCGCCTAATTTAGGTGCGGTTTCGGGTTTTTTTTTTATTTAAAAAGGTAATTTTAAATTTAAATATAATGAAAAATAAAAAATAAAATTTTAATTTTTTTTGCATTTATTTAAGAAATCTCAATGAGATCTATCAAATAAGATTCATATTGACAGAAAAATTATTTGTGTAAATACAAGATTTTTGAGTTTGAAATTATCTTCTTTTTTAAAAATTTCTTTTTTTAGAAACCGGAACGGGCCCTTTGGCGGTTCTAAGGGAAATTTTTCAACACCGGGTGAGTAACAAGTGATGTCCGCTCAGCGTATCCGAACCGTCCATTGCATTTGGACGGCTTGGATTTGGAAAGAGAAAAAGGAGAGAGTGTTTGGGTGAGAGGAGAAAAATGATTTCAATTAGAGCAGCCCAAAAATGTATTTGATGGCGTGAATATGCCGAGTAGGTAACACGTGGGACGTACCTACCCGGCACCGAAAAATTTCTCAGTTCTAAGGGAGGCCCTAGAATTTGAACCATCCATCTATTGGATAGCAAAATTAGATTTTTCCACTAAGCATTTGCTATATAAGCGTATATTGAATATATATTACATACTTTGTTATTTCTATCTAGGGCCCTAATTTTGAGCCAAAATTCAGGATTTAAGTCGGTGGTCTCGTCCGGCTGAGCTCAAAGCCGGCCCTGAATTTAGCAAGCAATATTCGTTATCTTTTCCAAGTTCGAGGCTCCTTCCGCCTAACTTTTTTTTTTGGATGAGGTCTTGGTGCGGTCTTTTTTATTAGTAACTTTTTAATTCTTGCTACTAAATTTCGGGCAAAATTTTACCTCACATTGTTTGTCTCAATGAGGGGGACTGAAAAAATATAAATACAAAACAAAAGTTGAACAAATTTTATACAAGATGACGGAAAAGATGGGTTCTGAGGTAAAAATTTGACCGAAATTTTGTAAGAATTTAAAGAAGCAACTAAAAATACTGCACCACAGAGCCACTAAAAAGTTAGGTCAAAGGGACCTAAAGTCCACTCCAGAATTGCCAATCTAAAGTGAAAAACGGTCCATAGAAAATCAAACGGTGTAGATACACGTTTTGAAACGTAATTTCAGAGACAATTATTTTTGGATTTCGATGTATGTGAACCTTATATTGAATGACTCTAAACACAATTATCTTTATTGTTATATTTAATATTTTACAATTATGAATCTTTGTGGGTCTGTCAAAATCCTTTTTGATATACTTATTCATTAAGCATATTTATTACTCTGAAGTAAATAATAGTACAGAGTAGTACAACATTGGTAGACATGAACATGGATTTCGTTATCGTCATGATTCTCATGACCTTGTAAAATCCCCATCAAAAATATCTTTGGAGGTGGGTACCTTGATGGTTTGGCATTTTCTGAAAATGCCAACGCCACGCAGTGATGCTCTAAGAATTCTGAATAATCTCTCTTTTCGGAGACCTCTCAAATGAACGAGGATGACTCCCCTTCCTTCTTAGGGATTTCTTACTCGGTTTCTCGTTACTCTTTCCTTCATTCATTATCCATTCATAAGAGGAGTAGGGCTACAATTTCATTACACATGCCTTCACTAATAGAGACCTCCGAATCACAAACTAGAACCATCCTTGTCATTGCTTCTATTTCCTCTCTTCGCGCTCTTCTGCGCCCTTTTACGATCCACTCTTGCCTTTGTGTTGAGCCTCGATCCATTCTTAGTTTTTGGTCATGTCCATCGTGTTTATACTCATCATAGCTTGGATCTTCTATAGAATCTCAACCTTTACCTCACAAGGTTCACCACATCCCAAATCAAGTACAAATGATTTTGGGATTTCCTCAGAAGCCTCAATCCAAGTGTATATTCATCAGCAGGTAAATAATATCCAACGAATCAACGATACCAGCATGTAGCAACATAGCGCAATCCATCTAGCTACTTTCCAAAACCCTTACCGGCATGTAGCAACATAGCGCAATCCATCCAGCTACTTTCCAATACCTTACGAAATTAATTTACGACCAAAAGTTATGGAAGGATAATCGAGTCTATAGATATAAGTTGTCACATATCTCCGTACAGATTGGATAACAAAGCAAAAAAAAACCTTTAAGGTTCTTTACAGGAAACTATTAATTGCTTCATCTCTGTCAGCTGTGTGTACAATACCAACTCAAAATAGCCCAATGAGAACGTCAGCAAATGCTCTGAATCTGATTTACAAACTACGATAGCTAGTATCACGTTTAAGAGCCAAGGAGATAACAAGAAGAAGCAAAATGCAGAATTGCAAAAGCTGTGTCATTTGTCGCATAATCTTTTTTTCGTGCCTTCTATAGCGTTTGTATGACCAGTGCATCGTCTTCCTCCTCGTCTTCTATGGATAATTTGTCCAGTGGAGGCATTAAAACGGACTCATTCACAAGCTTGATTTCATTCTTTATTTTGTCGAGCTCACCTTTCACGGTTGATAATTCTAACGTTAGCTCCGTTCTTTCCCTGTTCCAGTCAGCCTTTTCATTATCCCATTCTTGTTGGATATCATGGACCCTCTCTTGTAATCGTATACACTCACTACGAATCAGATTTAGCTCATCCAAATGTCTGTCACCAGTCAGAAGTGGTTCATCACACCATTGGAAGAACTCGCATTGCTACCAATGACATGAACTAGTAGTTAATAAAGACGTAAACAGATGCATGTTGAGTGGAGCAAAAGAGAGAGAAGACAAGAAAAAAGAAGGCATAATACACTTACGTTATATGGATACTTGGGACAATTGTAGAACATCCTGTAAGGGTTTCTGTGGGTCTTTGATGTTCTTAATTTTGCAGAAAGCCCACACAAACACGTGAGTTGTGAATCTTCAGGGGAATAATCCATAATCTACAACACAAGTCCTGCTCATGATGGGACATTCTTCTGTGAGAAATTGAAGCGAATTGAAAGTCACATTCTCAGATTTCAATATATCTTATGTTCCACGAGTAAATTGGAATCTAGACACCAAAAATATTTGTTGCGATTGATCATCGAGACATCAAACAACCGAGCAGCACCAACAAAAAAGTGGTCACTTGAAAATGAATTGAGTTCACTGTCTTTCTCAGATATGTCCCGACCTATCACCTGAACACAGGGGAACTCTAGCCCTATCGAATAATTCGCTTTTGTCACAAGCAATTTCAATGATCAGAATATTGAAAACCAATAACCATAACCCCAAGGGATTGCCTGGTAGTCAAAGCTTGAGGACTAAGGTTTACCCCTTTTACAGCCCCTTTGGATGGAGGGGTGAGAAAAGAAAAGAAAGGGGTGTGTTATCCCTTATTAGTGAAAAAAGAAAAGAAAAGAAAAGGGTGTGATTTCTCACCCTTCCATCCAAATAACAGTGAGAAATCAAATTCTCACAGCCGACCGGTAGAGTTCCGGCAACTCTCCAACGAGTAGAAATTCTCTCCCTCTCATCTCCGGCAAATTTGGTACTCTCTCTCTCTTCTCCAGCGACGCACAATCACTCGTCCAACGACGATCTAACAAGGGGTGGACCACACGCTCCCCTTTCTCACGAAATCTCGCCACTTTGGGCGAGAAACGGAACTGGACTTTGGAGGGGTTCTGGTCTCCCTTCGTCTCTCACCCTCTCACGCCTTCTTCCCGTTCCAAACGAGAGAGAGATTGAGCTCTCTCCCCGTTTCTTTTATTCTCTCGCGAACCAAACGAGTTGTTAAGGTCTCAAGATCGAAACCATGCACACCTGCTATATATCAACTGAAGCACATTCACTTGCATTACTAGCAACATAAATATAAGATACTCAAGAATTTAAGCGCCTACGAGTAAATACGTAGACCCTTCTCTAGCCCCACAGGCCACAGATGCTTTTATGCTACATCAAAGCTAACCTAAGTGACACATATTCCACAACAACAAAAAAAAAAAAGCGATATACTTTCATAGACATAAAATTTTCATTGGTACAATTTGAGAAAACCCAAGGTTGGCCTCGTAATCAAGACTATGAAATTTGCTCTCTTCTAAGATTTTAAATTCGAAACTTATATTTGGGGTCAGTTCATACGAAGTTTTGCTTCAATTTTAATTGAGCTTTCCTCAAGTGGGCAGTGGGTTCGATTCACAAGATTAGTTGGACTGCGAAATATGTATGAAAATAGCAGAAAAGAAAGAATCGACCTGGTGCTTTATAACAACGGTAGAACAGGGCAGGTCCGCTGAAAGCCAAATTGGATAAAGATCACGCTAATTTCTCTGCGGAAATCACCATTCACCCGACGGGATATACAAACACTCTATAAAAGAGAGAGAGAGAGAGAGAGAGAGAGAGAGAGAGGCTTGAAGGAGAAGCCAAGGAGGGTTCTGACAGGAATAAAGGAAAGTTACCCCAAAGATGTCGATGGTAATTGCCATTGGCTTTTACCGTAAACACGCGCGAAGTATACCAGAGATTAAGCCTCATCATTTAGCCCGACGGCCCACGGCCCGCCCTTAGCCCGCCCGGCCCATCGGGCTTTTACCCCGCCCGAGCCCGAGAAACGGGCGGGCTAGCCCGGCCCGTAGTTTGTAATGGGCGGGCTCGGGCCTATGAATTTTTACTCGGCCCGCCCGTAGGCCCGGCCCGTGAGCCCGCCCGGCATACCCATCCAAAAGCCCGCCAACGGGCCCGCCCATTAGCCCAAAATCCCAAAAAAATCCTTTCTTTTTTCCCTTGGTTTAGTTTTGCCTAATGAAATTTAAGCCCGCCCGTTGGCCCGCCCGGCTTTTGGCCCGCCGGCCCGCCAATTGGGCTAGCCCGTGGGCCGGGCTTGGGCTTCAATTTATGGTAGGTGGCCCGGCCCGGCCCGGCCCGATGATGACCCTTACCAGAGATGCTCTAGCAATAAGGAGAGATTATTTGGTGCTCCCGCCTCCTCCACCAGTACCCTCATTTATTTCTGTTCTTTTGAGCTTTGTTCTGAACTAAAAAAGGTTATCGACATTGTTTATTTTGTTTAACTCGTCGAGAAGAGACATCCACGCAGCGGGCAGTTCAATCGGACTTCGTTTCGCATATGAATGAATTGAGTTTACGCCAGGAAAAATAAAAGGTTGGAGTTTCAAACCATATTTGGCTTCCTATTTTCTCTTGTGCAAAAGCAATTTGTTCATTTACAAAAAGAGAATAAATTCCCTCCTCCAGGGGAGGAAATGTGGCATTTTCCTCCAAACTAATAACTTCCTGCCATGTCATCGAAAGTACAAACCCAATGGATTACGTGCTGTGCTTAACTTGGGTTTTACTCCTCCAAGCCAAAACTTAATCCTTAAGGTTTCAAAAATTACCCACATGCCACAACACTCTATTATTGAAAAATTGCTGCTCTGTGAGTTTCGGATGAAAAAATTGTTTCTCGGATGCAAAATTAAGTGTTCCAAATTTCAATCCGTTTGAACAGGTAAAAAAATTTTAGTTTAATGATCATTTTATCCTAAATAGTCATAATTAAATTTTGACTAAATGGCTCTCGTTGATTAACTCTAAGAAAGTCGTAGAACTAAATATCTCTTAGGGCTTACCAACGAGAGCCTTAAACCCAAAAATTAATTATGACCATTCAGAATAAAATGATCAAAGAAATAAGATCTCAGTACCAGTTCAAACGGATTAAAAATTAGAGCACTTAATTTTTTACCCATATTTTTTAGTAATTTATAACTGTAGGTTGAAAATTTAAGTATTCCAAATTTCAATCCGTTTGAATGGGTAGGAATATTTTATTTTTCCGATCATTTAATTCTAAAGGATCATAATTAAATTTTGACTATATGGCTATCGTTGATTAGCTCTAAGAAAGTTGTAGAACCAAATATCTCTTAGGGCTAACCAATAAGAGCCCTAAATCCAAAAATTAATTATGACCCTTTAGGATAAAATGATTAGAGAAATAAAATCTTACCACCCATTCAAATTGATTGAAATTTGAAACACTTAATTTTTCAACCTATAGTTATATATTAAAAAATATGGTTAAAAAATTAAGTGTTTTAAATTTCAATCCATTTAAATGGGTGTGAAGATTTTATTTCTTTGATAATTTATCCTAAAGGGTCATAATTAATTTTTGGCATTAGGGCTCTCGTTGATTAGTTCTAAGAGATATTTGGTTCTACGACTTTCTTAGGACTAATCAACGAGAGCCATATAGTCAAAATTTAATTATAATCATTTAGGATAAAATGATCAAAAAACAAAATATTTTCACAGGTTCGAACGGATTGAACTTTGGAACACTTAGTTTTGCATGCGAGAACCAATTTTTTCGTTCGAAAATCACATAGCAGCAATTTTCCAATATTTGGGTATTGTGGCATGTGGGTAATTTTTGAAACCTTCAAGGGTTAAGTTTTGGCTTGGAGGAGTAAAACCGAAGTTAAGCACAGCACGTAATCCATTGGGTTTGTACTTTCAATGACGTGGTAGGAAGTTATTAGTTTGGAGGAAAAGGCCACATTTCCTCCCCTGGCGGAGGGAATTTATTCTCTTACAAAAATGAATACTCATTAAACTGATTTTGTTCTTCTTGACCAGTTATACAACATGAACAATTCCGATAATTTTTTTTAGTCCTGATTTTCCTAAACAAACCCAAAAAAGCCAAAAAACTTGATGGTATTAGGGTTCCGTTCCGCTTTTTCCCAAAATCTTCTTTTTTAAAAACAAGGTAATTTCAAACTCAAATATATCGAAAATGAAAAATAATTTTTTAATTTTTTTTTGCACTGTTTAAAAGATCTCAATGAGATCTATCAAACAAGATTCATATTGGATAGGAAAATTATTTGCATAAATCCATAATTTTTGACATTAAAATTACCTTCTTTTTGTTAAACTTCATTTTCTTAAAAAGTTGAACGGCTTCTAGGCCATAATTAGACACTGAACTGGAACTCAATCCTGTTGTGGGAGTCTTTTGCCTTTCAAAAAAAAGTTGTGGGCAAGTGGAGTGAAATACAGTTAGTGCCTCCCTTGTACAGTTGGTGCCTCCCTTGTACTCTAATGTACATGGGCCGAGTTCGATTCCCGTAAGTACTCAACTCCCTCCCCCAAGTCTCCTAGGATAGACAGGATTAACAAATAACAAAAAAAAAAAAAAATGGTGGAAGGCTTTTGGAGCACGCTTCAAGAGCACAATTTTTCAGCAAGTAAAGCTCTAGATTTATGTTTTGGTACCTTGTCAACTCCACCAGGGTCTATTATCTTGTCACATCACATCACAACTTGTTCAAGACCTCACCACACCTACGACGAGACCAAAGCTAAGATTCCAACACAAGTGAATGAACATGTTTAGCCCTAATAAGAGGTTATTGAGACGGGAGACTAAACCTGGGTTTGTCCCACCAAGTTTCATAGGGGAAATTACGGCCCAGGACTACTTGGTAGCCCAAATTACCGGTAAGGATGAGGCCCATTCTAAAATTTACTACCAAGGACGGGTGAAATAGTCTACCAAAAATACCCCGTTCTGTCCCTCTACTTTGTCTCCTTCCCTCGTTCTTTCCCTTCGTCTACGTCCTCTACTGTCTCTCTCTCTCTCTCTCTCTCACACATCCTCTCTCCCTTTCTCTCCCAATCACATAACAGAGCCTTCGATGGCAGCTAAGCTCAATACGAGCTTCGATGAAAGAAATTAGGGATTTCTATCGGTAATAGAAAACCTAGTCTTCAGATTTATCAATACTTCGCAAAATACCCTACGAAATCCAATCAATCTCACTTCATTTGTCATTGAGGTCCTCGCCGTTCAACTGGTGGTAAGCTCCCATGACATTTTGAGTTTGTTCGTACGATTGTGAAGAACACGATGTATACATTTTGAGTTCGTTCCTCACCTTTCAGGGTTTTTCATCAACAAAGAGGAGAGCGAGCAAAAATCCATCGTGACTGTCACAATGGCGAGGAGGAAAAGTATGTGTAAGTGTCTTAACTCCAGTTTTTATTATCAGTAGTAATAATCTTAGATTCTTTCTAAATTTTTATGGATGGTTGTTGTAATGAACACGATGTATACACTGGCTTAGTTTTTGTCTCCTCTAGCTTGGCTACTAATTCCAGATGATTATTACTACTATGTCGTATTGCACAGTTTGGAAGACAAACCAAAGCCCCCAATCCCCCTTCCAGTTACTGATTTGGCTAGAACACTGTGTATTGCTCATTTGTCTAGAATACTGTGTAGATTTTGTGTCAATTAGCTCATTGTCCATTTGTCCAAGGTTTGCTTTCCAGTTACTGATAACCCATTTTGCAAATTTGAATGATTATATGAACATGTGAAATATCATAACGCGACACATGCTTCTTTCTCTTGTTATTGGGATAGCCTGCTCTCTGAGTTTTCTTTTGTCATTGTAGAGCTGATATGATTAATGAGTGCTCGCCTTATGTGTCTACTGTATGCTACAAGATTGCCAAGAAAATTGTAAACTGTAAAGAATAAACATTGATGTGTTCTGAACTTCTTGTTCACTCCTCTAATTGGTAGGCATTATTCAAGAACATATGACTTGTTTTTATGATTTTGATCTTCTGCTGTCCACAGGAGATGGGAAAATAACTGTTTGTAGAACCACTATCTACTTCTTTGGACCAACATTTTCATGGTATAAACATCCTGCCACATAAACTGAATGCCACTTATACATGCATTGACATTTACTGTTTCCAGCTTCCATGCGTTGACATTTATAGTACCTTGAGATCATGGCAGCTTGAATTTTAGTTTCTTTTTTTTGCAAACTTTGTTTACGGCAGCTTGAACACAGGACGTGCAAACTTTGTTTACGGTTTCAATGGTTTCCTTTGTTGAGCACATGAAAGACAGCTAGCTTAATATGACCCTAAACCGACACCACACTAGTCAATCTGAATGAAATCAAGAAGAATAAGATTAAGGATTCTAATATGTGATTCAGCATGAAAAAGGTCAATTTTTTTTTCAATACATCATAATATGGGAAGTTGTTTATGCCAAGAAATAGGGTCTGCTTTATTTCAATACTTTGCTTTATTAGTTTTACAATCATGTGAATGAGCTGCTCTTCCAATTTTGCCTCGGTATGGTAATTTCTCTCTTACCCGTGTGTTTTTTAGATACGACCGTTCCTATGTCGCGTGCTTAGCTCCACCTATTAGTGATTTGTTGCTTCTTCAATCTCCCATAGGTTAAAGACTCCTTGTCCTCGATATATTTAGTTGTCTGTTTTACACCTGATGATAGACTGAACATGGATGATTTATTTTACTTTCATTTGTCTAGTTTCATTCATTGCTTCCCTTCAGCTTTGACACATATTATCTTGTATCTTTTCAGAAAATTTAGTTATCTTGTGAATCCACCTTTTTTTCACGCGCACTCAATGAGTTCATTGATCATTTTGGCGTATAGTTACTTTGTCTTGCATTTAATGGTTAGGTTTGCTTTATGATATGAATTTTAGTTTATGACTTGCTTACTGTTGGGAATGTGAAAGATCTAAGAATCATTGTTGAGAAAGATATCTTTATCATCTTCCAAACTGCTTGTTCCATGCTCTGACCATGGAGTAGGATGTGTTAGACAGGCAAGCTATGAAAAATATTTGAACTCAGATTCTTGATGTTCTCTAATGGGGTTGAGAGCGCAGAATTTTTTTTCCTTTCGCATCTCACGTTTAAAATTTCATTTGTGGAATAATATTGTGGAATGGCAGGAATGCATGTTGCAGTAATTATTACATGATACAATAACTCGCATATTGGTTGTGCTATACAAGGTTGCTTATTACAGGAATATTTGCCTGTTGTTTGAATCTTGCTCATTTGTCCATCTTACTCTAGATATTGGTTAGTTGCCTGTTTGCTCAGTTAGTCCATGTTTGGTTTGTCCTGGATTTTCTGACCAATTTTGTGTGTTCTTTTAAAACTATGCAGTTCTAGCAAATAGACTTGAACACGGATTTCAGGAAAGCTCAAATAATGAGACTCAAACCCCAACACCAGTGATTCTTCCAGAAACTGAGGTGAATGAGGAAAGAGATGCACCGATTACAGTTAGAGCAAGAGGGTGTACACAAAGCCAGTACGATCTTAGAGAGAGATTAGCAACAAACATGGAAGAATCCCGATCACAACCAGTGGATGAAAAAAAGAAAAGAAAAATGGATACAAAAGAGGCTGAAGATGAAGAACACACACAAGCAGAACAAACACAATTAGCAGGCTCTAACCGGTGCAATTTGCAGTCCATATGCAGGCTACTCAAGGATACCAAGTTGAATGACCGACATATAACATCCCTTAAGAAAACGCCCTTTTGGTTATTGTTTGAAGCTATTATGAATAGCAAGTTGTTAAGTGATAATTGTAGAAAGTATGATAGTTTAAATTTGCAGTCTAAATTCAAAAGTACCATAGTTTGCAGTCTAAAACTGTAAATTTGCAGTCCAAATTATCGTTGGTGTTAGTGTTCATTTAACAATTTACAGTTTAAAAGTGCAAATTTGCAGTATAAATTCAAAAGTGCCCTTGGTGTTGGTGTTCATTGTACAATTTGCAGTCCAAATTCAAAAGTGCCCTAGTTTGCAATATAAAACTACAAATTTGCAGTCCAAATTCTCCTTGGTGTTAGTGTCGATTTAACAATTTGCAGTCTAAAAATGCATTCTTAATTCAAAAGTGCCCTAGTTTGCAGTCTAAAAATGCAAATTTGCAGTCTAAAAATACAAGTTTGCAGTCTAAATTCCAAAAATGCCCTAGTTTGCAGTCTAAAAATGCAAATTTCAGTCTAAAAATATAAATTTGCAAACTAAAAATTCAAATTTGCAGTCCAAATTCTCCTTGGCGTTGGTGTTCATTTAAAAATTTGCAGTCTAAAAGTGAAAATTTGCAGTCTAAATCCGAAAGTGCCCGAGTTTGCATTTTTAAAATTGCAAATTTGCTGTCTAAATTATCCTTGACATTGGTGCTCATTTAATAATTTGCAGTCTAAATGTAAAAATTTGCAGTCCAAATTCTCCTTGGTGTTGGTGTTCATTTAAAAATTTGCAGTCTTAATTCAAAAGTGTCTAAGTTTGCAGTATAAAAGTATAAATTTGCAGTCTAAATTATCCTTGACGTTGGTTCTCATTTAATAATTTGCAGTCTAAATGAGAAAATTTGTAGTCCAAATTCTCCTTGGTGTTGGTTTTTCTTTTAACAATTTGCAGTCTAAATTCAAAAGTGTCCAAGTTTACAGTCTAAGAGTGCAAATTTGCAGTCTAAATTATCCTTGACGTTGGTTCTCATTTAATAATTTACAGTCTAAATGTGCAAATTTGCAATCCAAATTCTCCTTAGTGGTGGTGTTCATTTAACAATTTGCAGTCTAAATTCAAAAGTGCCCAAGTTTGCAATCTAAGAATACAAATTTGCAGTCTAAATTATCTTTGACGTTGGTGCTCATTTAATAATTTGCAGTCCAAATTCTCCTTGGTGTTGGTGTTCATTGTACAATTTGAAGTCTAAATTCAAAAGTGTCCAAGTTTGTAGTCTAAGAGTACAAATTTGCGGTCTAAATTATCCTTGACGTTGGTTCTCATTTAATAATTTACAGTCTAAATGTGCAAATTTGCAGTCCAAATTCTCCTTGGTGTTGGCGTTCATTTAACAATTTGCAGTCTAAATTCAAAAGTGCGCAAGTTTGCAGTCTAAAAGTATAAATTTGCAGTCTAAATTCGAAAGTGCCCAAGTTTGCATTTCTAAAATTGCAAATTTGCAGTCTAAATTATTCTTGGCGTTGATTCTCATTTAATAATTTGCAGCCCAAATGTGCAAATTTGCAGTCCAAATTCTCCTTAGTGTTGGTGTTCATTTAACAATTTGCAGTCAAAATGCACAAAGTGCTGAAACCCGAAACACTAAACCGTAAAGCAAAAAATGCATAAACCCTACGCACTAAATTTGCCACATTAACAAAGCTTAAATGCACATCATAAGCACCACAACCAATAATTGAAGCAACATCCACCATACCAATTTATAGCAAGCATAACCAAAATTTATAGAGATGACCAACATAAAGTTTCATCTTTTATTGGGAATAAAAGTTTCAAAGTACTACATAAAATTGTAGAGAGTCATAAACTGCATAGTACTGAAAATCTTCTCAACCAGTATCGCAATACTCAACTTATTGGAAACGCAATGTAAAACTAAACAAACTCCGAATTCGTAAACTTTCGTGAAAAAGAATGCAGAAAGACTTTAATGTGTCATTCTAAGAATCAACCAAGAAGAGGTTCCTTGCAAGTCCTTTTGTTGTGCCTCGCAACGGTCCCGCACCTAGAACATAACCTTTTCCTAGTAGTCTTCCAAATCGGCGATACGCGCTCGGTCCTTGGTCTACCCGCTGGCCTCCTTTGCAAAGGAGGAAGGATTACATCGTCAGAATCAGCAACAGAATCTGGTTTATAAACCGTAGGGATTGGTTCAATCGACTTCGAATAAGCCTCACAGAAACTGTGAACCAAATAGTATGGCTCAACAAAATCATTAAGATTACTCCCGCTCTTCCTTATAGCACAAACTGCGTGCACACAGGGGAAGCAATTCAGTTGCCACTCCCTGCATGTGCACCTACGCTGACGGATATTAACAGTATTGCTCGGATTGCCTCGCACATCGTACACATCAGCACTCGACTTCCGCACAACCCAAGTCCGTGAAAACTGGAACAAGCCAGCAAACCGTGCATCCCACTTTGGACACACGGTGGTCTTCCACCTCAACGACTCTTCTTTTCTGTGAGACATTTGTTCCATAAGCTTCATTCGAATCGCATCCACGATTTGCGTAACAGGCAAACTTCTCTCATCCTTAATCCATCTATTGAAACACTCAGCAAGGTTGGAGCTCAACTCACTATAGCGATGTCCGGGGAAATGTGCATGGGCCCAATGTTTGACATCTAAATCTGATAAGAATTCCCTCATCTTGTCTCCACCTTCACGCTCCAACTCAGCCAAAAGTTCATTGAATAACTCCAAAGTGGGTGCATAAGCACATTTACCAAACAATTCTACCAAATATCTCTTCCGATCCATAGCAACTCCCCCCAAACGTGTCCTCAAGTTTTTCTTCAGATGAACTAAGCAGAAGGAATGAGATGCCCCAGGAAACACATCCGCCACAGCATGCAACAAACCTATGTTCCGATCCGATATGAAAACAACATTCCTCTCAAATTCTAAGAACACCCTCATCTGTTCCAAGAACCAATGCCAACTTTCATATGTCTCACCATCGACAATAGCAAAACAAATCGGATACAAACCTACAAGCAAAAACCAGGCGCAGAAAACAAAAGCAAATTAAACAACCAACACCACTTAAACACCAAAAAAAGGTTTGTTGCGAAAACAAAGCACATGAAAACAGTCATTATGTGATAAACGAAACAGAAGCAGTTATTATAAAGCCTTACATTAGGTACAAAGAATGACAACCTAACAGAATAATAGTTCCTTGTTATCGTAGGAGACTTTTTGAGGCACAAAGAAATTATGAAAATGAACACTGAAAAAGGAAACTGAAAATGCATACCTTGGTTTCCATCCTTGGTGCAAGCCGAGAGCAATGACCCTTTATACATGGACTTTAAAAACGTGCCATCAAGGAATAGTAAAGGCCGGCAATAGTTAAAGCCATACTTGCACGCGCCAAAACCAACAAAAAGCCTCGTAAAGTGCTTCGAATCATCACACTCTAATACTATCGAACTGGTAGTGTCAACCTCTTTAAACTTCTGTACATACCACTTCAAATCTGCAAAAGATGCTGAGTAACTCCCAAAAGCACTATCCTTCGCCTTCTGCAAGCCCATATGTGAACGGCGATAAGTCACGTCAACACCATAATCTTCCTTCATGTCATGCATGATGTCAACAGCACGCTTGAACGGCCTCGACCGCAACTCTTCAGTGACTAACCGGCCGATGAAATTACAACCAACTTGCGAAATTTTGTTGGTCAAAACAGCAAAATCACAAGTGTGCACCGCATTGAACTCCTTAATCGTAAAAAAACTGGTGGACCTATCCAATGACGCCGTCACGGCCCACATACAGCGCCCACCTGGCCTTTGCACACAGTAAGCCTTGACCTTGTCCTTATGGTTCTTATAGTAATAGAATTGGAAACCGTGAAAGACAGAGTACTTGGTTAAGCAATCATGAAACTCGACAGCTCCATTATTGAAACGTTGACCAACTTCCTTAATCATATCAAACCAGCTAGACGATTTTAAAAGCTTGGGTTCATGCCGAGAAAAAGAAGGTACTAAATCAACGACATCATCAACAGTCAACTCCCCATGACCTGCAATACTTCCACCATCACTACTACAAGGATCAACAGTACTACAAGTACTAGAACTTCCAGAATCCATGAGAATGACATCAATAGCATCGATACGCCTAGACAATGTGAGGGCAAACAAAGCTTCTAAATCATCATCACAACTCAACATACATTTCGCATGGCCCTCCAATGAATACAGTAACAACAAGGCACCTCCTTTCAAATCGCTCCACTTCCGGCACAACTTCTCAACTAAATCTTGAAATGTTGCACGTCGTGACAAGACAACACCAGCACTTAACTCACCCCTCTTGCACATCAAGATCACAGAACCTTCCATGCCTAATTATTTGTCAATGAAAAGGATGACAAAATGCTCAGTATTCTATTCATCACATGTATTTTGTGGATATTTTGCTATGGATGCTTGAGAAAATTATTAGCACTTTAACATGAAATCGTTTCGTTCCATTCAATTATCTACAAAATGCTGCATAAGAAAGAATCAAAAACTAAAATGTAGCAATGAAAAAAGAAATTAACGGCAAAGCCTTGAGAGCTTTTGAAATCCCCTTAACGCAATGCACAGAGCTCTAAGAAAATGTAGCAAAAATTCCAACGGGGAAGCCGTGTGATGTTCTTACTCTAAAGCTTTGTCATATTCTTACGCCACATGTTCAAGATTGACTAACTAAAAGAGAAGGTAGCGTGTGGTGTTCTTCCTCTTAAGCTTTGTCATGGGACTGTGATGTGGGAAAACAAATTACACCCCTTCTTGTGCCATTAATTCACATACCGTCAAGTTGAGGACTAATTCTGTGCTAATCCAGCATACTACTTCCTATGGTATTCTTGGTTGTGCTCCTTAAGGAGCGAAGTCCCACATTGCCGGGGTACCAAAGTACTATGATTATATAAGCGTGAGGGCCCGCTCACTTCAATAGCAAGCTTTTGGGGTTAAATTCTACCCAAGATCGTTCAACACTTCAAACTTACCGGAGTTGAGGTCTTTTCAGCAGAGGGAATCAATGGCTCATCGCTTGACTGAAGAGAGCTTAGTTATTCACTTTGGAAGCCTCGAGTGAAGCCAAAGGACCCAATACAAATAAAGAATACCTTTTGGTCCAACAAATGTGATTGTTAATTTATCTGCTGTTAGGAGTTCATTTTAGAATTCAGCAAGTTTACTTTCACTAGAGTTCGTAGACTATAATGAAGAAGTTCAGCAGTGTAATCATTAGACTTTGATTAACAAAATCTGACTGTTTGAAAAATTGGGGTTGTGGCCTTCCACGTGTTTTCTTCTTTGATTATGTTCTCCAATCCAAGTTAATTCAAGCTTGCTATGAAACATTAAGGTGCTTCAAAATATGTTCAAGCTTGGCTTGTTTATCCAGCAAGCTAAACTCAAATGAGCTTTAATCAAGCCGAAAGAGGTTTTATCGAGCAAACAAGAACGGAGTAGCATCTAACATCATGAGCCATGACCACTACCAACCCACCGAACCATCTCCACTAACTAGCAACACAGTTGTATCACAAAACCTTTAATCCGACTAAAACTCTACAGATGGCTTTTTTGTTTTGGGGATCGAATTTCGGACCCTCCAAATCACATTATCTTCCATTACAAATCTGAAGCCCCATAACCTCTCAACAGAGATCCGATGAAATATACTTGAATGCGCAGATTACATACCAATACGTATCCATATGTACATCAATAACTGTTGTTCGTGGGGTGGCTATCAACTTGTCGTTCCGGCTAAAATTGAAGAGATTGGGCGCTGGATATGTGTGAAAGTAGTTGACTGGAGTTTGATTATGGTGTCACAGTGGCATGCTTATCATGAATTTGTAAAGAACAAAATGCAGAGACAGCTGCTGAAAAAGAAGCTGTGAAAGTTCTTATATAGAAGTTAATGGTGGATCAAGGTGCATTCAGTAGTGGTTTATATAGGGCAACTAATCAAACTTTGTACCGAGCTACACTATCATCTGAATTCCTCTTGATTCTATAAATCCATTTACATCCTATAACAGGAGCATTAGGCGACAGAGGGACCAAGGTCCAAGTGCCCTGTTGGAGTAATGCAGTGCACTCTTCGGACATGGCTTTTGCCAATCAGGATAGGCCAGGGCTTTACAAAATTTCCTAAATTTGCAGGCTAAATTCTCCTTGCGTTTGAGTACATGTAACAATTCTCATGTCTTTTTTATGTCTACTTAATTCTTGTGTCCTACGAATTACCTTTTAGCAATTCAAATTGCCAGATTTCTCACGTAACTATTCAAATCAAAATAACATCAAATTCGTGAGGAAGTCAGGCATTTAAATTGTCAACAAATCTCATGATAACAATGCAAATAAACAGAACCAGAAATCAATTTGGAAGAAAAAAGCAAAAAGAAAAATCTCAACCAACAAATCACAAGCCAGAATCAATGAATAGAACCTGAATCAATGACGAATTGCATCAAATTCGCATGAAGAAGAAGTCGAATTCTAGGGCAAAAACCAGCAAGAACCAGAAGAAGAAGTCGAATGAAACCAGAAATCCAATTATCATTCGAATTGCATCAAATTCGCATGGAGTAACAGGAAACGAAAAGAAGAAGTCGAATTCTATGGCAAAAACCTGAATCAATGACGAAATAAACCTAAATGAAAGGAAGAATTGAAAAACCTGAATCAACGACCAAATCTGAACCAAATCACAATCGAAACTAGCAAATCTCAACCAGAGCACAATGACGACCAGCGAAATCACCAGGGACTATCACGATCACAAATCACAACCAGGAGAACTCAATCAAAATCCTCCACATCGGGAGCTAAGGCGAAGAACGTATCCTTCGATCGCGCGAAAAATAAGAACGGCTGACTTGGCTTTCTAATTTCTGACTTGGCTTTCTAATTTAAACGAACTAAACAAGGGCATAATAGTAATCTCAGCACTTAATCATCCTTATTAGTCATTAAACAAAAAACAGGTCCTTGGTGGGGATTAATTATCAAAACACGTCCTGGGCCGTTATTTTTCCAGTTTCATATGCACCTTTTCACTGACTTTTTTATATAAGCCCAGTGGACGAGGATGTTCATGGCCCAATAAAGGCGAGGCCCAATCAGCCATCCTTTTCCCCTTCCCTTTACTATTGCTTGAGTTGTGAACAAGGGCATATATACCACGAATACTGTACTGAGCTCGTAGCCTGTTTTACGCCCCTGATATTATTTTTTGATAATTCAGATCGAATTATGGACAACGTATAGTCTAGTATGAACTGACTTCACTAAAGAATATATAGCACGTAAGAAGTGTTCAGTATGAATGGACTACATTAGAGTACTAGATAGTATATATGTAAGAATTTTCGAGCTTGAGACCTAAGAGATCAAATCATACACCTAAGTAAGAAGAACGAGCTTTTAGCCCTGGAAATAATTACCTATCGGATTTGTAGTGAAAACATAGTACTACAAGAGACAATAGTTCCAATATTAAGTGCTTTTGATAGCAGTACCATCCTTTGTAAATTAGTCCACAAAATTCAAATGCATGGGAATTATTACCCACCACAATTGTGCCGAATGGAATTGGACGTTCATTAGTTTGAAAATTAAGTTCATTTAATATAGATCCCATCTTTTGGTACGTACTCTACAAAATCAGAGTTTGATGAGAATTATTATCGTGATTTTCATTTGGTTCTAAACAAACATATATACCACTCAAATTCAAGTAAAATTCACTTTGGAATGGGTTCTTGAATTTTAGTGATCATAGATAGAGATAGAGACCATTATTCATTCTAATCATAAATTTTAATGAAGTTAATTACAAACAAACAATCAGTAAGAGAAAATTGGTGAACCCCACGAGTTAATGCATACTTTTCATTGGAGACAATTCCATAAGCTTTGAAGGAGGAACGTTTTAATACTGTATTACACACGTACGCAATTATGCATAAACTTGAATAATTGAACAATTTATTTTTGTACATCGATCCATACTTGTTTCCATCTCTCTGACTCTCTCCCCATCATTACTACTTAATTATTACCAGCAATCAAAGGCAAATCAACCTCGTCGCACCACTCCGCACACCTAGTCTCATAGTACGAACTACTCACCTCATTTGGCCAATAACTCAGCCAAATTTGGCACCCTACCCTCCACTTCAACACACTCCCTTCCATCTCTTTGCCCAACCTCCACCCTACCCCTCCACACTCATCCCCCACAAACACCAATCCCCCGCTCTTGGTAAATGACCTATTTGCCCCCGTGTATCGCTTTCGGAAGTTATTTTCCGGCTGACCACCGCCACCACCAGACGGCTTCCACGTGGCAACTTCGGTGCCAGTGGTGTTGTCGCACAGGACCGCATCGAATAGAGCGGCGTTACCTTCCGCATCTTGGTCCCACCTCCAATTCTTCATCCTCGTCCTCGTCTGCGTCCTTGTAGTCGCCTTCACCTTCGGAACTTTTAGTTTTCCAAAACTACCCTTCAAAATTTTTTGCGTTTCCATTTCCCTCTCCATGTTATCCGTGGACCGCCCCAAGCTCAACCCAGACACGTAGCTCGACCCGGTCTCTGGGCCGACCCAGAGTCGTATTCTCGACGGAAAATGCTTCTCGCCGGCGTAATCATCATCGCCGTTTTCATTAAACCCTAATTTCGCCACGTGAATGCGTACGTTGTCGACACGTGCATTCACGAGAATGAACCCATCAGTGAACCTAACTGTATATTCCAACTGGACCACAGCCTCCAGCTGCTGGTGCGCCAAGGCGTATCTTAGGACAGACTCTTTTGCTTCAACTATTTTGGGCCGACTTTGTTCGCCATCAAAGCGCGTGCTCGTCATGCCCCACACCGGCGCGAACCCTTTCAAAACCCACAACCCATGAGACTCCTTAGCATAAGAAAACCCTAGATTATGAGAAGACGACGGGGTTAACGATTGCAACCCTACGCCCACCTCTTTTAAGATCAACCATTTTGCTAAAATGTACCCGAGGGTGCGCATGAAACGAAGCTCTACGTCCACTCCAACTGAGATGAAAAAAGTGCGTAGAACAAGGGCGTGTTTGGACGCAAAAACTTGGATGTTTGGAGCTAACAAGTAGTGGAAATAGAAAGAGCCCACTGCAGAAGGCGCGTCGAAGACACACAGCCAAAAGAGGCGCGTGAGGAAGATGAAGTTGAAGAAACCCGAGAATGACTCGAGCGAGTGGGAGTCGAGGATCCACGAGACCGGGTCGGGATTGACGTTCTGGAGCTCCGAACGCGGGCAGCTGCTGCCGTGAGCGGTGGGGGAGCGGGAGACGATTTCTTGGACGAGCTGGAGGATGAGAGGCAAGAAGGGCTTGCTGGAGGAGAGAGGACACGCGTCGGAAACCCAGATGATCTCCTCCGCGTCAGCAGCTTCGAATCCCGACAGGCAAACGGAGAAGGTCAGCGAGCCGTCGGGGTCTGACCCGGACACCCGGTTTGCTATGAGTTGGATCGACTGGGTTGAGCTACTGTGTTGACTCGGTTTGGAAGTGGCGAGTGGGAAGACGAGTTGGGAGGGTGACTCGTCCCACTCTGGAGTGATAGGGAGTCCACAAATCCATGGCCATATATCCATGTTTAATTTGCTTGGTGGGTTCTGTTCTTCTTGGATGGTTTGGACTGTGAGAGTTTTGTTTTGTAGAGGAGGGATATATATAGAGAGAATGAATGATGCATAGTTTGCCAACTTGGAGGTGGTTTTAGCCAAGTGAGAGGTGGAGTTCTACTGTTCTAACTGGTGGTTCAGGTTCTTAGTGAAACTTGTGCGCAGTGTGCCTCATTTTGAACCATTAATTAGGATTGGTCGCATTTATTGCTAAAATTTTCTTTGTATATGTATGTGTACTTTTATGTGGAGTGTGATCAATCGAGGGATGCCCAATAAAAATCAAGGATAGCACTGGTGATAATTTCGTGATATGTGTTATAACTACTACAACTAGCTGAAATACAGTAGTAAAGTCAAATAGTATAACTCAGACAAGATGAGATCATCTTTATCGCTCATACTAATCGATCAAATTAAACACGAGAAACCAGTTTCTCTTACAGTATCACAATGTGAGATATGTTACCATTAGGTTGGACGTCATAGTTATTGGAGTACTAGAAATTTTGATTGTACATGCGTACTTCTATGTGGAGTGTGATCGAGGGAGGCCTAATTAATAAAAATCGAAGATAGTACTAGTGACAATTTGTGATATGTTATAATTAACTACAACTAGTAAAATAAAAGGCTCTCTCTCTCTCTCTCTCACACACACACACACACAAAGTTTCAGGGGCGGCGATTAGGGTTCTCGGCCGGGGAAAGGGAGGAAAGACACCTCCCTTCCCTCCTCCCCCCGGGCGTTCCTCTCTTTCCCCTTTTCCCTACAAAGATTCACTCCCTACCTTCTTCTTGCCATCTTCTCACTGCCGTTTCTCTTCCTGAGGTCACCGTTCACCTGCCAGCTACCACATTTGGGGGTAGCCGGTTTTCCTAACGGTTAGGTGTTGGCAGCGGCTTTTGGGCAGAGTTATGGCAGCAAGGTCGTGTCCAATCGGATCTGCTCCTGAGCAATCTCTGTCTCTGGCCTAACGGCTCCTCGTGACGTCCTTGCAGCCGGTGTTTGGGGTTGTGGCTGTGGAGATCTAGTGGTTCGGCGGCGGTCTGCAGTGGTGTTGTGGCGGTGTATTGTAAGTGCTTAGGTGGCGGGTGCTCCTGGTCGTTTATGAGATTCGAAGTGGCGGTGTCTTGGCGGCCATCAATGGAGTCCGTCATCTCACGGGGTTCGCGTCGTTGCTCATCACCTATTCTCGTCGTCGTCTATTGGTGTACGTGGTGTCTTGCGTTTTAAGTTGTGTTTTGTTCGTCGGTTTGAGTGGTGAAGGCGGGGTTTGGCGGGTTAGGTGGTGGTGGTGGGTTTCAGGTTGTGACGACGGTGGTGTCACTGCTTTGTAGTGGCGGAGTTTGTGTTTCTGTGGGTTTAGGGTTTAGGCAGTGGTGTTAACAGGTTGTGCCTGTTTGGGGAAGGCCCATATATTGTTGTGTTGTATTTTTTGTGGCCTGGCCCGTTTGGGTGTATTAGGGCTTTTTCATACAAAATTTTCCCCTTTTATCCAATCTTTAGTTAGATTCCTCTTTCCCTATCCCTCATCTCAATGTACCATTTATCAAGATTTTTGAATAAAACTTTTTTGCCTATAAAAAAAAACTAGTAAAATAAAAGTCAAATATAATTCGACAGGACGATCGTAATCTCATACGGAGTACTAATCAAATCATATGGTCCATACTATCACAACGTGAGATTTTTAAGTAAAGGTGATTATGCTGCAGGTGCAACTGGAGTGTTTGTTCGTAGAGAGGGAACTCTAGGGCTAGACGCAGGTACACGTCTTATGAGGGAGACTTGTAATTAAATAATAATTAGTGAGCTTCTTGAAAATTGACGGGCTGGAGGAATAGATGCTTTTGTGTATATACGAGTACACGTACATAGGGTTGTAAATGAATTGAGCTATTCATAAATTGTTTGAGGCTCGATTTGGTAAAAGATCATTCGAGTTTGATTCGTTTACTAAATAAATCGAACTCGAGCCTCAATTTTAAGCTTGTTTCATAAATGAGCTGAATATAAACGTAGCAGTATTCAGCTTGATTAGATTCATGAACTTGGAGTATATGTATATCATGAGAGTTTTATATAGCTACATAGTGAAAATTTTAGAACTTGTACAAGTCTAACTGTTTATATATGAACATATTTAGGTACAAACTAAAAATTTTATTTGCAATTTTAGATCTGTATGAGAGTATAAATATATCATATTAATTATTGGGTCGTTAAAGCTCGTGAACAAGTTTAAATTTGACTCAAACTTAAGCAAGCTTGGTTTGAGTTTGGCTCGAGTTCGCTAAAAAACTTAATGAACGAATCTGAACATTCTAATATTCGGCTCGTTTACAGCCCTACATGTACATGATGGGTAAACAAAACCAAAAAAGGAAAAAAGATCACACGTACGTAGATGCATTTTGAAATGGAGAATAATCAGCTCCAAATTTGCTACGGCGTCGCAAGAATTAGCATTGGCAGACCAACGTTTTATCGAACAATTCCCACCCGCATCTATAAGATTGAAGTTCATTATCCAGAAGAGAAACGGTAGGGATTACGAAATGTATGAAAATTTAAATATAGTCCTGTTTTTCGGACAATTCCCACCCGCATCTATAAGATTGAAGTTCATTATCCAAGGGATTGAGGGTTGATAGTGTTCTACTTTTGGGACTTTCCCCCCTTCTTGATCTGTATTGTGTTCTTTGATTTAGAGCTTTTTCAGTTTTCTCCATGTTCGAGAAATGGAGAAAATCAGGAGAGACCTTGGTAAATGAAGCTTTGGAGGTAGGTGATTCGATTTTTGCAATTTGACCGTGCTTCGGTGGAGGTGATCGCCGGAGGTGGTGATGGGGTCCGCAGTGGCAGTGGCAGTGGCAGGTGATTTTCTTTTTCTTGGACCTCTGTAAGTTTATAAATTGAGTGGATATTTTTCTAAACCCCAATTCGAGATTTTACTGCTTTCACTTTTGATTTTGTTCACTGGTAATGATTTGGGGGAACTGATTTTGGATTGAACAATTTGGGTTTTGCGAGAGAGAGAGAGAGAGAGACGATTTGGGAGAAATAATTTTGGATTGAACCATTTGGGTTTGGGCGGGGGAGAGAGAGAATAGAGACTGAGAGAGAGAGAGTCATTTTTTTTTGTTTTTTTGCTATAAAGTGGTGGGGCTTTGTTTACACCATATTTCACCGCCTGTTGATGATCGATGATCGACCGAAAGGCGATAATTATGAGAATTCTTCCTATTTTATTATTATTAAATATTCGTATTAATATTAGAACTAGTATTAGTATTTCTTTTATTATTGTTATTTGCATGCAGGACACTTGGCTTGCTCCTACACATGTGGAAGTTAAAAGGATACTTGTCATGTTCCTATACACATTTGAAGGGAAGTGAGAAGTTATTTTGACAAGTGGATGCAAATGATTGAATGAAGACTAGTGGAGAAGTTAGGAAGTTATTTTCTACGTTTGTTGTTTTCTATAAATAGTCTTTTAAGACTTCGTTGTAATCCCTCCCCAACAAATCAAAGTCTATTTTTATTTGTCTTAATTTTACTACTAACCCATTCGGGTTATAAGTAGAAGTAGGAGTAGAATTTCATATTCTAAGCTTAACTTAGGATCTTCGATGTGTCGCTCACGGCGATAGATCAATCGTTGAAGATTAATGGAAGTCTTTTCCATTTGATTTCAATTTTGTTCTTAATCTCATATTTGACTTGACCGCCATTTCTCTTCTGGTGAAGTTCTGAAATACGGCGTGGAATCATGGATCCGTCTTGTGGAGACATGGCCGCATTTGCCCTTATTTTTGTTGTTGGCATTATTTTCCGAAATCTCTTTCGATTTCGATTGAAGGAAAATTGGTAAACAGGCCTACTGGCTTGTTGCAAAGATGTTGTAGCAAAATGTTGTCACCGTAGCATTTTCGTTTTTCTAAAAGCTGGGGCCCACCGCCACATAGGTGTGCAGTAGGCTGAGAGGTCATTTGGTGCTGTCATTGTAGACTTTTGAAGAGAGAGAGCGTTTCAAAGAAAACACAAAGTCTGTTATATGTGTTTTTTTTCTAATTTCAAAATACGCTGAAGTTTCCTTGATTCTGACGGATACCACATGTTGCTAATTAGGTGTCACGTCGCTAACTTACGTATTGCCAGTACAAATTTGTTTATCTTTATTTTTTTTT
The DNA here is from genome assembly GCA_014282245.1 of Rhododendron simsii. Lineage (NCBI taxonomy): Eukaryota > Viridiplantae > Streptophyta > Magnoliopsida > Ericales > Ericaceae > Rhododendron > Rhododendron simsii. Next base: position 29,305,217 of record CM024963.1, read on the forward strand.
CCCAGTAGACTGAAGTTTCCTTGATTCTCACGGATACCGACTAACCGTGTCAATCAGGATCAAACTACGGTAACTTAAGCGTGTGTATATAATGTAAAATAATAGTAATAAAAAAAAGTACATGGAATGGCACGGCAAGGAATGGAAATCAAGCACAACAAGAATACACGGCCAAAACAGTCAAACTGCGTTTGTCTTCGTCTTATCCAATTATTGTGGACTTCAGTTTCGAAATTAGAGCAATAGGTTTTGGACATCTGGTTTTTTTTTTTTTTTTTTGGGGGGGGGGGGGGGGGGGGGGGATATCTAGTTGTGTTCGGATTATGTTTGCTCAAGGAGGAATGCTGGGTTAGCAGAGTGAGAGGGAGAGAGAACCGGTAGCTAGCCAGTTTTCGACAATCAAATAACGGAAGGTAGATCAAATTTTGGAAATGGCTGAAGTTTCGTTGATTCCCACAGAAAACACACGTTGCCAATTAGGTGTCACGTCGTTAACCGTGTCGCTGGTATAAGTTTATTTATGTTTTTTTTTTTTAAAATTCGAAAACAGGCTAAAGTTTCCTTGATTCCCACAGAAAGCACACGTTGCCAACTAGACGCCACGTCGCTAACCGTGTCGCCGGTATAAGTCTGTTTATGTGTATTTTTTTTAAATTCAAAAATAGGCTGTAGTTTCTTTAATTCCCATAGAAAGCACACGTTGCAACTAGGTGTCATGTGGCTAACCGTGTCGCCGGTATAAGTGATCTATTTATATATATTCTTTTAATTCCAAAATAGGCTGAAGTTTCCTTGATTCCCACGGAAACCACATGTTGCAAACTAGGTGCTACGTCGCTAACTGTGTCGTCAGTATAAGTGATCTGTTTATGGTTTTTTTTTTTTTAATTCCAAAATAGGCTGAAGTTTCTTGATTCCTAAGGAAACGACGTGTTGCCAACTAGGCGCCACATAGCTAACTGTGTCTCCGGTTTAAGCCTGTTTATGTTTTTTTTTTTAATATTCCAAAATAGGGTGAAGTTTTCTTGATTCCCAAGGAAACCACATGTTGCTAACGAGGTGCCACATCGTTAACCGTGTTGCCGGTATGAGTCTATTTATGTTTGTTTTAATCCAAAATAGGCAAAGGTTTTCTTAATTCCCATGGATACCGGCTAACCATGTCAGCCAGTATCAAATTACAAATTTACAATAGCTTAAGCGTGTGTAATGTAAAAAGGAGTAGTAATTTAAAAAAAAAAGAAGTACATATGTGGAATAGCACAGCGAGGAATGACGAGAAATCAAGCACAGCAAGAAGAGTATGTTTGCCCAAGGAGGAACGCTGGGTTAGAAGAGAGAGAGGGAGAGAGAGAGAACCGGTAGCCGGTTTTTGAGACTCAAATAACGGAAGGTAGATCAAAATTTGGCAATGGCTATGTTGACTCGGCAGTGGGAGGAGAAATTAATGAAAGAAAAATAATGTAGAGAGAAATTACGAAGAAAGTCAAGAAGAAATTGGAGAGAAAATTAAATTTGTTTTTTAAACTTTCTCCCTTCTCTTTCTCTTGAAATTAACCAACCAAAGAAAGAAATATTTTAAAATTTTATCTCCCTTTAATTGATGAAATAGTAATAATTTGAAGAGTATTTCATCACTTGAATGTAAGAGAGAGTTGCCGATAAAAAAAAAGTAAGAGAGAGTTACACCAAAATTTATACAGCAAATCTATTAGCTCCCTTGAAGGACTTTTTGCTACCATTCCAAATATGATTTTTTTCTTTTTTATTTTTGGGCAATTTTGCTGGCTATCTACCCCCTTTCGAGATGTTCTAATGGTACTTGAGATGGATGCAAATTATACACTCCGCAAAAATTAGGTGCGCCGTAACCACTCCCTAAGTACTTGACACATGATTACAAAATTAAAGAAATTAATTACCGACAGCCGGCAAAGAGTCTCCGGTAAAACAATATTATCTTACACGTATTGTTAAAAACCGCACGTCTTATTATTAAACACACGGCCAATCAAGAATACTAATTAACCAGCGGAGTGGGGTGCAAGTACTAGTATTTATTTATTTATTTATTTAGCATATAAAAATAAGCCTTGGGTTGCTGCAAGCAATTAAATTGATTTTGTTGACTTTTCCTCAAAACGGAACATTCCCTCCCAATTCCCAGAAGTAGTGAGTACGGGACAAAAAAAAATTACTCCTAAATAAATCAAAAAGTTCTATATAAAACCCTTCATTATTCATTCCTCTAACAAGATCCATCTTTTAATTTCTTCTTCTTCACGCTTCTACGCAGCCAACTAATCTTCTTCCAGGAGCTTTCAATTTCCCTTCTTAATTAAATAACTCTTTACCCTGCCACTGAATCCTGATCATCCAGAGGAGCCTTCAGTCGTCCCCTCTTTTCTGCCTATATCTTTCTGTGAGTACGTATTCTTCAATTCAAATACCTGGACAACACATATTTCTTTTGTCGTTCCTTTTTTTTATTGATGATGTGAATGGCACTAAAGGTATTTGTTTTTTGATTCGCAGGCAATAATATATCTTCTTGCCTCTTTTTCTAATCAGTCCGGCTAACGGGTACGCTATGATTTACCGCTTAGCATCGTGACTTGTGACAATTTATTCACTTTATGTCACCATCATGACTTGAGTGCTTTATATTTGTTGCTTTGCCAAATTTTCCATTTTCTTGTTTTTCCTTTTGTGGACACTTTTTACCCTTTCCAAATTTAAAATTTTTGTTTGCTTTTCCAGGTTTGCTTGTTTTTTTTTTTCCCGGTTTACTTGTAGCAAAAATGCTAGGCACAAAATAATTCAAACATAACACCAAACACAATTTCTTACATATTTGTGGGGCTTTCACGTGTATGTGAGAGATTGTGTTTGGTGTTGTGTTTGAATTATTGTGTATGTAGCACTTTTGTTACGTTGTTACTCACACAGAAATGCATAATTAAACACCTGAAGCCACAAATAAATCAACTCCTACGTGCATAATTAAGTGAGACCTTGAACAAGGCCAAAAACTCAACAAATTTTTTTCAAAGTGGTTATTTCTCAAAATATTTGAGTGAAAGAAAAAAAAATCTACTTTTCCGATTCGCCATCGAGATGGATTAATAATCCAAAAAAATATGGTGCAAAATTAACAAATGTGAAAAAAATTTAGATAAGGACAAAATGTGCAATTAATTTTTCTGAAAGTGCAAAACATGTTCGTTGAACGGGATCAGAAGTTCGAGTGAGTTCATCTGAACGGTGAAAAGGTGGAGGGGAAATGACACCTGAATGGAGGAAAAAGGACCCGCCAATTGTTTTTTATGGTTCTTAAAAGCCCAATTAGTTTTTGTACAAGAAAAAGACGTGAAATGTGCCATTCACAGCCGGATCAGTCTCATCTTTACCAACCTGGGGAGGGAAAAGTTTGTTATTACTTTACAAAATTGAGGACGAACTTGTAAAATCACCTAAAAATCTTCTGTGCTGTCATTGTGCAGTACTTTTTTGGGTAAAATTTTTTTGGGTAAATCATCGTGCAGTACTTTGCATTTGGAAGAAGCATAAAGCTTGTCCTCGGCCACGTCTCGGCCTCTCGGAAGCTTGCTCTCTATTTTCAGGCTCACCGAATCATCGTTCTCACTGAGTTCTCTCTCAAATTCCTCCGTCGGAAAGTAGACCTCTCCAACCGAATTTCCCAATGGGCCGTAAAACTTGCAAACTATGAAATTCACTACCAGCCCCGAACGGTCATCAAAGCTCAGGCCCTCGTTGATTTCATCGCCGAACTTATTCCGAGTGATTCCCCAACCCTGGTCGGGACCCCCAATCCCGAAGCTGCGCTCCAAGCCATAAATCTGCCTAAAGGGGCCCACATATTCAACGCCATATAGCACCTAATAGCATTGGTATTTTCCAATTCATCTACTTTTTAATCACCTACAACCTACATGGCAATTCGAATCATGCGTTGGCGTTGGCATTGGCATTGGCGTTGGCATTGGCATTGGCGTTCGCGAAAGAGGAAAGCAGAAGGGAAGAAACAAAAACAAAGTGCGAGCTGGACTTCATCAATAAAACATCTTCCGAGTGACATTTCCCTTGACATCCTTAAAAGACTACCCAGCACGTCTCTCTTCTCAGTGAAATCAGTATGCCAGGATTTTTACCGTTTGACAAGCCATCCTGAGCTCATTCTTCATCACCATCATCTCCACAAGAACCCTTACGGCCTCATAATTCGAATTTCACCGGCCTCAACCGCCTCATACATCAACGAACCCTACTATACCAACCAATTGTATCTTGTTGATAGCCGGAGAGGTTTGGCAGAAATCATTCAGCCGAAGATGAAAAAGAAATACAATCCTGGACCAATGCTCTCCTGCAATGGGTTGGTATGTTTACTATGTTACAAGAAGAAACTTTCCCCTTTACGTCAATATCGAGCTTGTTTGTTCAACCCGTTAACTGGTGAACATAAGTTTTTACTTGAGCCTGGGTTACCAAGAGTACGGGAATCAAGCCATAAAATTGGCACTATTGTTACATCTGACCAATATTTTGGGTTCGGATTCAATGCAATGACTCGCGAATATAAGTTGGTAAGAATCGTAAAGCTTTCATATGAGGATGGTCGGACTTACTTACAGGCGGAGGTGTTCACTCTCGGGAAAAATGGTTGTCAGATTTCTGAAATCGACGCCCCATTTGTTTGTCCGGATCAATCATCTGATGTTGTGGTGGGTGGTGCAATTCACTGGCTATGCGAAGATGAAAATTCAACTGGCCGGTGTTATAGCAAGTCAAGAAATATCATCCTTTCATTCGATTCATTGGAAGAGAAATTTCATCAGATCCCAAAACCGAACTGCGAAGTTTGTGAATTTTACAACATATCGGTGTTGGGAGGATGCCTTGCCATAACGGGTGGTTTTAGAGAGACGTGTAGGACGCATGAGGTTCATATATGGCTGTTGAAAGAGTACTCATGGACCAGAGAATTTGTGATCAGTCAAGGTTTTATGAGGCTTTATCCTTTATTTCTCTTAAGTAGTGGGGAGATTGTGATGTCTTGCGATTCGAAAGCTTTATTCTGTTATCATCCAGAAGGTGATTGCTTCAACAAGTCCGCTGAACTCGACCTGTCAATTGTGGCGATTTGCCATGCCTGCAGTCTCGTTTCACCATTTGGTCTCTAGCTAGCTAGCCTGCAGGTTACTCTATCTGCTTTCAGTTTGGGACAACTTCAACGCCTGTACATACAAATTTCTGTAAATGCTTGTATATTTCTATAAAATTGATTTTCTGTTGTTATGTTACGTACGATTCGAACACCAATGCTATTTATATTTAAAGGGCTCGTGTTTCTTTTTCATTCATTTTCACTTCTTTTTTATTTTATGTTTTTCTTTTCCGTTTATTGTTTTTTTTTTTGTTTTTGCCCCTAGTCGTAAGACTCGTGAAATGATCCTTGGCCTTTTAAGGAAGACTAATGTATGGGCCAAAGGTCGTTGTAAAATCCTTAGCCATTTTTCAACTTCGACTTTATTAATAAAACATGACCTTGAAATAAGCGATGTAGGACAAGATTTGGTAAGATATATGTTCGTAACCACAACTTCCAACCACCTTCTTTGTAGTCGGCAAAAAAATTCCACTCGTTATAATATTATTGTCTACTCACCATTTTGAGGGTGCGGTGATTGAATTTTTTTTATAGCCTACGTCACAGTCCTAACAAATTAAGGTCCTGTTTTGCTAAGGTTTTTATTTTTAAGTGCTTATTTCTCATTTTACGAGACATGTCATTCTCTCACAATACATCACCTTAAAATAAAAAAATAGGTGCTTATTTGAAAAATAATATTTTACTTAATAGAACGCACCCTAAATATTTAAGAGAAACTTTTATGTATATTGGGGAAACCGAGGGTGTTGGTAGTTTAATTTTTTACGAGACATGTCATTCTGACACCAATTTCTCGCGGTCATCCTTGTGCTCGTACTCTTCATCATCTTATCAAGCATTTTTCCTTGCCATTGTCTAGTTCTAAACCTTTCACCTCATGTAATTCGTGTCAGTGTAATAAGAGTCATGGTCCTTTTGATCTTATTTACATGGATGTTTGGGGTCCAGCTCCTGTTCCGTCTATTGAAAAGGGCATTGAACTACGCACGCCACGAGAGATAGTTCAATGATGTGAGTTTGAGAGGGAGTTGGGCAGCAGAGTTTATGGAGACCAAAACTTGGTTGGAAACCACTGATTGAGGTGTTGAACTGACAATGATTTCTCTCGAAGAAGTTGGTTTTTGTTTGTCAGCCATGAAGAGAAAAGCAAGGAGATAGAAAAAGGACAAAAGGAAAAAAAAAAAGGATCGGTTTTACTAGTTGGAGAATTTTTGCTCTGATGCCATAAAGAGCTTTGATATTTCTTGTATCTCGAAAACTTAATTTTATTAGCCAAGTCCACATGTATAAATAAATTACAACAATGAGATAAGGATTACAATTTAAATCTTCAAAAACTAAATATATTCTATCCTAAGCTACAGCTAACAACTTGAAAGAATGATAATTACCCTAAGCAACAACAGTATTATCCTTATCCTTTACAGGCGTGAAACTCTTAGGTGTCGTTTGATTTGGGGGATTTATTTCCTTTATTCTGCCCTTTTTTAAAAAGGTTGGGCCTACCACCACGTAGGCGTGCGGTAGGCAATGAGGTCATTTGTTGCTGTCATTGTAGACTTTTTGAAGGGATCAGAAAGCGCTTCAAACAAACCAAGGAAAACACAAAGTCTGTTTTATGTTTTTTTTATATAAATTTTTTATTCCCAAATACGCTGAAAGTTTCCTTGATTCCCACGTAAACTATATGTTGCCAACTAGATTCCACGTCGCCAACTAGATTCCACGTCGCCAACCATGTCAACCGGTATCAAAATAGCTCTTGTTTGTTTTTTTTTTTGGGATCCGCAAGTATCAAAATAGCTTAAGTGTGTGTATATACTACTATATGTAATACTCTCTCAATCCCTAAATAAATGTTTATATTGTAAACCAAGGTTGTTGAAAAAATACATTTTTCGTTAAAATATTAAAAAAAGTTTCAAATCAATAGATATTAATGAATTCATTTACTTTGTGAAAAAGATTCAATTTTTTTTAATGAAAAATATATCTTTTTAAAAGCTGCGGACCGAACATTTATTTAGAAACGGATGAAGTAGTAATAAAAAAGTACATGGAATGGCACAGCAAGGAATGACGAGAAATCTTGCACAGCAAGACTACGCGGCCAAAACAGTCAACAGCTTTCGGACATTGGTTACTTACCATAAAAAATGATTTTGGTTCATCCGTTTTTATTTTTTGGGGGACATCTAGTTGTGTTCAGATATTATGTTTGCTAAAGGAGGAACGCGGGGAGAGAGAGAGAGAGAGAGAGAGAGAGAGAGAGAGAGAGAGAGAGAGAGAGAGAGAGAGAGAGAGAGAGAGAGAGAGAGAGAGAGAGAATCAAATATAATAACGGAAGGTAAAAAAATAATGAAGAGAGAAATTACGGAGAAAGTGAAGAAGAAATTGGAGAGAAAATTAAACTTGTTTTAAAACTCTCTTCTCTTTCTCTTGAAATTAACCAAACAATGGAAGAAATATTTTTAAATTTTATCTCCGTTTAAGTGGTTTAAGGGGTGTTCCAGATTTTGAAAAAAGTATTTTTTCAAAAAAAGGTAATTTCAAGGTCAATCATCATGTGTTTATGCAAATAATTTTTCTACCAATATGGATCTTGTTTGATAGATCTCATTGAGATCTTTTATACTGTACCAAAAAAATTAAAAAATTATTTTTTATTTTTATTATATTTAATTTTGAAAATTAAAAAAAAAATGAAATTTTGCAAAAGGAAGATAAACTAAAACGGGGCCTTGGGCATTAAATTTGATGACATGGGTGTAAAAAGAATGAAAAAGATGATTGAAAAGGAAGCTATTGAAATGAATCTAATGCTAAAAAAATAACACCTTTGGCCCTCTCCAAAGGAATTAGCACCAACTCTCTAAAAGCCAATAGTGTTAGGCAGCTGATGCAACAAAGATTTTAAGAGGATTTTGGATGGAATTAGGAGCTTCAAAGTCTAATACAGGTTTTGTTGGCATGGTTCAGGATTTGTTTAATTTTGGGTGGTCTGGGCAGGGGCGGTGTGTTTATTGTGACTGGGGTCGTGCTTTGGTTGGGACTCAGTTGGGATGGTGTGTCTTGTGGCTGGATTATGTTTGGTTTTCTTCTGTTAGTTAGTGGAGGGTTTGGTCTTCTTGTATCTGGTTATGGATGCCTATTTTCAAGATGATGCTAATGGATGCCTAATGCCTTCAATCTGCTGCTCAACGGTGCCTTCTTCTGGTGTAAAGGACTCATGTATTGTGCTATCAATGTGTTGTTGAATGGGGTTGATTTTGTATGACGACTCTCAAGGCCAACATTTCTGATATGGGACGGTGGTTGAATGGCCTTTAATCAGGGGCTTATTCAAGTTTCATTGAATGTAATCTTTTTGTATTGCCTTTTTCTTTTTGGTCTTTTATAGATTTCAATCTTTGAAGTCTGTAATTGGCCCTCTCTCGATGTATCATTTGTCGAGCCTTTAATAAAATTTTGTTGCTTATCAAAAAAAAAAAACTAAAATGGGGCCTTAACTGATGAAATAATAATTTGAAGGGTCATTTCTCACCTGAAGGGTAAGAGAGTTACACCAAAATTATACAGCAAATCTCCTACCTCCCTTGGAGGACTTTTTGCTGACATCACTTCATATACGTATTATTTTCCTTTTTGGGCAATTTTGCTCGCTAGCTACCTCCTTTGGAGATTTTTCAAGGGTACTTGAGATGGATGTGAATTATACACTCCACAAAATTAGTGTTGGAGATTTTCATATTAAATTGGATTTTAGTTTGGAATTTTTAGAAAGGTACTGAGTGAGATTTTTGTGAAATGTTGCTACACATTTTCACATGAGTTGTGATTTTATGTAAATGGTTGTAACACCTATTAATTTGGGGTGTGTTGGTTTGTAAAGTCATTCGATGGACCGAAAAATTCCATAATGAATTGCTCTATTTCAGTATTTCTTTCTATACATTCTCTTCTTAGAAATGGCAAACTGATATTCTATTATATCTCAAAATAGAGGATCAGTTCTTGATTCTTTTACATTTGCTTAGCGGATATTCAATCTATCTTCGTTTGTCTAAACGCAAACAAAAATAACCTAGAGTTTGGATTCTGTTTATATTGATGGAAAATTTGCTGTAACCCGGTGCGCACCTTCTGATGGGGGCAATTACTGTCTTTATGAAAGTGTTCTCTTAACGTGACTCGAATGCTTCTACCGTTTCAAGTTTGAAGAGACGACACGACGCCTATCACTTTCATCGTTTTGAAGACCTGTTTTTCAACAATTAGGTGTGCCGTAACCACTCCCTAAGTACTTGACACATGATTACAAAATTAATTAAATACCGACGGTCGGCAAAGAGTCTCCTTAAATGGTAAAACGGTATTGTATTACACGTACTGTTAAAAACCGCACGTCTTATTATTAAACACACGGTTAATCAAGAATACTCCGTAATAATTAACCAGCGTAGTGGTGCAAGTACTACGAGTAATATTTTTTTAAGCATATAAATAGTATAAGCAGTAAAAAATAAAACATGCCTCCCATCAGACGTGAGTACGGGACCAAAAAAATCAAATACTAAGAGCATCCACAGTGAATAAGCAAAAGTGAATAATCAAAACATGTCATATCAGATTTTGATTATCCATTTAGAGGTTGCTAAAGTTAGCAATGTCAAGTCTCACATTGGTTATTTTTTGCTCATAATCAAAACTAATGGAATCATTGCTTTCTTCTATGATGAGTTTTCTTCAAATTTTTCTCCTTCATTTCAAGTAAATCTTTTGAAAAATTAGTTTTTGTTAAGAGCAATTTTTATAAAAAAATATTTGTTAAAAAAAGTTAATTAAACAGTTTTTGGAAGAAAAAAACCAGTTTAAGTTAAAAACAGATAGATAAAAAAATAGTTAATGAAAAAAAAAATGTGTAAAAAAACAGCTTTGTGTAAATACAATTTTTTTTAAAAATAGTTTTAAAAAAATTGAAGAAACAGTTTTTATAAAAAAAATTAGAAAAAAGAGTTCATATAAAGACAGTTTTTTTTTAAAGAAAAAGTTTCTGAAAAGAATAGTAAGAATAGTTTTTTATAATTATTTTTTGAAAACATTGTTTAGAGAGAGAGAAAAAAGATTTTTGTATAATGATGGGTGTACTTGATTTGAGAAAATATGGGGATCACTAAATTTGGTTATTGTTTAAAGGTTGCTAGTTTTAATTATTCAAAAGCCAAAATTTGATGAGTTTCTAAGATGTTGTTAAGTTTGGTTATTCCAATGTGAGCACTTTTTTGAACAAATATTGTTAACTTTAGCAACCTTTTGTTTTGCTTATTCCACTGTGGATACTCTAAGGGGGTTTCGTATCCTTTTTAGTTTTTATTTTTTCATTTTAAAAAAATTAGAAATACAAACAGGTTTATGTTTTCAAAAAACAAAAACAAGAATTCTTTGCTGCCATGAGTTTATAGCATTTTTATGAAAAACTATTCGGATCAAGCCCTTTCTGATCATATTTTTTGTCGATTTCTCGCGTATACACTTAAAATCAGATAAACTACTTAGTGAGTTTATCTGTCTTGGGGGGGGGGGGTGGGGGTTGTGGGGGGGGGGGGGTTGTGGGGTGTGTGTGGGGGCGCTAATCTTGCATCCAACATGTGTGTATTTTAAACGGTTGGGTTCCTCTAATTAATTTGGTGCGGTACTCCCTCTATTTTGTGTTGTAATTGGGTAGAGATCTATCAAGAGTGTTTGTTGTAAGACACCTTAGGAGTGTTTGTGAGATCTTTTGTGTCTCTTTGAAACCAATTTGTGGAATTGTTTGGTGATCATAGTGAAATCGGGTTTCAGTCCCATGGATGTAGTTCCATTGTTGCTTGCATTTATTCAGAATTTATTGGTTGCATGTTTGTATCTCTATTGTAGTTTACCTTGTCAGAATTTGGTGTATTTTTTTCTACATCCTATGAATGGTAGTGTGAGCTCTGAACATTAAAACAGAAAAGAAAAGAAAATAAATGTAAGCACCTAATTTAGGAAAGCTATGAGAAATTTGTCATGTCATATAAGGCCTAATCACACACACAAACAATTCTCATAACATTGAGCCGCTAAATTCCATTGAAACTCAAGAGTGGTATAGTTGCAGCATTTGGAGTCATTGACTGCAACATAAAGAAACTTCAATGGAAATTTTCAAACAGAGGCCAGCCTAATTAGAGAAACATCATGCGGTATATAAAGTTTTTTCAAAACTAAAAATTGAGAAACCAGGCTAGAGAAATGGTGAAACAAGACTCGGGACATGGCAAATCGCCACGATTGACTGGTCAAGTTTCGCGTAACCTTCGCAGCAAACCTTTTTCGGATCATAACAACATACGGCTTTCGACTCGTCAGACATTACAATGTTGCCACTATTTGAGAGAAACAGAGGATAAAGCCTTCCAAATCTTTCTCCGATTACAAATTCTTTGGTCCATGACTCCTTCACACCATATTCCTTCAACAGCCATATCTGAACCTCGTGCCTCCCCTGGTACACGCCAAAATCACCCGTTATGGCAAGGCATCCTCCCAACACAGATATCTTGCAAAATTCACTGATTTCGCAATCCGGTGTGGCCATCTGATGAAATTTCTCTTCAAACAAATCGAATGAAAGGATAATTAGAGAAATTTGGGATCAAACCAAGTTGAATTTTCATCTTCGCATAGCCAGTGAATTGCACCACCCACCCCAACATCAGATGATTGATCCGGACAAACAAATGGGGTGCCGATTTCAGAAATCTGACAACCACTTCTTCCGAGAGTGAACACCTCCGCCTGTAAATAAGTCCGACCACCCTCATATGAAAGTTTTACGATTCTTACCAACTTATATTCTTCAGTCCTCACATCGAACCCAAACCCAAAAAATTGGTTGGACGAAACCATAGTACCATTATGGCTTGATTCTCGTACTCTTGGTAACCCAGGATCAGGCAAAAAATCATGTTCACCGGTCAAGGGGTTGAACAAACAAGCTCGATAACAATCTAAACGCGGATGTTTGTGCTTGTAAGATAATAGACATAGCAAACCATCGCAGGAGAGCATTGGTCCAGGATTGTATTTCTTTTTCATCCTCGGCTGAATGATTTGTGTCAAACACCTCCGGCTATCAACAAGATATAATTGGTTGGTATAGAAGGGCTCGTTGATGTACGAGGACAAAATTCGAATTATGAGCCCATAAGGGTTCTTGTGGGGATGATGGTAATGAAGAATGAGCTCTCAGGATGGCTTGCCAAGCGGTAAAAATCCTTGCATACTAATTTCGCGGATGAGAAAGACGTGACGGGTAGCCTTTGGAGGATGTTGAGGGATACGTCGATCGGGAGATCTTTCATTGAAGTCTTCACAAATTGCTGTTTTTGTTTTCCAGTAGTCTTTCCTTTCCTCCTTCTAGCCATCACAGAAGTTGTTCTTGATGAACTATAGGAACAAACAAAATATATGGAATTATTCCTCAAGTAATTAAGTAGATTAAAAAAGTAGACGAATTAGGAGCTAGAAGTGATTCTGAAGCCAGTTAAATCAAGTCAATTAATCTTAATTCTAAGAAAGAAAACTACGAACTCATGATGGTGCATTTTCATCTGATAAAAAAAAAAAAATTTCATGATAACCATTGATCACAAATTTGGAAGAAGATAATTATTTGGCTGCGTACCTTTGAAGCTTCAGGAAGAATGATGGATCTTGAGAGCGACTGCCCCGTTCCAGAACACCTTTTTAAAAAATAAGTAATGATTTCACATTTTCAAACTTAAAAATAATGCAAATAAAAAATATTTTTTTGATTTTTTTTTGAATCGTATAAAAGATCTCATCGAGATTTTTCAAACAAGATCCATATTGCATATTTTTAGATTTTAGTAAGCCTATTATTTTTGAGCTTGAAATTACCTTCTTAAAAAATATGTACTTATTTATCGTTCCGGAATGGAGAAAAAATTAGGATTTCTTGGGTAGTACTTTAGTTTAGCCTTTCGTAGAGGCCAAGGAAGACCAAGCCAAAAAAAACCCTACAAACCTTTCCCCTTCTAACACATTCTTCCTTTATTTCTTTTTCTTTCCCGGACTTTTACATGTTGTCACCAACTAGAGGTGTCAAACCAGTTGGGCCATCACAGGCATAGCACGAACACAACATGTTTAAGAGCGGCATGAGTCGGGCACAACACGATCCCGTAGGTGGGGGGTTAGGCTATGTTGGAATTTCTGTGGTTCGGTCTTAGTACCTACTCCACGGACAAAATAATATTAATCGTCAAGCCAATGCTCACTAATATATATATATATATATATATATATATATTTATCTCTACCTCACTCTCACAATATATTTTTCACTCTTGCTCTCACCGATTGTGTATCTCTCACACACATATAAAATACATATCCCATTTGTATTTATAAGCAGATCACCTTTCCTATTCGAACAAAGAAACACACCAAGAAAGAAACTCTTCCAACTAAGTTGTACTGCCAAGTATGGAACTCTTTCAACTTGCCATAGGATTTGATTCTTTGACCAAAACCAAATATACCATAACTACACACGAATAATTACCAAGCACCTCCTCCATAAATTATCACACGTGGGTGAAGCCCAACAGGCTAGGCCATTGTTTTGGGGCATGTGGCACGGGCACAATACGACTTGACACGCGTAAAAATTCAAAGATTTAAAATAATTAATTGCAAAAATGGATTTACGAATTATAGACACCCCAAAGATTTAACAAATTGTCTTCCAAAACCAGCTAGGACACGGTTTTTGCCCCTGCGGGTCTTACAAAATCTTTTTGACACTTTCTCTTCGACTCACGGTTTTTACCCATGGTTTATATTTAATTTGTAATCTTTTGTGCTTATAAGGTTTTATAATTGCAAATGGTGGATAGCTGCGTGGTGTCAATCTAGTTGATAGTATCTATTTACACAATTATCAATAAATTAAAATGTTTGTCTTTTTTTTATTTTACTTATAACTATTTGATAATGTTTTCTATCAATTATAAAAAAAATAATGCGAGCAATTTTTGGAAAAACTTTTATCCTCTTTAAAATACTCAATAAAAAATTACAATTTGGGGCACGAGGCATGGTGTGTGGTGTGCTCGTGGGCCGGGCCAAGGAAATCTTAAAATGGACTAGCATAGTACAATACAACTAATAAATAGGTCCGGCTTGGCAAGACACACAACATGTTTGGCACAGAATGAAATAGGCTGGACCAGCACGACAAAACCCATTTGACACTTCTATCACCAAGAGGAATACAAGCGTCCGGTTGGTCGCATGCTACGGTTAGCGTAGCTATCTCAGGTGCACTGTTGCTTTTCAATTAAAAACTTTAGGTTCAGTCATCTTTTTGGGATCGTATCCTCTTTGGTCCAAAACTTGGCCAGAAGAAAGTCCAAATTTGTTGATTTTCCCAATTGTATGGTTCAGATTTTGACTGTCTCATTTCTCAATGTATGGTCCAGATTTTGATTGTCTCCTCCGGTTCCAAACCGGTCCAAAACTTGAAGTGTTGATGATCCACTCCGTTTTTCTTTGTTAAGTAAGGAAATAGTAATTAAATGCGCGGATAAAAAAAAAAAAAACAGGAAGTGACAAAATACCGTTCCATCCAGGTGGAGAAAATACTTAACCGTCCATGGTTGTTCTTTCCTTGGGCTTCTAAGTCCCACTTCAATGATGAAACATTCATTTTATAGAGCTCATCAAAAACTTCAATAATGGCAAAAATCACGTACTATAGATAGATCAAATATCGATAAATACAATTTCAAAAAAAATAATTGTCTAAGAAAAAAGGGACCTGCACAGTACACACCCAATCAAACCCATTAACTTCAAATAGATATATTATTGATCGTTGACACTGTTGAACTGCTTCTCATACGAGCTCATGAACACAATGTTCCGATCATTGAAATGGGTTCGGAAAGACCCCGAAAGATATAAAACTGGACCGGTCCTAAACATATATGACGACCTTCAAAATACTTGTCTTATTACCCTATACCATACTTGTACTTCTGCACTCTAGATCAAATAACCACCATTTTCGCTCAATAAACACAACCCAACACAAAATAAAATAAAGTTGTCAAAAAGGAGAGAAACCCTTACCAATTAGCCCTATTTTCCAGACCACCACTTTTAGCCAATGACACTCTATTTTTAGTTTTGTTTTCTCACTTGATCGAGACACAAACTGGAGTGCCAGTGATTAAAATTGGAGTGTCAAAATCAATTTCCTTTTTTTTTTCAGCAAAAAGAAATGGAGGGGCAAAACAGAAAATCCCTTGCTCAATTTTCCCTTTTATACGGAGGTTTTCTGTTCTCTACAACTTTCTTGCTATTTGATTACCCTTTTTCTTCACTGGGGCAGGAGTACCAAAATGTACAAAAGACAGCGAAAATGAAATTTCTTTAGCGGTTTGGTGAAACATGGTTCCCCATTGCTGCAGGTGACCAGTAGTCAGCACCATTGTTGCTTGAAACATGTGCGATACTCTCTGCTGGGACCAGACACAGACCCCTGCTCCTCAAATCATTCTTTCCTGGTTGTTCTTCTCCTCCATTTTCTCCTCCTTCCTGTCAAACACACAGTAACATAAATGGAGTTTTACCAATGGAGCACATGGACCAAAATTAATGTTCGATTGCCATTTGTCGGGTTAATTCGTACCAGAACAACAGCAACTCCTTACGGGAAATTTGGATCAAGAGCGAAAAACTAGAATCGATCAGTGGTTTACAAACCTACCTAATGTACAATATATTCACCAAATTCTACAATAATAACAGACATTTTTTTTTTCTTTTTTATCAAACTTGATGTGAATGGACGGTCACCCCTGTACATCCACCTCAGGGTCCATCCATGTACACAAGGTGTCATGGTCCATCACTAGATGTGTAGTGCCATACAAACATGTTTCCCTAAAGAAAGAAAAGTGACAAAGGTAACCTTCAATCGAATCAAAATCCTCTCATGTGATGATCCCTCATGTGATTCTTTATATGACACAAAACAAGATTGATCACGGTCCTAATTCATATTGAACTGTTCATTTAAGTAAGTCTCAAGGTGTTTAACGTCTATGTCAAAAAAATCAAGGTGATCGGTAAAAGTTTGGTTGAATGATTGTTGTCACAACTAAAATACAAAGTTAGACTCTGACCGTCCATTTCACTTGTGACAAATATGATCCCTTCAATTGGACACTGATGTCCAACAAAATTAATTTTTTGCAAGGACATTAAACACATTAAGACTTACAAAATGATCTATTCGGGTCGTAACATCACATGGACGGACATTAAACACATCGAGACTTACAAAATGACCTGTTCGGGTCGTAACATCACATGGACGGACATTAAACACATCGAGACTTACAAAATGACCTGTTCGGGTCGTCACATGGACGGACCCGTGATGGATTCCCTTTTGGGTCATATGAGAGGATTTCAGCTCCCTGCAATGGAGCAGTCGAAGGGGAAATATGCTGCATTGCCAAATATAAGCTCTTTCATAACATGACTTGTCAAAACTGCCCCTGTAATTGCATTCAATACCTATTTCAAGCTATACTCACAGTCACAGCCCTGCCCTTTGCTATATATTTTTGGTGAAAAACACAATAAAACAACAGTAAAGTTCGAAGTAACAGGGAAATTGATCGGGGGGTGGTGTAAAGTAGGATAAATAGGGCCAACTGGCAGGTAAATATAGCAAGAGGAGAAATGGATCTGGAATTGAATTGATTTGAGTACTGCTTACTTGATGGTGAAAGTGGCTGAGGGAGGAAGGGTGAGTTTTCAAGTAAGGAGAGCACAAGACCTGAACTTGCTCCTGCAGAAACCTGATATATCCCATCGCTTCGTGAAGTACAGATGCCGTATCTGTCTGCACCCACAAAAAACAGAGTAAGGGGACCCCCTCCCAACCACCACTCACATTTCACTTCAATATCAAATGTTTCATTAATTTGTTCATTTGTCCTACATACCAATGCTTCATTTGTCCAACATAGATAATTTGTTCATTTTTCTGAAGTTGTGTGGTTATTAAGATCGAATCGTAAGACCATGTTTCATTTGTTAGATTCTTTAATGCCAGTCGAAATAAGTACTAGTAATTGAGACGTGACGTTCCATATGTGTGACTTGGTGTTTTAGTCGATAGATAGGTAAATGATAGGTGTTGGTGTCATCTTGTCATTATTATCAAATGAAGGTTGTGTTCACATATTACTAAGGAATTCGTTCCAAAATAAGTGGATTTGACGCCAGTGTATCTCGTAAAGGAGGCCACTCGAGCAATAATCTCTCCTTCAATACGCGTTCACATGTTTACTAGTATTAATAATATTTACTAAGTTGTTATTATTACCATTGGCAGTAGCGAGTATGTGGCCTGGACGAACTGTTAAATGAATGATTTCCAGCCATGATTTCCAGGCTTGATTTCAGCCTTTGACTCTTTTGATTTCTTTCCTTATTTATCTCATTTATTCTCTAGAAGATGTTACTGTAAATTAGGGACTGATTGTAGGGATTTCTTTTGACCCTTCCATTCAGGTTTTCCATAGTTGTTGTATAAATAGATGTACACGATGTATATACATCATCAGTCAATATACAAAGCTTTTCTCTTCACGAACGAAATAAAAGTAAGCGGACGGTTCAAAATATGAGAGAGATCTTGTTTCGAGCATAAGCAAATATGGTTCGCGAATGCACAATACCTAACACGTGCTCACTAAAGCATATATTGTCATGTATGGTACACCGTCTGTTCCATAATTTCAATTCATCGCGAAAAGTTGTGTTACTCTGAATTTTTTTTTGTACAAACTTAAACAAGTTAATTAGTTCTTTAAATTGATGCTAACAGAATAAAAATGTATGCATCGAAAGTGCTTTATTTTTAACCCAAAAAAGCAGCACGACCTTTTGGGATGGGCTAACATTATAGAGAAAATCTTTTTCACAGCCGAAATAGTTATTTGCGGCGCTAATCGCGGCCATCCAAAAGTGTTCTAAATGGTTCTGATTTTAATGAAACTTTTCAAAACACTTTTAGACGATCCCGATTGGTTGCTTCAATAAAGAACTTAATCACTGTTAAGTTTATCTCAACATTATAATGGACTTAAAAGTTAACCTTTCCATAGGGTGATACGAGTTGTTGCAGTGCCGTGATTCTTTCACCAAGCTTCTCTCTCTTCACCTGATTTCACAACTCAAACATGCAAAATACTCTCTGCCGTCAAACAAAAGAACAGAATCGAGATATACAAGAGAATAAACTAAACGCATTTTGTGGCCGTCGATTCAGCTAACCTTTCCATGGCCGCCGCCGCCGACCGTCGGATTCTCCGATTTTCTCTTTCTACAGTTCCTCTGACTGCTGGCCGGAGCTCCGGTCCCGACGGCGAAACTCTGAACAGATTCTTTTCCGGACCCATTTCTCTTTTTCTGCACAAGAGAACAAAAGCAAGAAAAAAAACAAGAAACATCAGCTTCATTTTTTTTGTCATTTTCCCAAACAAACCTTACGGACGAAAAACAAACTCTGTTTCTTGCTTGTGCTTAAAAAGAAATGTGGCTGACATTGACTTTGGACGGAGCGTTGGTGGTGGATGACGCCGGGGAAGAATTCCTGCATGTGGATCCTGCTTTCTGCGGTGGTGTTGCGATTT
Source organism: Rhododendron simsii (assembly GCA_014282245.1). Lineage (NCBI taxonomy): Eukaryota > Viridiplantae > Streptophyta > Magnoliopsida > Ericales > Ericaceae > Rhododendron > Rhododendron simsii. The sequence continues at coordinate 29,324,177 of CM024963.1, forward strand.
CACATTTGTTGCGATTATCTCCGAAACAGAGCATTTTGGGGGGTATTTGAGGGGAAAACGTAGAAGTGTAGTTCAAATAACTGTCTGAATCGAGACCCAAATCGTCGGCTGCGAAAAGTAACTGCGAGAAGCTCTCACCGGCGATTTGGCCATCTTCGTTTTCCGCCATTAGAAGGGACCGTACAATGCAACAGAGGTGTTTTTAGAGGAATGAAAGACTGTGACTCCGAGTCTGTGAGTGTACAGAGAGAGAGAGAGAGAGAGAGTGGAAGGGGGTTTTTTCGGAGCAAACGACGGAAGGTTCTCTAAAGAATGAAAAGGAGGTAGAGTTGTAAAATGCGAATCCTTAATTGCTGAGATGGACGGTCTAAATAATACGGAGGAGCAACACAGAAGTCGTAGGCTCTCCAAGTATGAAAAGAAGGGTAAAGAGCAAAAAAACAGAGAGATCTATGGAAAGAGCAAGGGATGTGATTTTGACATTTCGTTTTTAGTTAATGAGACTCTACTTTTTATTTTGTTTTCTTACACGATTAAAATACAAAGTGAAATTTTAATGGCTAAAACTGAAGTACTAAAATCAATTTCCAAAGAGCAATTGTATATCTGTGCTTTTATGCTTTCAAGGTGGGTTCTTGTAAACTTTTTTGTTTTGCATGTTTTGTTTCTTTTTAATTGTTGTTAAATTTGCATTATATTTTTTTGGATTAATCATCCCTCTCGACGAGATGAGTCTAAAATGTTTAAAAATTATGATCAAAAGCAAAAATCACTAAAGACCAAAAAAAAAAAAACAGTTCTTTTTTTGTCTAAAATCTCATCTTGTATAAAAAATTTTCAATAATGATCCGCATTTTATACTTTTTTAATTCGTGTCGTTGAGACGAACGATTAACCTCAAAAATTATAATTAAAAACTAAACAAAAAGTAAAAACTACTTGAAAAAAGTTTCAGACTTAAAAGAGTTTACAAGATCCCACCCTACTACTATAAATTTCGGAAAATGAAGACTTTGTTCACTTGGGTTTGGAGAACCGATTCCTCTATCTCTCAGAATGATTATTAATAAATTTTCTCTCCGCGTATTACTTAATTTCTCCTAAAACCTTATATCAAACAATCCTAAATGTCTCAAACAGATGTATTTTTAAGATCTTTTTATAACTCAACTATTAGCGTCAATTTAATTACATGTACCTTGACTAATCTAGAGGGACCAATTCCATTGTCTACAAGCAAGGGCCCAATTAAAGTTGAAGCAAATCCCCCATACGGACTAACTCTAAAAAAGTTGAAAAAACCTAGAAGGTTTCGATCGATATCTCAAAATATAATTTTTGGCAAGGGCAACTCCAGGATTTTTGTCCAACTGTGACAAAAAATACATAATATGTAAATGACGAAAAGCTCTATGCAAAGTATAATTAAACTCTAACTTGGTGAGATATACTATAAGGAAGAGAAAATGTACATAGAGATTTTCCAATTTATTGTGGAGCTTATTTTGGTCAGTTGGGCTATATTATTTAGTTCCCAAAATTTTTAATTAGATTTTCAAATAGTTTACAACTTTACTATTATATATCGGGAAAAATTCAAAATACCCCCCAACCTTTACACCCAAATTCAATTAGACTCCCAATCTTTTAAAAACTTCAATTTTACTGTCAACGTTATATTCCATTAATCAAAATGCCCCCTTCCATCCGAATTACTAACGGATTCCGTTAAAGGCTCCGTTAAATAATTTCCCGATGGAATTTTGATGATCCAAGCCGTTCAATGTGTTCAAAAAGTGATTTTAAGGGTACTCGTGAGAAACCAACAAAAAAAATGACAGAAAAGGGCTTCATCTGAACAGTTTTCTATTGAATAGTTCAATAAAAAACTGTTCAGATGAAGCCCTTCTCGGTCATTTTTTTTGCTGATTTTTAGTTTGTACCCTTCAAATCACATTCTAATCACATTGAGCGGCTCGGATCATCGAAATTCGATCGGAAAAGGGGAGGTGCGGACCGAAGCAAAATCCGGACGTCCGGACTTGAACAAAATTCAAATCAATTCGCACCTCCCCTTTCCCAATCGAATTTCAATGATCCGAGCCACTCAATATGATTTAAATGTGATGTTAAAAGTACCTGAGAGAAATTAAGAAAAAAAATGATCGGGAAGGGTTTCATCTGAACAGTTTTTTTTATTGAACTATTCAATAGAAAACTGTTCAGATGAAGCCCTTTTCGGTCATTTTTTTTGTTGATTTCTCTCGCGTACCCTTAAAATCACGTTTTGAACACATTGAACGGCTTGGATCATCGAAATTCCATCGGAACATTATTTAACGGAGCCTTTAACGGAATCCGTTGGTGATTCGGACGGAAGGGGGCATTTTGATTAACGGAATATAACGTTGGGAGTAAAATTGAAGTTTTTAAAAGGTTGAGAGTCTAATTAAATTTGGGTGTAAAGGTTGGGGGGTATTTTGAATTTTTCCCATTATTATCATGCAAACACTTAACCACACACTTGTATTGTGGACAGGTTATGCTTTTATTTTGGTTTGACGATAATCCAAATCCTTGTGTAAAAAGGGTTGATATTCTGGGCAGGTTATGCTTATTTTCTCAACCTTTCTCTCTCTCTAGTTGCTTTATTTTTTTTTTTTGGTGTAATTGGCGTTACGGGCGTTACTTGTATTTCAAGACTTTGGTATTGTCGACTGCAGTCAAACCCCCACCTAGCTCGAGGAAACCGTACGTGGTTTTCGTTTAGCTGTCCAAAGCACCAATATCCCAACCCGGGTTTCCGGCTGGCCTGGGCCATCTCTCTCTCTCTCTCTCTCTCTCTCTCTCTCTCTCTCTCTCTTGTCTAGTCAGCTACCGGGTCACCGATTCTAACACCAATCAGGCTTACCAACTCGGTACAGACTTCAGTTCAGACGCTTAATGCTTAAGTTCCACGAAGATTTATATTTCCCTCATAATTACTCTTTTCAATAAAGTGAATAATTTTAGCAGTTAATTAAGTAAATCCATTTACAAGTAACGCTACTCCTACTAGTTTAGTCATACTTAGGTGCGGTTTTGCTCAAGGGCGGATCCATGGGGCGGACCTAGAATTTTTTATCACTGGGGTCAATATTATCATACACAAAGGCTCGTTGTGACGTGTAGAAATTGATGCTTGTGATCGTACCTTCCTTTTAAAATATCTCTCCATAGCTATTGGAAAATTTTAAAAATTTTAATAGGGCATACATTTATCCTAGGTTTTAATAAGTTTGCTTAGGTTGGATTAATGATACGGCCCAATTAGGTACACAAAATTCCCCTATTAGGTGCACAAAATTCAATGTCTGACTTTGTGTACGAGGATATCGTACGAGTTGTTGAGGCCAAACTTTTCGAAACTATGTTGTTCTCTAGGATGTGACATTAAAAGTCAGACTTTGAATTTTGTGTACCTAATAGGAGAATTTTGTGTACCTAATTGGGCCGTATCATTAATCCAACCTAAGCAAACTAATTAAAACCTAGGATATATGTACGCCCCATTAAAATTTTTAAAATTTTCCTATAGCTATGGAGAGATATTTTAAAAGGAAGGAACGATCACAAGCATCAATTTCTACACGTTACAACGAGCCTTTGTGTGCGAGGATATTTGACTCCAGTGATAGAAAATTCTGGATCCGCCCCTAGACTTTTGCTTTCTTTTTAAATCTTTTTTTTCAAAAATAAGATAATTTCAAGTTCAAATATAATGAAAATAAAAAATAATTTTTTAATTGAGATCTATCTTAGTTGGAAAATTATTTACATAAACACTAAACTTAAAATTACCTTTATTTTTTAAAAGTTCTTTTTTTCCGAAATTGGGACGGGCCTAACTAATCAAACAGGATTAGGAAAATGGGTTCAGTTCTGGTCCAGTATTTCTATGGTCCAGTCCGTTTCAGTTTTGGGCTGTTGTGGGCCCGGGAGGCCCACAACAATAATCGAATCGTTCATTTTGTAGAGCTCATTGAAAAAAAGTGATGACAAAAATTAAGTTGAAATTAATAATTGCCCATTTTTTCAAGTACAAATCTATTTCATCCATGTACCTATTAATGTTCGATCAAGCTAATTTTTGGCATGGATCACATATTCGACGAGATCTACAAAATGAACAATTCTGATTATTGTTGTGGGCCCTGGATGGGCCCACAACGACCCAAAATTGGACCGGACTGGACTTGACTATAGAAATACTGGACCAGAACTGAACCCTAGGAAAAGCAGATTGGTTTTCCAAAATTTCAACGGCCGTGATGTCAATGCTGGCGTTGCCTCAGCATGCGAGAAGGCCAGGGCTTCGGGTACTGACAGCACAGCACGTGTGGATTTTCGAAAGGACTTGGGCGCGTGAAGTCGTCATCGCAAGTACGACCTCACTCGTCTCCTCCATGCACAGCACACGAAGCCAGGGAACCCGCCAATTGTTAGAGTGATTATTCTCAAAGCATCCACATCTGCCTAGTTACTCCTCTTCTTTTCGCTACAAAGGCGAGCAAAACTTGAAAAATCAGAAACATCCGTCTCGTGACCTTCCTCACTACTTTACAAAGATTCTAAATTTGCTACGGTGCCTCGTTTTTTCTCACGAGACACTGTTCATCAGATTACCCATTATTTTACCATTTAATATGTATCTCACCTGCTCACTTGCTCCCGTGGCCGTTAGAGCTCGAACGGCAGCTTTGAGCTAAGCCCGTGAAAAAAAGGTCACCGGAGAGAGATCGGCGTTGACGCAGAGGCAGAGGCGAGAGGGGGGTTGATCGGAGGGGGTGCTTTTGCAGGTGTGAGAGAGATGGTGAAGTCGGCGTCAGTATGATTTGGCCATTTGGAGTTTTGTTCGCTGATATTTTGGGAATTTGGGGTTGGGGTTGAGAAGAAGAGTAAAGTTAGAGAGAGAGAGAGAGAGAGGGAGGGAGTGCGTGGGTGCACTGGGTGGGATAGTTTACTTTTGCCGTTTATCTTTTTTTTTTTTTTCAGAATAAGAGAAATAATATTTTAATGGAATAACTTAAAATGTAAAGAGTCTGGTGCAATAGATATTTTAAAAGTAAGTAGCTAAAATAATAAAGTGACTTTTTACTCTCTAATTTGGTTCAAAATTTAAAAATACTGGTGTGGATGCTCTCAGTGCCCTAAACAACACCGCAACGCGCCACTTCAATTTCCTCTATCACAACACAACAAACTAGCACTCCGTAATGTGAAGCTTCGGTTCGACACATTGTGTGATTAGTTTGGAACAACAATGTGTAACGGCGTCCCGAGAACATTAAATAATCCGGTCATTATCGAAAGCTGAACCCACAGAAAACATCAGTCTGACAATTGTTAACGGGAGATGGTGCTCCATTCCCAGCACAATCAGCTAAAATGTACTCTCACTGTTTCTTAATCTTAGTAGTAGTGTTACATCACAGTTTCAAAATTTTAAGAGGAATACGGAATAGTATGTTTTTGCATTGATTTAAAGTAAAATAACGGACCAACAATTACTACTACAAAAAAGAAACGGAGAATGCCATGTTTTACTTCATTCAGGCCCCATTTGATAACAGTGATAAAAGTATGAGATTCATAAGGAGATGTGATTAACCTTAAAATTGATAATGAAAAGAGAGTGATAATAAAAAGAGAATAACAATAAATATATTTTATTGGAGATAAGATTGGATAATAAAATTATTAATATCATGTTTATTTAAGATGAGATTAGAGAATAATTATGAATATCAAATTTTAAGGGGTATTGCTAGTACCCCAAATTTATGGTCTTGCTAATCCCATAAGATTCATAGTCCGGAGTAATTTTGAATTACCAATCAAGGAATTAAGAAGCCATTGGACTTTATATTAGTCCAATCTCAAGGCTGAAGAGAGTTAACAAACGGGCCTCACTCCCCTATATATTTACATCTGAGAAAGAGAAGACCGAAGTTTATTACAGTAAAAAGAAAAAAACAAAAAAAGTATAGGACAAAAGAGTGCCACGTGGAAGGGAGGGAGACCGAGGAGACACGTGTGGGAAATCTTGGGGGTTCATTGGGGGAGGCGTAATGAAGTTTGACTGACGGACACGACGGTCAATAGAACCCGACATTTGTTTTGTTTCGTTGCATGCCCCTTGCCGCGTATTCCCAGAATAGACAACCCCCCCAATGCATCGTTTGGGCTCCGTTTAAACAAAAAAACGAAAACGATTTTTTCCATTTTGTTTCTGTCTCATCACTTTTCTCGACGAGCCAAGTCTGTTGTTTACGAGTATTTGTCATAGGGTAATTAACAGTTCCCAATTCTTAATGAACCGATGTCCTAACATGTTGTGCATATTGTTGTGAAACCGGGTTCTCTTTCTTATTTACTTTGGTTCGGACAACAAATGGTTTGCCTTGACCAATGCGTGAAATAGGTTCTCAGTCTTCGCCCTTTTGAACCCGGCTCACACAACAATGTCATGAGATGATTAAAAAAATTAAAACAAAAAGACAACAATATTATGACTTCGTATCCAGCTCATAGAACTGAATAATTCACAAAAATAAAAATAAGAATTCCACCATCCGCTATCAAAGAATTCAATTAAAGCCGAGATCAAATTCTGGGTAAACTGACCAATGTGGGAATAAATAGCACACAGCCAAAAGTTCGATTTGATACCAAAAGACTTCAATCAAAAACCTCCTGAAGCCTTTATGCGACAACTTCATATAAAAAAAAAAAAATCCCGCAGCCACAAATTTTCCTCAAAGAACTTATCAGGGAGATAGTCTAACGTGGTCTACTTTCATTTTCATGCACATTAGTTTACGTAATCGGATACGAGCATTGAATTCAATTATACATTGATCATAAATTGACTACCAGTATTAAGTTAAAATTATCGTCGACCACATTATTATAGGAGTACACAAGATAAATATAATCCTGCATAATGTAAAGCATACAATATCAGGGGGTGCTATTATCAATCTCACCTTTATTAATCCAATGAGATTCTATTTCCTATAAAATTGCATATCATTTCGCTATTAATCCCGCCAGACAAGCAGGTCCATATGGTATTCTGGATGAACAAAGCATCAATCCAATTGTGTTTTGATCCCTTGAAGTGTTCTCTAACTCTGTCACCTCATCTGATTTTTACCCAGTGCATAATCTGGAATCCACAAGGAGATTAAAAGGCCATGTAGAAGAATAGTGGATAAACAGGCATGTAGACTGAAGGAGATTTTCCGAAGAAGTATCCTCAGAAAGTTTAGGAACACAGCAATGTACCCAACATCAACATGTCACTTTATGTGTTCTGAGACTTTCTTTGACAACTCGACTAAATAAACCATGAAAGAATCAAAGCTACTACTTCTTTGAAACGATCCTTTCATGGGCACTTATCCCCGGCAGATTTACTAGGAGACAATCTGATAGTGGTGATTCGATAAATCACATCTGCAATATATAGTAGAGTTTCCATGGAAACGTGGGTTATGAGCACAATGCCAACTTGGCTGAATTCTAGTAGCCAAGTTTTCAATTCAGATGCCAAGAAATCAAAGCCAGATAAAATCTTTTAAATGTCGAAAGATGAAGGGGTGCATTCAGATTAAGCACAAATTGGAGAGGTCTCAAAGCATCCCTTGTGGGGGTCAAAATACATGATGCCAATAGTGGTCAAGCCCATAACAGTCCGGTGGATCAGCAAGCCCAAGTAGGCAAGCGTCAAGATCTCGGAGGCATATGGCCAACACACAGGGCTGAACTGGTATCAAGCAACCGGACCAACCTCTCCGAGGTAGTAACTTATTAAGGAAAGATATCTGGCATTATCAGGTAGGGCAAAGGGTCATGCACTTGGTTAAGTAATCATGAACAACTGAGGATATTCTACAAGGAGATTAACCCATAACAGGCCAGTCAACCCCACTTACTGACATCAGTATGGCATGTGTCAAGGCAGTTACTTTTCATTGAGTCATTGTGTTCCATGTGCCTTGAAGACCAAGGAGGATTGTCTATAAACGGAAATGGAACTCTAAGGGAAGAGGTACATTTTGACTGATTCACTTGTACTCTACTCAAATAGGTAGTTCTTTTCTTCTCCATGACTTGGGCATCGGAGTGCTTTCCCGGCAGGATTGGCCGAAGGGGGCGAGAAGGAGTTTCTAGTGGTATCTCGGTTGCAGCATCTCGGGATTCGTCTAGTGACACATTCATACCCCGCACAATAATCACCTCAATATGGATTTTAATAAGAACGGTGAATTGTGAACAGGCATCAGTCCTACTGAAGCATCAGTAGCCCCAAATGGCGTAAAGGAGAAAGACGCCACCCATGCTTGGCATCTTGGAAACAAACCCATGGTAATCTCCGAATATCGAAAGAAAATCAGCAGTAGCTATAGACACTATAATGACATTGTTCTTTCTACATGAGATCCATACAGATTGAACTACCCCAACACCACCCTAAAGGACAAAAAACTAAACAAGATAAATCTACAAGAATGTGTTCAAACATGTGACATTCCACACCATACGATAATTTGGATAAGTAACTTGTAAACGGATACCACCAATAAGAGTAGTTATAGAAGCTAGAAGTATGATATTCAATCTGAACGATTTTAGGAGATAATCAAGCATATTAATGACATGAATGAACTCCCAACTTGCAACACCAGAAAAATGAACGAAAACCAGATTAAGGAGAAATAAATATGATTAGCCCCAAGAATGATTGGGACGCAAGGCTCAGTTGGGGTTGGGTTGGTTTGGTTTAGTTTGGTAGTCACCCCAAGAACATTAACTGAAGCTACTTGCCACATTATTGCTATTCGCGAACCATTTCAGATGTATAATAAACATACCCAAAAGAAAGAAAGGCAAACTACGTGTTGTAAAGACCATAACGAGAGAAATAAACCAAAAAAGAAATTCAGTACCAGTCTCTTTGAGGAATAACATCAAACACTTGGTGCCCAAACACACCGATCAACCGCAACATATCTGCTTCAGCTTATCCGCAGCCTCTTCATCCACCGAATACTGCATTCACACACACAAAAACCCAACTGTTAAACAGATCAAACCAGCAATTCAATAAAAAAAAAAATAGAAAGGAGAAGGAAAAAAAAGAAACAGACAGAAGAGAAGGGGTTGTTAGTTACCTTGTTGAGGACCCAGAGGGAATGGGTATAAGTCCGATTCAAGAGTTCGCGGAGGGAATCGGAGTCGTTGGGATCGACCTCTCTGTAATTGACGAAGTTCTCTCGGGCATACTTGGCGTAGTAAGGCCTGGTGTCCTTGGGTAGTCGCTTCACCAGCCGAAGCACTTCCCCGTAAGCTCTCAACGCCGCCTTCATTTCTGTTCTGAAAAGCATTGAGCAACAACAAGCAAAAGCTCGTCTCTTCCGTCGAATATTTGTTTCTCACAATTTGAAGCCAGGGATGGCGCGCTTGACACAAGGGAAATTAATATAGGCGCCTGACTCTAATTGGTTCTTCCAGTTGGGTGATTATGAGTAATTTTTCTTTTTCTTTTTTTTCCCGGATGAGTAATTATTTAAGGAAATTGAATTTTACACTTCATTTTTTGACATCTGCACTCCTTGTTTTGGATTGTAGTGTTGAAAGTGTATGTAATTTTTTTCTAGAAGACAAAAAAATGAGTGTGGATGTCAAAAACGAGAGTGTAGAATTCAATTTCCTTATTCAATAGTCCGAATTAGTAATTATTCAATAGTCCGTATTACTGCATGTGGTATTCCGGACTACTTTACAACCATACATTCTTATGAGATCCATGCACTTTTTGATGACCCATAAGAATGTGTGGTTATAAAGTGGTCCGGAGTACTACGTGACAGTACTCCGGGACTATTGTCTAATTTCACTATTTTATTGACATTTCATAAGGTTGTTATTTTTAATAAAACAAGGGTAACGGAAGGAAAAAAAAACATTTTAATTTTTTTTTTTTTTTTTGCATCTTTAATACTCCGTACATTTTTTTACACTTGTATACATTTTCACACATTTCAATAAGCTTTTTTTTATAGATAAAAAGATGGACACTTTTAATTTTAACCTTCACAAATAGCCAAGTGGGCTGTCACATTTTCCTTTCTTGTTTCTACTTGCAACTTCCTAGTGATTTCATTGTATTTTCTTTTGTTTGGTTCAACTGAATCATTCCAGAGAAATGTGATCAGGGAGAGGTTTCCAGTTAACATTGAGAAGTCCTGGATTGATTTATTTTGAGCCTGCATGGCAAGATTTTGGTCTCATTTATACAAGGAGATGAAGCTCTCCAGATGAGGATTTGTTTGACCATATCCGCGCGCAGCCAGATTGGTTCCCAAACAATCCAGGGTGATTCGTTATACTGGCAAGCCTTGTTTCACCAAAATTTTCTATCATAGTTTGATTTCTCTGTTTTTGTTTTCAAAAAAGATGCGACGGGTAGAATCTATTTGCTTTGCAGAATCATGCAGTAGAGCTTTCTTGAGATCTTTATCAACTATGACAACAATTTTTTGACTACTTCTGAGCAGGGTTGGTGTTTTTGATTTTTTCCCAGTGATTAGATCCACATAAGGTGCATTAATTCGTGTGTTCTTACCACCAAGGCCGGCCCAAGCCCAAGAGGCCTGGGCCTTGGACATCCCAAAAGATTCAAATTTTTGGGACACTCCAATTATATGTTCTGTATAAGTTTTTCCATGATAAACACAAAAGGTATTCTAGCCAAGTGGTGTTTGTAAGGAAAACTAAAAGCCGGAGGTTCTCAGTTCGAAACCCGAGACCTCTATTTTGGGCACCATTTGTTTTAAACGTCCTCTATTTTGGGCACTATTTGTTTTAAACCCCAGTCCTCTATTTTGGGCACTATTTGTTTTTCCTTCGTATCCTTGGCCCTTGCACTTCTTAGCTCTTAGCCTCTTACTATGCATAAGCGAAAAGGATACTCTACTTCTTCCAATCAAATTGCTTAAAAAATTTAGTCAAAACCGTGGACTTTTGCATATAATATGATGACACCTACTTGTCAAAATATATGATGGATCTTATACCTCTTTTATTTTTAACTATTTAAGCATAGTGACTCAAGATCAAAGTTTAAACGTATCATAAATGTTTTGGTAAGAATTTTTTGTTTGTTTTAATTTCTCTTTTAACTTCGAATATAAAATTCACAAATAAAACGCACCAATATTGTGATTGTAGCTGTAAAAATTGTTAAGTATTACACTCTTTTAGGGCACATTTTTTTATTAGGCCTTGGGCACTAAAAATCATTGGGCCGGCCCTGCTTACCACTAACGTTGTGATCTTAGCGGGTTCCTTTTTGAAGTAAGTTTTAGAATCGTTCAAGCTCGTTGAGAAGATGTACTCCGGTTGAATTGACGTGTGAACAAGAATCCATTTTCTCGTACTATCATACTGAAAACTCGCGTTTTTGGCAGCAGGCGTGAATGCGATGAGCGCGGGCGTGCCAAGACTTGTAGCGCCTAACTTGTTGTGAAGATTCCCGTGAATCTTGACTTCTATCGTAGATCGACTGTGTACGACCCAAAGGTTAAAGATCGTAAGAAGGTTCGTGGTTTGCCACACGGTTGTGGACTTAATATTTCCTAGTCGTATAGGAAATGGAACGTGAAAAACGTAGACTTTATTACACCGGGATAATAAAGTTTGATTACAAGGAAAATAAAATCCAAACTACTTGATGAAGTTAGTTTGAATGGGGGTTTGAGCACGGAGTACTCGATATGCTACTTTGCTGAAAGTAGGAAAGTATGCTTCGCTGGGAAGACTTTGTTTGTAAGCGTTAGCTTTGATTGGTGTTGGACCCATTTTTCTTCTCTAATTCTGCTATTTATAAGCAAAACAGTAAGCTGATTCAGGCCTGAATCCGGTTTCAGTCTTGCACCACAAGCTGCCACATGTCCCTCAACCGCTCCACTTTTCATGCACACTTGATCATGGGCAGTTGCTCAGAGGTAATGGCAGTTAAGTTCGATCATGGGTAGTGGGCTCCTTGTATGTTGACACGTGTCCCATGCTTTGGTAGAAATATCTCCAACTTCCCCCCCTTTTTTGCTCTTCATGACACATGGCCAATTGACTTGGTCAATTGGCCTTTGATTTGAAAAAAATCCCAACTGCCAGAGCATAACTAACTCCCTACAAAGGTGGACTATATTCCTCAAACCACACCGGCACCACATTGCAAGCCTAAAACCGTGGGCCACATCCATGGGTCGAACCATCATTTCCCCCATGGGCTAACCCGTGGGCTACACTTTAAAAGGGCCTCGGGCCATAATTAAATATGGGCTGCGTGTCACTCGGGCCCAATTCTCGTGGGCTGCTCCTCTCAAAGACCTTGGGCCGCAATCTCGTACATGGGTTATGCTTCTTGGGCCCAAATGGGAAAATGCCCATGGCCCAATAATTAATCCACCAGCCAAATACCCAATCTCGGCCCAAATTAATTAAAAGAATTTCGATCACGGCAAGCCCGATCCGTGGTGCCAAAAACGGGTATAAACACATACTATGTTGGTTGATATGCGTATGCAGCGTATCCTATTGGAGGCGGTATGCGGTATGTTTTACTCCGTTATGTTTGGTACGGAGTATTATTTTTCGAGACCGCGGGTTGTATTTGGATCGTATGTTTTGTGGAGGAAGTCGTCAAGGAAAGTCCACTTTCACCCCCTGTGGTTATCGCCATGTGTGGAGGGTCCCTTGTGGTTTAAAACTGACCACATAACCTACTTGTGGTTTTGAAAATGTGCGGATAGACCCCCTACCGTCATGTTTTCCATTCATATTAACGGAGGTGTATCTTACACATCTCTAGAATGTAATCTGAGTCGTTCATAATGTATTAAATAAAGAATAGAGTATCTCTGGAAAAAATCATCTCAATCAGGTATCAATAACCCAGTGATCTAATTTTTAGTAAATTCAAATTTGAAATTTTAATTTCATAACAAAATCGATTAAACCATGAGCTTTTCATTTTTTGATTGACTTGAATTTTAACATAGACGTATACTCGTCAAAATTTACAATATCAACGGTTTGGATTCAATTTTTGGTATACTGGATGGTGTGGTTAGATTTAAAAACAAAGAAGAATCAAGGGACGTGATGGGGGTATAACGGTCTTTTAACGTTGTGTCCGTTAATATGGATGGAAAACATGACGGCAGGGGGTCTATCCGCACATTTTCAAAACCACAGGTAGGTTATGTGGTCAGTTTTAAACCACAAGAGGGGTATCCGCACATGGCGATAACCATAGGGGGTGAAAGTGGACTTTCCTCAACCAAATAAACGAGTTTGACTTCTTCCCCTTCTTGTTTTTCCCCATCGCCATACGAATCCATCATCCAAACGCGCACTTTGGTATCTAATAGTAACACGTTTTTTGATGGGGAAAAACTTTTTAACGGGCCTCCCATAAATAAAATTTACGTAGGCCAATCTCGGCCGTCCAAAAGTGTTTTAGACGATCTAGATCAAAAACAACCTATTAACGTACGGTAAGAAATACTTATTACTGGTAATAGTTTAAAAACGTATCTCAACTATTAATCGTCAAAATAGACGGCTATCTTCACGGCTCCACTGTGAATAATTTCTCTCATTTTGATGTTTCGTAGGATCTGTTTTGAGCATACCTTTTTGAGGCTGACAAGGGAGACGTCGTTTTCTTCACTTTTTTTTTTTTGGATAATGCAAAGTGTTTCGGTTCAGCTTACATGCATTTTAGACTAATTTCTACATCCCCTTCCACAACTGTTTTACTTGCTTACGCTTACGTTTTCTTCAGTTTGTTAACACGTGGACAGTGGACTAATAAATACCGGCGCCAAATTAGTGCTTAGAAAACTATCTGAACATGCCACCGAAATGCTGCAAACAAGGTCATTTATTCAACATACATGCATGTATGCCGACCAGGTCCAGCTAACGGAAAGATGGCTTGAGGAATGGACTCATTCAACCAACACAGCTTTCTCAACTTCTCTCCATGTGTTCCTGACTTCGTTAGTGCTTCCATCATCATGTGTCAAGATTACTAAGTAGAAATCAATTCAACAATACTCTCTATATTCAATCATGACAAGTTAATTACCAAAGAAATTAAGCGAATAAATTGTTTCCGACGGAACAGATTAAAGTGGGATTAGAAGTTAAACATGTCTTTAGCCGTTGATCAGCGGAATCTCGATGAGAATTATATCCATGACTCGATCGCGTATGTCGCCAGCCGAGATTGGAACGTAGCTTCAACGTTGCTCTTTGTTTATGAAATCCTCTGTTTTGGTGGAAGTCCTGTGTCAAGATTGGTGTTCTGACTTCAAGTCATCGAAACACAAATGGTAGGAATAGTTCAAATTTGTTGTGCAACTTTTTAAAAGTAAAAAGTACTTAATTTATGTTATGTTCGGCTGGTATGGCTACAGGGTCGAATTCATAATTTTTGGCTTTTGAATGATGCAATTGGTGGAGAGACTAGTTTACATGTCTTTTCAGACAGACATAATATACAATTGAGAACAACGGGCCGAAGTTGGAATCTAAGTCCTCTGTACCAAAATTCTTTGCACCTCTGTACAACTGTACCGGTGCATTTTTGGCTATTGAATCACATAAAAATTTTAAAATACCAAAATTTTTTATGCAATTTGACAACCCAAAACATCTCCGTATAGATGTACGCCAATTTCTAATCTTTTAGGGAGAGTACGTATATTTGACCAATTAGTAGCAAGAAAACAAATTTTTTTTTAATAACTGGATGTCCGGGTCAACTTGGGGCGCACTTCGACTACTTCCGTAGCATTGAAGTTAATCACCCTGACAAAGTGACAAACTGTCCCGTGGCCAAAGTTGGGCATCAATTAATTATGCGGAAAGGTAGATTTTGGAGCGTAAGAAAAACAACCCACCTAACTAATCCTATCCTTTGCCCGACACACTGACTTTAGAACAAACCTGTCAAATTTTCAAACCACGGACCACAGATTTTCAAACCCTAATTTCGAACCTGAGACAAAAACATAATGTAAACACGTTCCTCTTTGGCCAACCAAGCCTACAATCCCGAGTCAAAGACACGTGTCCCTCGATCTCTTGTGCTCCCACCTGATTTTACCCACCTATAAATTGAACTCTGCCTTCCCTCCAAACCCTTTCATCAACCAATTCTCAATCCCCTTTTGAACCAACCCAGAGAGTGGAAAAAAAGAAAGAAAGAAGAACCAACAGAAATGAGGTACCATACTTTGATACTGGCTTTCAATTGCATTTCCATTCTTCTTGTTTTCTTAGTTTTCCTCCACCAATCAACGCCCATCGAGGGCTCGAGACCTCTACAAGATCAGCATCCTTTCGCTTCATCGGTAAAGGGTTTCGTACTAGGCAAAGCGTACTCCGGGCCAAGTCAGCGTGGACGCGGTCACTAGTCTGTGGAGATCAACGACAGCATGGATAGCTGGCATAGCACAAGACTTTTTTCGAGGCCAAACGCAAAGGCAGTAATTGTTTGTTCTTCGAAGTTTTAGAGATTTCTGAGTATCACGTATACATATTGTTTCTAAGTTTTTCGGTTTTGGTGGAAGAGATTCAACTCAATCATCACTGCATGAATCTTGGTTGGTTTGAGTCTTGGAAAGTACGAGTGTTCAACACCAGCTAGATTCATTCTTGTAACTTATAGTAGGTTCCTCAATAACGGAACCTTCAAGGCTTCAACACTAAGATTTTTTTTGAAGATTTATGTGCTGTACAACACCATGATTCATTCTTGTAAACTTAGGTTCCCATACAATATATATTGTATGCAGGTTAAAAGAAAAGGAATCGATTTTGTACTGTTTATAGAGATACACATCGTTGTGAACTCCTAATAATTAAAAGGGGAAAAATTCAAAATACCTCCCAACCTTTACACCCAAATTCAATTAGACTCCCAATCTTTTAAAAACTTCAATTTTACTCCCAACGTTAATCAAAATGCCCCCTTCCATCCGAATTACTAACGGATTCCGTTAAAGGCTCCGTTAAATAATATCCCGATGGAATTTCGATGATCCAAGCCGTTCAATGTGTTCAAAACGTGATTTTAAAGGTATTTATGAGAAATCAACAAAAAAATGACCGAAAAGGGCTTTATCTGAACAGTTTTCTATTGAACTATTCAATAGAAAACTGTTCAGATGAAGCCCTTCCCGATCATTTTTTTTTGTTGATTTCTCGCGGGTACTTTTAAAATCATGTCTAAATCACATTGAGCGGCTCGGATCATTGAAATTCGATTGGGAAAGGGGAGGTGCGAATTGATTTGAATTTTGTTCAAGTCCGGACGTCCAGATTTTGCTTTGGTTTGCACCTCCTCTTTTCCGATCGAATTTCGATGATCTGAGCCGCTCAATGTGATTAGAAGGGTACCCGCTAAAAATCGGTAAAAAAAATGACCGGGAAGCGCTTCATCTGAACAGTTTTTTATTGAACTATTCAATAAAAAACTGTTCAGATGAAGCCCTTTTCGGTCATTTTTTTGTTGATTTCTCGCGGGTACCCTTAAAATCACTTTTTGAACACATTGAACGGCTTGGATCATCGAAATTCCATCGGGAAATTATTTAACGGAGCCTTTAACTGAATCTGTTAGTAATTTGGACGGAAGAGGGCATTTTGATTAACGGAATATAACATTGGGAGTAAAATTAAAGTTTTTAAAAGGTTGGGAGTCTAATTGAATTTGGGTGTAAAGGTTGGGGGGTATTTTAAATTTTTCCCTAATTAAAAAATTGATGTAAGTGTGAATAGTATGTGGGTTTCAACTTTCATATATTTTAGGCTCCGTTTATTTTGGTACGTACTAGAAGGTTGGAACGCACCATGTGTGTGCACATTTTTAGGATTGTTGTGCATAGTGGTGTAGTGATTATGGTAAGGTGATTTTTAGTCAATTACTCTTTTGCCCAAGTGTAACCGCCTATGCCAAGTTATAAGGGGTGCATTTGGGAGATGGACATTATTATTATTTGAATAGCAAAAGTATACACAATTTCTTAAAAAAGGACACCAAAGACGGATTCTCCCGTTCCATATTCGAATAGAAAAAATATTGTTTGACCTTTTTTTTTTTAGCTGGGAAAAAGAGCAAAGAAAACATTCTCCAAGTAAAATATTTTCCATCATAAGGAGGAACTTATTTTCCTTTCAGAAAGCTTGTAAATCATTTTGGATCATGCCTTGTTGATCCAAATAGCAACCTAACGTGAATTGGGTTTCTCAGATACAACACAGGATTAAACACTAAATGCGAGATTATACAATTGAGAACGTGCGAAGTCGGAATCAAGTTCTCTGTACCGAAATTCTTTGTACCTCTGTACCGGTGCATTTTCTGCCATTGAATCGCATAAAAATTTTAAAACACCAAAAAAATTTATGCAATCTGACGACCCAAAACATCTCTGTACATGTACACCAATTTCTAATCTTTTAGGGAGAGTATATTTGACCAATTAGTAGCAAGAAAACAAATTTTTTTTTTATAATTGGATGTCCGGGCCAACTGGGGCGTACTTCGACTAATTCTGTAGCTCTGAAGTTTACGACGCCGACAAACTAATCCTATCCTTTGCCCAACACGCTGGAGAAATTTTTCAGTGCGCGGTGGGCACGGTGCCACATGGTGCCGAGCACTATCTCGGCCGTCCAAACGTATTTTAGACGGTCTAGATCTGTTTAGAAATTTTTTAAATATAAAATTATCAAAACGTCCCTTCAAGCCCAAACAGATCTGAGCCATCCAAAACACGTTTAGAGGGCTGAGATTTGTTCGGCACCACGTGGCATTGTGCCCACTCGGCACTGAAGAATTTCTCGACACGCTGACTTTAGAACAAGCCTGTCAAATTTTCAAACCATGGATCACAGATTTTCAAACCCTAATTTTGAATCTGAGACAAAAACATAACACGTTCCTCTTTAGCCAACCAAGCCTACAATCCCAAGCCAAAGACACATGTACCCCTCTCTTGTGCTCCCACCTGATTTTACCCACCTATAAATTGGACTCTGCCTTCCCTCCAAACCCTTTCATCAACCAATTCTCAATTCCCTTTTGAACCAACCCAGAGAGTGAAAAAAAGAAAGAAAGAAAGAACCAACAGAAATGAGGTACCATACTTTGACACTGGCTTTCAATTGCATTTCCATTCTTCTTGTTTTCTTTGTTTTCCTCCACCAATCAACGCCTGTCGAGGGCTGAGACCTCTACAAGATCGGTATCCTTCCGCTTCATCGGTGAAGGGTTTCGTACTAGGCAAAGCGTACTCTGGGCCAAGTCAGCGTGGACGAGGTCACTCGTCTGTGGAGATCGACGACAGCATGGATAGCATAGCACAAGACTTTTTTCGAGGCCAAACGCAAAGGCAATAATTGTTTGTTCTTTGAAGTTTTTGAGATTCTCTTTTTAGTATTACGTAAACATTTGTTTCTAAGTTTTTCGGTTTTGGTGGAAGAGTTTCAACTCAATCATGACTGCATGAATCTTGGTTGGTTTGAGTCTTGGAAAGTACGAGCGTTCAACACTAGATTCAATATTCTTGTAACTTAGGTTCCACAATAATGGAACCATCAACACTGTGATTTTTTTGAAGATTTCTGTGCTGTACAACACCATGATTCATTCTTGTAACTTAGGTTCCGCTACGATATTGTAAGCAGATATATAGAATGCAAAGGAATCGATTTTGTACTGTTTATGGATACATGCACATCGTCGTGAACCCCTAATGAAATTGATGCAAGTGTGCATGGTATGTGGGTTTCGTATATTTTAGGCTCCGTTTCTTTTGGCACTAGAAGGTTGGCACGCACCATATGTATGCACATTTTTAGGATTGTTGTTCATAGTGGGGTAGTGGTTACGATAAGGTAATTTTTAGTCAATTATTCTTTTGCCTAAGTATATCCGCCAATGCCAAGTTATAAGGGGTGCATTAACTGATTTGGGAGAAGGGCATTCTTTTATTGTTTACCCTATTTTTCTTTGTTTTGCTGGGGAAAAAGAGCACAGAAAACATTCTCCAAGTAAAAATACTCTTTTCCATCATAAGGAGGAAGTCACTTTCCTTTCAAAAAACCTGTAAATAGTTTTTGGATCTTGCCTTGTTGGTCCAAATAGCAAGGGGGCATGAATTGGGGTGTCATTGTGCATTCATATAGGGGTATTCAAGAAAATTGTTTTACCTATAAAATCGATCTGGTCCGGATCCAATCATCCTAATTGGTCTGGTTCTGCAATTTATTGGCCAGGTTATGATTCTAAAAAAATAAGAATCGTAAATTTTAGTTCAGTTATTAGTTATCAATTTAATTTAAGGACCGTTGTTGGTTAGAGTCGAACCGATTCGTTTAGTATTAATAATAACATCTCAGCACGCACACACATAATTATTTATTTTGATTTAGTAAGTTAATGTTTTCTTGGTAAGTTAATGGAGTATATTTTGAGAAGAAATCTCATTTGTTAGAAAAGTCTTTAATATATTACTATAGTTGGTGCTTTAAATTCTCAATTAGTTTATGAGTTCATGTGTTGTGAATAAGGGTCATCATTTAGCCTGAAAGCCCGTGGCCGGCCAGAAGCCTGCCTAGCCCATCGGGCTTTTACCCGGCCCGTAGTTTGTAATGGGCGGGCTTGGGCCTATGAATTTTTACTCGGCCCGCCCGTTAGCCCGCTCGTGATACCCCGCCCAATAGCTTGCCCACGGGCCCACCCATTAGTTCAAAATCCCACAAAATCCTTTCTTTTTTCCCTTGCCCAAGGAAATTTAAGCCCGTCCGGCTTTTGGCCCGCAAGCCTGTCAATTGGGCTAGCCCGTGGGCCGGGCTTGGGCTTCAATTTTTGGTAGGTAGCCCGGCCCTCAAAAAAGTAAAAGCCCGGTCAACCCGGCCCGTGGGCGGGTTTGGGTAGTGACTTGGCAGGCTGGGCCGGCCCAGCCCGGCCCGATGATGACCCTTAGTTGTGAACAAGTGTTTGGTACTAATTGAAAAGCACTAGAACTAAACCAAAATCGCACCGGTCTTACAATCTGGTTCTGGTCAGGTTCCACATATATATTGGTTAGATATTAGTTCTCAATATTTTAGAATCATTTGAAATGGAGAATAAATTCTTTACACCGCCGGTATAAACATTTATTTCCTCCATATTAATTACATTGTGCCACGTTGCCATGTTTTATTAATTGAGATTACTATTTTTACACGTGTTACAATGCAATTGATTTGGAGAAAACAAATGTTTACACCGGCGGTATAAAGAATTTATTCTCTTTGAAATAGTCCGGTTACTATTTTCTAAAAAACCGGATCAATCTGGACCATGTGCACCCCTGCATCCGTGTGTTTGCGACTGGGTTAGGATCAAGCTGGGCCTGGTCTAACACCAGGCGGCCCATTAGCCCCTCACCCGTCTCTCCCGTGTAAGGTTCAAAGCACGTGGCCCAATATATCTCAGTCTAAACGGCACACTATGAGCCGGCCCAGCAGGCAGCAGCCCACAAACAGTTGGATTTACCCAAACCATTCGACCCGATATCTAAATAGTCGGACCCCCATAACTGCACCTTATCCTAAAGTTTGCCCAAAAAAACTTTCGCGATACGATTCAAGTCTTTTGTCGTTTGTTAATCAATACTTCTATCTTCTAGATGCTGGTTATCGGCAATCATAATTAGGGGTGTGTTGTGTCATATTCAGGTCAGAATTTTGTCATTCCTAACCTGACCCATTTATCTCTTTGTGTTATTGTGTTGTGTCATATTCGTGTTTTGTATCAAAAATAACCGATCTTAATCCACTAACTTCGTGTTGTGTTCGAGTCGGATTATTGTGTCCTTTCACAAATTCCTGTGTCATGTTGTGTTCGTAGCTCAAGAGACAAGGAAATAGGCGGCCCACTGGTGGTGTTTCTAGTCAGCCAACATAACTCCTTTTAAAGTCCTTGCTTCATATGAGATTTTTGGGATGAAAAAGCTGTATACGGTGATGAGTGAAGGGATGAATCCACGTTTTCGCTTACAGAAGAGTTCTATTTTTGTAGATTCATTACTACAAAATGTCTTGCTTCATGCTTTTGTTTCATGAAGCTTGCTATATATGTTACGACACTACTACAAAAACCTTAAAAGATGACACTCAAAAAATTGAAACAATGACAGTTTTTGTAAAACTGTCATCGAAAATATGATAGTAGACTTTTGATGACAGTCCATCTTACAAACTGTCATCTTTGCGATATAAGATGACGGTTTAGAATAAAAGTGACATTATTATCTTTTTCTTTAATGTCAGTTTTTGCTTAAAACTGACATTAAAACATGTGCTTCCAGAAGCCCATATGGGAAACCTTTTAATGACAGTTTTCCTTAAAAGCGACATTGAAACTAAGCCCTTTTAATGATAGTTTTAGTTAGAACTGACATTGCAGTTGATCATAAAAGATGACAGTCAAAAAGTGTCATAAAAACATATAAGATGATAGTTTAAAACTGTCATCTCATACTTTCAATGTCTACGATGACAGTTTCATCCAAAACTGACATTAAAAGTGCTTATCTTAAAATTTTCGAAAATATACTATACATGTTTTAGTTTGTCTTTTGTTAACAATAAGCGTGCCAGCTCAGATGGTAACACGCGCGCAAGGAACTGAAGTTCTTGAGTTCAAGTCCTGGGGCAAGCAAATATTTGCTGGCCACACAAGTGCTAAGTAGGCGACACACAAGTGCCACTGGGCGGCCATGCGAGAGGCACGTGGGTGCCACGTGGGCGGCCACGCATTTGAAAGAGAATTGGTTTTTTTTTTTCTTGAATGGAGAACAGATAAGATGACAGTTTAAATCCGTCATCTTTGCTATTAAAGATGACAGATTAAGACTATCATCTTTTATCACAAAGATGACAGGTTTAAACTGTCATCTTATATGTTTAATGACAGTTTTTTATTGTCATAACAAATCTAGACTTTTAATGACAACTCCATAGATGACAGTTTCAAAACTGTCATCTTTCACGTTTAATGACACTTTTAAACTGTCATCTTTAACGATTATTGTAGTAGTGCGAGTATTTTGCGTTTCTTGCCTCGTCGTATATGATATGGGCTATCCTTGGAAAGATGAATCCCTGTTAAGTGGAAGCACTGTCTGTCTAAGTGATAATTCGCGAACGCGGAAAAAGGTTTGCAACAACTGTCTTGTTTGTAGATGTCTCATTCAATAGCTCTCCATTTAAAGCTAGTTGTAGATCTTGGTGGTTGTAAAAAAGTTTATGGGAGGATAGCTAGGTAAGACTTCACAGAAGTTTCGTGCTGATCAGAAGAACGTGAAAGCAAATGCTTGGTCGTTTGGTATTTTCTCTCTCTAAAAGTCTTCTCTTGACTTAGAAGTTCAAGTCACAAGTTTTTGAAAGTTCACAGAAAGCTAGGATTTTGCTGGTGGTGTAGGTGAAACGGGCGAGGCCAGTGGTGATTAGGTGGGAGCTAGTGGATTTGTTTGAGTTGGTCCATGGTTGAGCCTCTCTAGCTGTATGAGATAAAGGTAAGAAAGATTCACAATTTAGATGCTTATGGAAAAGCCTCAGAGGAGGCCCCATGGAAGATGGGATGTTGTCGAGCAGCTTCTTGCTGAGCGGGTGCACAACGACTTATCCGATTGTTCATTTTGACACGGATGGCTCGGATTAAATCTAGGTACATACATATTTAACCGGTTCATTGCTCGATCAGTTAAGATCTTGGAGCTGTTCTTTCTCTTCCAATTTTGACAAACAGTATTGTTTCTCCTCATGAGTACTTATAATGTTTCTCATCAATATGCCGTTGTCAGTACAAACATTTGGAAATAATTTGTTGTGTCGTATTCTTGTTTTGTATCAGAAATAGTCGACCTTAATCTGCTAACTGCGTGTTGTGTTCGTGTCGGGTTATCGTGTCGTATCACAAATTCCTGTGTCATGTTGTGTTTATGTTATGTTGTGTCATATTCGAGTCAAAATTCTCTCAACCTTAACTCAACCTATTTATCTTTTTGTGTTATCGTGTCTTGTCATATTCGTATGCCATATCAAAAATATCTAACTCTAATTTGCTAACTTTGTGTCATTTCTCGTGTCGTGTAGGCAATTTCCACCCCTATTAATATTTGCCTGAGGAGTCAAAGCCAAGGTCTTCGCTATTGAAACCATACCCCAGTCCTCAACGGGAGGCGGCGAACAAATAAATTCAACGTGGAAATTATTACGTACTTCCGCACACTAGCGTTACTGTGACCCGTTGATCTTTATTTTTCTTGAGCGAACGACCGCTACTTCCGGTCAGAATTTACGGCGCGTTTGGTAGCGGAGAGAAAAACAGAAGAAAATCGTACATGCTTCTCATAGTACTACTTAAAGAGCGCAAACGAAGCCTAAAACACCAACCCAAAAACAAGGCAATTTTATACAAAGTATCATGGCTAATATGATGTACTTCCTTTCTTTTCTGGCAATTCTATCAACCCTCCAAGCAATCCATGCGGTCGAATACAGTGTCGCCAACAATGTACCCACCACTCCTGGAGGAATTCGGTTCACGAATGAAATCGGACTTGAATACAGCAAGCAAACCCTAATATCCGCCACTGAATTCACCTGGCACCTTTTTAAGCAGAACTCCGAGGCGGATAGAAGGTAAAAGTATTTTTGTATTGCAGGATTTTGTTGTAATTCACTTTTTTTGTTGGTATAACAAATTTTTTTGGTGTTATATTATCAGAATCAGTTGAGTTATGGATATCACTTTTTCTTTCGCTAACAATCTCTACTTTGTTCCTTCTTGTAGAACCACCCCAAAGTTAAGCTTATTCATCGAGACAATCGGAGCGGGCCAAGTGGCCTTTTTCAACAACGACGAGATCCATATAAACGCCAACTACATCCAAGGCTTCTCAGGCGATGTCAAGAAAGAGATCACTGGAATTTTATACCACAAGGTGGTGTACTCATGGCAGTGGAACGGAAACGGGCAAGCCCCAGAAGGTTTGATCAATGGCATTGCAGATTTCGTGAGGTTGAAAGCCGGATACGCATCCGATTACTGGAGGCAGCCTGGGTCGGGTAACAAGTGGGATGAGGGTTACGATATTACGGCAAGGTTTTTGGATTACTGTAACGGATTGAGAAATGGGTTTGTGGCAGAACTTAACAAGAAGATGAGGACTAGGTATAGCGATAACTTCTTTTTTGAATTGTTGGGGAAGACTGTTGATCAGCTCTGGAGAGAATACAAGGCCAAGTATAAGAGCATCCACATTAGGTTCTTCCAATGCTCTTTTTAGGTAAAGTGGCGAGGAAAAGCCCAAAAACCATGCTGCATCAGCCTATCTTCTTCCTCTCAGTATTTTTACAGATGGTACATGACTCTTTAAATGTAAAGAGTTACTGACCACTTGTTATTTGTTTTTTATTCAATTTCCTGCGCTTCTAAATCTTTCTTTCCTCCATCTTTTTTAATTCTCGCACAAATTTCCTTTGGCCACGCAGTCCTCATCTTGACTCCATTATTTTGCAATTTATTTTAGCAATTTTAATGGTTCAAATATCTTCCACCGCTAGTTTCTGTTCAAGTTTCACTTTTTCGTCGTCGTCTTCCGATCCACGAATAGGGATCCCGCTTCTACTCCATTATTGGAGACCATCTATCTTCCACCCACCCACAAGTCACAAGCACGTAAACCCAAAAATTGTTACCCCTTTATGATTAATATTAATTGAATTTCTCGAGAAAGGTTTAGATTTGCACAACTGCTTCATTTTGATTGTTTGTTGGAGTTTTCAGTGATCACTCTTGATATGGTGGAAAATTGATGCTATGATAGCCAAGATGGTATTTTGGTTGGATGATCTGTTTTTTGAGGGAAGCAATTTGAGAAAGAATATATTGAAGAGAGGGGGAAAAAAATAGTGGAATCAATAAAATGGAAATTATAAAAACACAATATTTTATCGGAATAGTTTTCGGATAGAGAGTCTGATGCAATAGACAGTGTAAAAATAACTAGCTAAAGTAATAAAGGGAATTTGATCCAAAATCTAAAGAAACTGGTGCAGATGCTCTAACACCTAGATAACCTAGGTATATTGTACTACTACTATATAATCTTTTTTTACACGGAGCTACTACTACTATATAATCATATAGATGAATAAATCAATGGAAGTTATACTGTAAAAGTGATTTTTTATGTTTCGAATGGCAAATAAAGTTTATATGCAAAGTGAAAAAGTATTAGCCGTTGATTTGCATTAGCTAGGGAAGTTATATGACATTGATCTACCAGAAAATGTAGCTAGCTAGCTAGGATGATCTAACTGTATTTGCATACTTTTAGGAGGGTGGTGTAGTTCTAAAACAGCAAGAAGGTCCTTGCAATCTGTGGTGGGCTCGGTTAGCATATCGGTAACCGAGCCTTGCGCATAAGCCAATGTACCCCTCAACCTAAGCTGTTGACCCGAAGAGTGTTGTTGCTCGCAGTCTAGGGTTCGGTCCCGGGCACGGGAACATGCTTCGGGATTAACGTCATCCAATGAAGGAGGGGTCAGGCAGTTACAGCAAGTGGACCCCATGTCGAATCTGTTAGAGCAGCAATCATTTGGATCAGGTCATGTGCTCCGTAACTGCCTTGTGTCTTCCGTCATAGGTGACGTCACCCAGAGCGGTTACCAGAGCATGACCTTCACGCTTTGGCTTGAGGGCCAAGCATACCTAGGTCTATAAATATAAAGAGATGCGCGGAAAGCAAGGTATGCCAAAATTCTCCCCTAGCCTTAGACCTGAATTCTACCCCTGAGATCTAACTTGATCGTCGGAGGGTCACTGGGTCATCAAAACCCTAGTGACTTGATTGCAGGACGACGAGAGGGAGCGGAGAAGGAAGGAACCAGCCAAATTCCATCTAAGTCCTGACAAATCGAACCCCCACACAATCGTAGAAACCTTATATTTTCGCAAATAGGCTACAAACAATGAGATTTGGAGCTTGTTTAAGCTTAGTAACTGTACTCGAGCTCCATTCGAGCTTATTTAAGTGAACCAAACTCGATCGAAAAGCTAAACAAATAGCTAGAATGGATCATCTTCAAGGGCCACGCCAGTGTACAAGCACCGGTGTCATGTGAACCCACTTTACTATCTAACTTCCTTTTTTCGGAAAACATCTAGTTTGATTACACAACTAGAAAAATATCTTGAATCCATCGAACCCACTAATTTTGTGTTGGGTTTGTGTCATGTTAACATGTCCTTTCATAAATTCTCGTGACATGTCATGTTCGTGTCAGAAAACTCTCAACCCTACCTAACCTGTTTAGTTTTTCTTGTTATCGTGTTCTGTCATGTTCATATTTTCCGTCAGAAATAACTAACTCTAACCTGCTAACTTTTTATTTGGTTCGTGTCGTATAGAAATTTCTCACTCCTAATAATATATTTGCCTAAGAGAGTAGTCCAAGTCAAGGTCTTCACTATTGAAACCATACCCCTCCAGTCCTCAACAGGGAAGTGTCAGAGTAAACAAAGTGATTCTTTTTTCATATTTTCTTTTTTTTGGGAAAGGAAGTGAACAAAGTTATTTGTGTTCCGTTTCCTTTTATCTCATGAAAAGCCCCCGTTGCGTATGCGTTATATATGTTGAGGCACAATTCAATGGTTGAACTTGGGGATGTTTGGGAGCCAACTTTTTGGTTTTTCATTTTTAATTTTTTGCCTTTTTGGTTTTTGGAATTATGATCAGAATGTATTTTATATTTGGTAAAGTGTTTGGATGATATGTGCAGAATGCATTTTGCAGTAGGAATAACATTTGGAAGATATGGAATGAAAATGAATTATGGATTGGTTTTTTACTATGTTACCCCGGGTTATTAATAATGGTGTATAATATATATAAATAATGTTTTAATCAATTTTTTTAAAATTTACTTCCGAAATTGGTTATGTACATGAACCGAAAGTGTTCCCCCCTTTTTTAATTATATATTTTTTTATTTCAATTATTGTTTACTGTTATGTGAAGAACTAGTGTGAGGTGAAAGAAAAATTAGTTGAGTGATAACGTTCAAAAACGGACTCGGGGGCTCTGCTGTCTCCATGGCACTTCAGCCCCTACCCACGACTAAAAACTAAAAACTAAAAACGGCAACGTTTTGGTTAAAAAAAAATTCCATACCATCAATTTGTAATGCTATGGAGCAGAAACGTGATTATGAGAGCTTTAAAGACAAAATTTGATTATGTCTCCTTGGAATAATATGATCAGAATAATAAGATTTTCATACATGTTCAAACGGATTAAAAATTGGAGTATTTAATTTTTTAACCATATTTTTTAATATATAAACGATCTCAAAAAATTAAGTGTTCAAATTTTCACTCCGTTTAAATCAGTGCAAAGATCTTGTTATTCTTATCATATTATTCTAAAGGGTCATAATTAATTTTTGTTTATAGGGCGCTCATAATCACATTTTTGCTCTATAGAGTCCTAAATAAAGAACATATACTTAATATAAGAGCCCTAGAGATAAAAATGAATTACGACCCTTTAGAATAATATGATCAGAATAATAAGATATTTGCACCGATTCAAACGAAGTGAAAATTTGAGCACTTAATTTTTTGAGACCATTTTTTTTTTTTTTTTTGAACAGGCAATCAATTCAATTCATTTCACAACCCGAAGGGAAACGCCCGAAGGCTACAACGATTTCATCAAGAAATACAGGAATGAACCAAAACTACTAAAACCTAGACACCGGAACACATCCACTAGGAGGCTCCAAAGCACATACTGCAAAAGCAAACCATACATAAATGCAGGGTATAGGGCCCGTCTCCGATTTTAGTAGTAGAGTTCAAAGGGACACCCAGTTCAAACCCTAGCCAAAAGCACAGATGAAATCAACACAAAACTAAAACAGAACACACCCTAACCAAACTGAAAAATTATTCGCCCACCTACCACACCCACCGGATCTGAAAAATCCAGACCGGTACAGTCGCCGAACTGGGAGACCAGCCGGGAAGAAACCGAGCCAAAGACAGCCGGTCAGGAACCTCCGGGCAAGAATCGATCGCCAGCGAAACGCCACCCAGGAAGCTGGCGACTTATTGCCAGAGGGAGCCGATCCACCCGACTTCATCTCTCCGTCAGAGTTATCCCGAGCACCGGACCAGAGGGAGGCGGTTAAGGAGGAGGCCGAAGGTGAGGAGAAGGCGGAGGCGGCGCGGTGGCAGAGAAGAGGTGGCGGCGGTGGAGAGAGGGCGGAGGAGAGAGGCGGCGGCATAGAAGGAGAGGGCGGTGGACAGAGGCGGCGGCATAGAAGGAGACGGCAGAGGTGAGAAGGGATCTGGTTAGGGAAGGGAAAAAACGGGCAGTGAGATGAGGGGGGGTGGCCGGCGAAGGAGGAGGGGAGGAGGTGGAGCAAGGGGCGGCAGCCCCCCCCCCCCCCCCCCCCCCCCCAGCGAAACCCTAACTGAAGAAGTAGAGACAGAAAGGAGAGAGAGCTCCTAGAGAGAGAAAGAGCAAAACATAGAAATCCGTATTTTTTTTTTGAGACCGTTTATATATTAAAAAATATGGTTAAAAAATTAAGTCTCAAATTTTTAATCCGTTTGAACGGGTGTGAAGATTTTATTATTCTGATCATATTATTCTAAGGAGACATAATCAAATTTTGTCTCTAAGGCTCTTATAATCACGTTTCTGCTCCATAGGATTGCAAATTGATAGTAAGGTTTTTTTTTTTTTAACAAAATGTTTCCGTCTTTAGTCTGGGTAGGGGCTGCTTTGGCAGAGCCCCCGCATCCTAAAAACGACGCCAAAGTGGAGATTATCCCAAAAGGTAGAAGGTAGGATTGTCTTTTTGGCATGGCAGGATTTCAAAATGAAAAAATGAAAATTGAAAAAACTCATCTTCACCTCTTTCTTGGTTTTATTTTAGAAACGTGAAAACCCAAAACCCATTTTCCTCAAAACCCATTTTGCCCCCTCTTGCCAAACACCTAAAACTCAAAAATGAGAATTGGAAAATGTAAAAAGGGGCCATCCAAACACCCCCTCATTCCCCTTGAAGCTCATCCATCTAGCTATCAGATGGCGAGTTCGATTCCCACCATCCCCACTCCATCCACACACCTTCATGAGTGAATTCATTCAATGCATTAAGATGTTGGAGTCCGGTTGATTGATCTTAAAAATTGTTGACGAATAACTAAAAAGATCACTAAAAGTAATAAATACGGTCATTTTTAAAACAAATCGATTTAGGCGCGCGGAACTTATAAGATACTAATATTCAGGATAATTCTACTCCATAAGATAAGAGGATTGTTATGATACATGGAGAGTTCCCATGAAAATGTTCATGACCGGTTCTGATTCACACATTCGGCTGAGAATCGGAATCCTTCATTTACTTTTCAGGGAAATTTTCGATAAGATAACATTGCTTAGCTAATATCCCCTCTGTCCCGATTTGTTTATCCAATATCGGGTTTCCAACTTATTGTAGAAACTAATTAAATATAATCCATTGATTTGAAAATTTATATAATCTCATCTATTAATTTTGAACTGTCAATTTGGGAGATATATAAGTCAAAATAATACAAACAAATCGGGACAGAGGGAGTACGTTTACTGAAATGTGAATGAGTATTTTGATCTTCCTTGCAGAGTAACTTTCTTAATACTAGCATTCTAAAGCAATAATCTTTGAGAGTGGATTGAATAGTTTACGCAGTATAGTTGTCACATATTACTGAAACATAATAGATTATCATGCGACTGTGAGGAAAATGTTTTGGGAGCAGTTCTTTCTCTTGCAATTTTGACAGACGTACAGTATTGTTTCTCCTCATGAGTACTTGTAATGTTTCTCATCATCAATAGGCCATTGTCAGTACAAACATTTGGAAATAGTTTGTTGTGGTTATTAAGGAGGTGCGGATCCCAACAGGGCATTCTGTAGGGTAAATCTAAGCCGTTCGTGAGTGTTTTCAACGATTTAAATTCAAATGAAACTTTTTCAGGAAAGAGTTTTCATTTCCGGGGAGAGTTAACTCTTCCTCTAACTCTTCCCCGGAAAAATTTCATTTGAATCCAAACCGTTGAAAACACTCTAGATTTACCCAACCATTCGACCCGATATCTAAATATTCGGACCCCCATAACTGTGAAGAAATTCTGAAACCCTAATCAGATATCAAGAGAAGAGAGAAGAGTAGAGAGAGAAGTGAAATATCATTTCTGAAATCTGTTTTTCTCAACTGATTACAACGCCTGGTCCAAGACCACTTTTGTATCAAGTCAATACAACACAAAGCCAGCTCAGCATTTACTAAACAAAATGAATAACAAACTTAACAAACTAATCACTTAACTAAACAGCCCACTAATGACCTTTCTGTACAAACTGCACCTTATCCTAAAGTTTGCCAAAAAACTTTCGTGATACGATTCAAGTCTTCTTTTGTTTGTTAATCAACACTTCTATGATCTTCTAGATGCTGGTTGTCGGCAATCATAATTAGGGGTTTCGTGTTCATGTCAGAATTTTGTCAATCCTAACTTGACCCATTTAATTTTTTGTGTTATTATGTCGTGTCATATTCGTGTTTTGTATCAGAAATAGCCGACCTTAATCCGCTAACTTCGTGTTGTGTTCGTGTCGGGTTATTGTGTCCTTTCACAAATTCTTGTGTCATGTTGTGTTCGTATTAAGTCTTGTCGTATTCGTGTCAGAATTCTCTCAACCTTAACTCGATCTGTTTATCTTTTTATATTATCGTGTCTTGTCATATTCATATTCTGTGTCAGAAATAGCTCACTCTAATTTGCTAACTTTGTGTCATTTCTCGTGTCCTACATGCAATTTCCAACCCTAATAATATTTGCCTGATTAGTCAAAGTCAAGGTCTTCGCTATTGAAACCATACCCCAGTCCTCAACAGGGAACTTGTCAAAGTAATCAAAGTGTTTTTCTGTTTTCTTTTCTTTTTTTGATGGAAAGGAAGTGAACAAAGTTAATTGTGTTCCGTTTCCTTTTGCCTCATGAAAAGCCCCATGGTTGCGTACGCATTACATGTTGAGGCACAATTCAATGGTTGAACTTGTTCCCCTTGAAGCTCTTCCATCTATCAGATGGCGAGTTCGACTCTCACAATTCCCGTCTCTTCAGGAGTGAATCCATTCAACGTAAATGTTGGAGTCTGGTTAACGATCTTAAGAAATGTTGGCGAATAACTAAAATGATCACCAAAAGTAAAAAATACCTTTATTTTTAAAACAAATCAATTTAGGCCAAACTTATCAGATACTAATATTCAGGATAATTCTACTCCATAAGATAAGAGATTGTTAGGATACATGAATAGTTTCCTTGAAAATGTTCATGCACTAATGGTTCTAATTTCAGCTAATTCGGAACCATTCATTTACTTTTCAGGGACATTTTCGATAAGATAATATTGTTTTTGACGGAGATAAGTAGAAAGAGGAAAATTCAACGTGGAAATTAGTACATACTTCCGTACACTAGCGTTACTGTGACCAGTCGGTCTTTATTTTTCTTGAACGACCACTACTTCGGTCGACCACTACTTTCTTGAACGCCGCATTTGGTAGTTGAGAAACAAACAGAAGAAAACAAATTACCTTCGCCTAACTTTTGTACTGTTGAGGAGAAGAGGAAATTGGTGCGAAACTCAGATAGAAAATCGTACAGGCTTCTCAAACTATTTAAGGAGCTCAAACGAAGGCAACACCAACTACAAAAAAAGGCAACAAAATACAACAGTATCATGGCTAATGTGATGTACTTCCTTTCTTTTCTGGCAATTCTATCAACCCTCCAAGCAATCCATGCCGTCGAATACAGCGTCACCAACAACGTACCCACCACACCCGGAGGAATTCGGTTCACGAATGAAATCGGACTCGAATACAGCAAGCAAACGCTAATATCCGCCACTGAATTCACTTGGCGCCTTTTTCAGCAGAACTCCAAGGCGGATAGAAGGTAAGGTTATTTTTTGGATTGTAATTCACCTTCTTCTTTTTTTGGGTCACACTAACAGCTGCCTACTAATGAGTAGTAACGAAAATCAAATTAATACAGGAAATTTTTTGGTGTTATATTGTTAGAATCAGTTTTGCTCTTGTTACTTTAACCAATGCCTACTAGGTTATGGTTCTTATGGATATCACTTTCTCTTTCGCTAACGACCTCTACTTTGTTCCTTCTCGTAGAACCACCCCAAAGTTAAGCTTATTCATCGACACACTCCGAGCGGGCCAAGGCCTTTCGCAAGAAGATCCGTGTAAACTCTGACTACATCGAAGGCTTCAAAGGCGATGTCAGGAAAGAGATCACCGGAATTTTATACCACGAGGTGGTGCACTCATGGCAGTGGGACGGAAATGGGCAGGCCCCAAGGGGTTTGATCGACGGTATCGCGGATTTCGTGAGGTTGAAGGCCGGGTACGTGCCCGATTACTGGAGGCAGCCCGGGTCAGGTAACAAGTGGGATGAGAGTTACGATATTACGGCATGGTTTTTGGATTACTGTAACGGATTGAGAAATGGGTTTGTGGCAGAACTTAACAAGAAGATGAGGACTGGGTACAGTGATAACTTCTTTTTTGAGTTACTGGAGAAGACTGTTGATCAGCTCTGGAGTGAGTACAAGGCCAAGTATAACACCTAGATAACCTAGGTATATTGTACTATTATATAATCATATAGATGAATAAATCAATGGAAGTTATGCTGTAAAAGTGATTTTGTATGTTTCGAATGGCGAATAAAATTTATATGGAAGGCGAAAAAGTATTATAAATCCATATTATTGCCGTTGATTTGCATTAGCTAGGGAAGTTATATGACATTCTACCAGAAAACGTAGCTTTTGAGATAGGCTACAAACAATGAGATTTGAAGCTTTTGAGTTAGGCTAGCTGATCAGTTTAAAATTAGTAACAGTACTCGAGCTCCGTTCGAGCTTTTTTAAGCTTACCAAACTCTATCGATAAGCTAAATAGAGATTAGATCGTTTTCACGGGCCACGCCAGTGTACAAGTACTGGTGTCAAGTGAACCCTCTAAGCTGCAGAATCCAGAATTTTACAGTGTCTAACTTTTCTTTTCTTTTTTCGGAAAACATCTAGTGCGATGACACCACTAGAAAAATCTCTTGAATCCATTGATCATATGTTTACATCTAAATCATACGGCTGGCATATGACCAGCTCACAGAAAAGCAGCTAGGAAAAGTAGAGAAGCACACCCACCCCACACTGTTTCGGTGTTTCACTGCTATTATTTTGAACACATGTTAAAAGTATGTTAAACTACCTCATTAAGTTATTATCAATGATTTTAAGAGAGTTAGAAGGTTATCGATGCTTTAAATTATGACACCACAGATCATAATTTCGCAAGTCGCCACTGATCATCTTCAGTGGTAAGATCGAAGAGCTGAGCAAACGTAGAATTTTACAGCCTTGCAAACTAGTAAAGAAAAAGAAGAAGAAAAACTCCCCAAGTTGTCTTACCCTATTTGAAAGGATCTCATGAATTAATTTTACAAAAATGGTTCACAAAGTATCATCTACAAAATAAATGACTCTATTTATCTGGGATGGATCTCACCCACCCTGGGAGGGGGCATGCTATGCGCACCATGTCGTGCACATTCAAACATTTGATCTCGATAATTAACAGTTTGAACCATCTAATCATTCAACAATCTAAACCGTTGATTGTCGATATGAACTGCCGGATGTGCACAGTACACAATCCCCCATCCCGTGGGTTGACAATTGAAATCCATAGACTTCAGCCGACAAAAGTCGGTTAGAGTAATCCTGGGCCTTGACTTTACCCCAATTCATTAAATAAAGCAGCAAAATTGACCTAGTCAAAGTCTTCCCTGTGGAACTTTCCATCGCGAATGAGTCAAAGTATACTTTCAGCTGCACCACCATTCCGGGTTTAGTAATTCACTTATGTTTTCGTGTTGATGACCATGTCCGAGTATCATGCTTTTGATACTATATGATGTGTTACTATAGTATTGGTAAAATTAGAATATGTCTCATTTATCATGTAGCAGAACATATTCTATCAATACAATGGTGACACCTCATATGGTACGTAAAATGTAATAGTCAGACATGATCACCGTAGCATTACACACAATCACTTTGAATATGACACAGTCATTCAAAGGGGCGTCACATCTTCCAACTTGTCGTGACAAAAGTTTTGTCAACCCACTGTGTGTGAAGCAGCTCTACCGTTATGCCATGTTTTAGTAACAGGTAAAAATAAAACTCATTCCTCTTGTTTGGCTGGCCTCCAAAGGGAAACAAGCAATGCTCCAGATGTGTATCTATCTGTGGGCGATTTTGTGCACCATCGGTACATGGTTGGTACCCTAGATTCATTCATATCCTACCCGTCTAGTACCGATAAGCATGCTCTGATTGTGCATAGATCAACATGCATTGTCCACTTTAATCCGACCCATTAATTATTTTAAGATATTTATGCGAGTGGTTTCGACAAAAATCGGATTAATCTAACAGCTGCAATTGTTTGATCCTTCAGAAAATAGGATCCTAAATTTTGAATTAAAAAATGGTATATTGAATCAAGCACATATATAACAATCGTATTGAGCTTTTTTCCGTGAGGTCACCCGATTAAATATCTTAAAATTATTTAACGGTTTGAATCATTCATGCAAAACCTAGAAGTAAGCCCCACGCGCCGATTCTCTACACCATCGATGCATGCGAGGTCGGTACCCTTAGAATTATTCACATCCATCCACCAGCTGCACCTTAAAGGTAACGGCAAATAGAGGTACAGATTCTATAACTATGTATATTATATTAAACTCCTTCATACTTTGGTTTCCACCATTTATTCCTAGTGATAAATTTTCCACTTTGTTTTGCTGGGTTGAGTACATGGCGCAGCCATAATCCCAAGTGGATTGATAAATTTCCCACTTAAAACAACTAGCAATGGCCCAATTCTCACTTGTTTACTTCTTGTGATTTTATCTCCTTGTCGCTTTTTTTGACTTCCCTCCCTCATAGGTTATCCATCTACGAAATAAAGGACATGTTCCAAAGTTACAACAACTTCTTCGAAAACACCGCGATACAAAGTCATGGCTAGAACAATGTTCTCCCTGTCTTTTCTAGTGACTCTTACATTCCTAACAGGAAACCAGGCAGTCAAATACACCGTGACCAACAATGCCGCAACCACCCCCGGAGGAATGAAGTTCGCGAACCAAATCGGGATCGAGTGCAGCAAACGAACGATGTCCTCTGCCACGGAGTTCATATGGAAGACATTCCGGCAAGCCTCGAACACCGACAGAAAGAATCTAGATAAAGTGAGCTTGTCCATCGACTCCATGGAAGGTGTCGCATTCGCCTCCAACAACGAGATCCACTTCAGTGCAAACTACATACAGCAGTACACAGGCAACGTCAAGACAGAGTTCACCGGAGTCATGTACCACGAGATGACGCACGTGTGGCAGTGGAACGGAAACGGGCAGCCAATACCCAGAGGATTGATCGAAGGGATTGCGGATTTCGTAAGGTTGAAGGCGGGCTATGCACCAAGTCACTGGGTGAAACCCGGGCAGGGTGACCGATGGGACCAAGGTTACGATGTCACGGCCCATTTTCTGGATTATTGTGAGGGTCTCAGAAGTGGGTTTGTGGCGGAGCTAAACAAGAAGATGAGGACTGGGTACAGTGGGAACTACTTTGTTGAGTTGCTGGGAAAAACGGTTGATCAGCTCTGGAGTGACTACAAGGCCAAGTACAAGACCAACTAGACATGTCTAATTCAAAATGGACGCTGGTTTTCTATTATCTGCAATAAATGATTAGCTATTTCTAAATAAGAGAAACCATCATCCAGATTACTCTCACAAATTGTAGTTACTTATATAATTACATAAGCGAAAGTATGTTGACTAACTACGTAAGGTGAGATCGAAAATTGTTTTTGAAATTTTAATGGAGAGCATCAGAGCACCTGTTTAGCTCTTTCGCGATTTCTGCCAGCATCAGAGTTTATAGCTTGGTTTTGAAAAGAAAAAACAGAATAAGAAATTAATCAGATAAAAAAATCCATAAACAGATCATTAAAAACAGCTACGGTGATGAATATGCAACTTCATTGGTTTCA
This sequence comes from Rhododendron simsii, assembly GCA_014282245.1. Taxonomy (NCBI): domain Eukaryota; kingdom Viridiplantae; phylum Streptophyta; class Magnoliopsida; order Ericales; family Ericaceae; genus Rhododendron; species Rhododendron simsii. The sequence goes on from CM024963.1 coordinate 29,360,590, forward strand.
GATAATTGGACTTGGATACAAAAGGAGCAGCGGATTACAGTATATGTACAGGAGAAGGGGTCAAGTAGTCAAGGTCAACAATAAATAGCCAAAAATCATAAGAATGAATATTAGCAATGGGAGCCTTATGATCTCTAATTTGGAACATGACTAATCTTTAACCAAATCTGGATCAACAATTTGAGGACCACAATGTGCAGTATAACCAACCCAAGTCGAAATCAATCAAAGTATATTTAAGCCCATGCTATACATCTGCACTTTTGTGCATTAAGTAGCCGTGCCTTACAAAAGGTATTGTTAATGTCAAAATTGTTATTGTTTGGTCCAAGGACTTGCTTATGGATTGCGCATAAGTTCGTAAAACTACCCCATAAACAAAACTATTGGAAATTTGGTCTTCAAAATGATGAAAGGGATGGCGTCGTCTCTTCAAACTTGGAACGGTAGAAGCATTCGAGTCACGTTAGAAGAACGTTTTCCTAAAGACAGTATTTGCTCCCACCAGAAAGTGTGCACCGGGTTACAGCAAATCCGTCTTCAAAATAAATCGAATCCGAACTCTAAGTTCTTTCTATTTGCGTTTGCACAAACGAAGACAGACAAAATGTCTGCTAAGCAAATGTAAAACCAAGAACTGATACTCTATTTCCATTTCTAGGAGGAGAATGTGTAGAGAGAAAGAGAGCAATTCTGTATGGAATTTTCGGTCCTTTGAGTGACTTTACAAATGGTTTATTTATAGACTTATAAACTCTCTTGTATGAAAGGTTGTGTCTCTTGTAAACAATCATAAGAAATGGTCGTGTCTATTGAAGACAATTAATGGAAAGAACATGCCTATTAGTAGGCACCCTTTAAACAAACAATTAGGAAGGGTCATGCCTCTTGGAGGCACCCCATGATTTACATTCCTTCCTAACAATCACATTTTTCCTAAACGAACACACCCCAATTTAATGGGTGTTACAACCATTTACATAAAGTCAAAACTCATGTGAAAAGTTGTAACAACCTTTCACAAAAATCTCACTCGGGTACCTTTCCAAAAATCAAAACTAAAAACCAATTTTATTTTAAAAATCTCCAACAAAAACCGCTCTCCTTCATTTCCCCCGTAAAACTTATCACTATCATACAGTTGAGCATCATATAACTTCACCATCGCTGTCCGTACTCTCTGGTTCACTTGGAATATACCTAGTTATCTCATCATCGAGCCATGCAGCTTCAGCAAGCAGTGATTTTAGAGAGGGCAGATCCCCCCTGTGCATCGTCTTTTTCAAGTCAGCCAACCTGCCCTCACAAAAAACGCAAGTACGAAGGCAGGAAGTCCCCTCTTGTGCTACATATCATTTTTTCAGTCCCCTCGATGGTACACTCGACTGCGCTTAGCCATCACCTTAGCACCATCCTCCCTGATTTCATCCAAATTTTTAAATTCCGTTGACCACTCCGACTCTGCATCCTCGCTCTTGGCTAAGACAGTGAGGACCCTTTTACTAGGAACATGAAAGTCCAACTTAATAGAGACGGCACCTCCTGGTGCACACGGAAGGCCAGTCAACTTGAGATCTCCAAGATGCCAATTCATCGAAGCTTTAATGTGCTCACCTTGGAAAATGCGAATGCAAACACCATCTTAGTGAACGATAATTAGGAGAAGAAGAATGAAAACCTCCTTGATTAGGTAGGTTGTATATTGTTCAATTTATGTAAGGATTACAACAGCTAATTATAAGGAAATAAGTTACACTAATTAGGCAACCGATCATGGGATTGATTGAATATCTTAGTAATTGGAATGACCAAAATCATGGGATCATGATTTGCTTCCTTCACGCCCCCTCAAGTGAGACAGAATAGAGTGCAGGTTGAGCTTGACGGCAAGAGAATCAAATTGTGCGCGAGTGAGCCCTTTGGTGAATATGTCAGCCAACTGATTATTAGAAGGAATGTACTGAAGCCGCAATGCTCCTCGAGCAGGATCTCCCGTATAAAATGATAGTTGATTTCTATATGATGGGTCTATGCATGAAATACGGGATTAGCAGCCATGTGAAGAGCTGAAATGCTGTCACAGAAAATACATGGCGGGGAGTGAAGTGGAATCCCAAGTTCACAAAAAAGGTAACAAAAACATTGGAGTTCAGTAGTGGTGGTAGCAAGTGCGCAGTATTCAGCTTCCGCGCTAGACCGTGAGACGGTGAATTGTTTCTTTGCGGTTCATGTGAGGAGATTAGGACCAAGAAAAATACAAGCGCCTGATGTGGAGCGTCGATCATCAAGGCATCCTACCCAATTTGCATCTGAAAAAGCTCTCAAAGTATAATCACTCGAGTAGTGAAAAGATAGGCCATGTTCAATGGTGCCCTTGACATAGCGGTAAATTCTCTTTAACAACTTGAAGATGAGAAGTTCTGGGAGTTTGCAGGAATTGGCAAACTTGATTGACGGCGAAGGCGATATCCGGTCGAAATAGCTGTTGATTCCAATGAGGGGGTAGCTTCTTGTTGGGTCAACCTACTCCAAGTATCACCCACACGCGGTAGATTTTAGCTGCGACTTCCGCGCAATATGATCCTCTGTAGATAGTGATGTGTTATAACTAGGAAATGCTAGCTAACGGATGTGTGGAGCAACTCCAAGGGGCTGGCTTGCTAGTCCAGACCTGAAATTTATGGGTTTGCTCCCTCCTAACTCCTAGGACTTGAGATTTGAAATCTCTCAAGTGCTATCAAATCCTTTGGAGTCAGTACATACAGAAGTTTACTCTGGCTTTTAAATAGGCCTCCTGCTACAAAACGGCAGGATTGGTTCCTCAAGATTAACCGAGGTCCGCGTAAACTGGGTAGGATACCTAATTGGCTAATTAAAGAAATATATAATGGATGTGTGTACTTTTTTTTTTTAACAAAATGGAGAAGATTAGTACTTCCTCCGTCCCAATTTAACAGTCTCTCGTTTTATTCTAACCGGATAAAAAACTAGTTTTATCTTGGCTATTTAACGAGTGTGGACGAAGCCTACACCACCAACCAAAAAAAAGAGGACAACATTATACAACAGTATCATGGCTAATATGATGTAGCACTTCCTTTGTTTTCCGGCAATTCTAACCCTCCACAGTGTCGCCAACCACGCACCCACTACACCCGGAGGAATTCGGTTCACGAACGAAATCGGACTCGAATATAGCAAGCAAACCTTAATATCCGCCACTGAATTCACCTAGAACATTTTCCAACAGAACTCCGAGGAAGATAGGAGGTAAGATTATTTTTGGATTGCAGGATTTTGTTTTAATTCACTTTTTCTTTGGTCACACTAACGGCTGCCTACTAATGAGTAGTGACGAAAATCAAATTAATATAGGAAATTTTCACTTTTTATTCCGCTAACGACCTCTACTTTCTTTGACCAAAAAAAAAAATTGTCCACTATTTTGTTCCTTCTTGTAGAACCATCCCAAAATTAAGCTTATTCATCGAGGAACTCGGAGCGGGTGTAGTGGCCTATTCCAGCAACAACGAGATACGTGTAAACGCCGACTACATCCAAGGCTTCTCAAGCGATGTCAAGAAAGAGATTACCGAAATTTTATACCACGAGGTGGAGCACTCATGGCAGTGGTTCGGAAACGGGAAGGCCCTGATGGGTTTGATTGAGGGCATCGCGGATTTCGCGAGGATGAAGGCCGGGTAAGTCGGGAATTGGGGGCAGCCCGGGTCAGGTAACAGGTGGGGTGAGGGTTACGATATTACGGCATGGTTTTTGAATTACTGTAACGGATTGAGAAATGGGTTTTGTGGCAGAACTTAACAAGAAGATGAGGACTGGGTATAGTGATGATTTCTTTGTTGAGTTGTTGGGGAAGACAGTTGATCAACTCTGGAGTGAGTACAAGGCCAAGTATAACAACTAGATAACCAAGGTCCTTGCAATTGTACAAACCTTATGGAAGTTGAGTGTATTTATATAGAACTTCATTATATTGTCGCGAATAGGCTACAAATATAGATTTCGAGCTTTTGAGTTACGCTAAGTTTAAACTAGTAATTAAACTGTTCTCGAGCTCCATTCGAGCTTATTTAAGCGAACCAAACTCAATCGAAAAGCTAAACAGAGAGCTAGAATGGATCATCTTCAAGAGCCACATCAGTGTACAAGCTTTGGTGTCAAGGAACCCAATAAGCTGCAGTATTCAAAATTTTACAAGGTCTAACTTTTCATAATGCGTAAAACATCTAGTGTGATGACACCACTAGAAAAATCTCTTAAATCCATTGATCACACGTTTATAACTACCTTATTTGAATTGAGAAACGTAAATTAAATTTTCACTTTAAGAGATTTGTCAGAAAGTTATCGATGCTATAAAGTATGACACCACAGATCATAATTTATGAACTTGTCACTGATCATCCTTCAAGGGTAAGATCGAAGAGATTTGCAAAAGTAGAATTTTGCAGCCTTGAAAACTAAAGAAGAAGAATAACTCCAGGAGTTGTGTCTTGCCCTATTTGAAAGGATCTAATTAATCTTAAACGCATTAAGGTAAATGATAGTACATTCAAAAAGTTAAACATCCAGTGTACATCCAAGTCTGCTCAAGCCGAATCATTAATTAAAAAAAATAAGTGCGATTACGGGTACCATCGTACCATGGGTAACAATAGTGGAACTATGGGGTGGGATGTAATGGGATGAACAACCCCGGGTCCTACACATATGGTTAGATCTGTTGAATTGGTGAAAAATAATTGTTAGGCATTTTGGTAAAAAAATAACTGTAAGTCCTTGGATAAATTCGTTCATTGTGACTCAGAATTCTACGCTACAAACACTAAACAAAAAAAATTAGATGTGTTAATCAAGTATTTACTGACATCCGGTTCAAATTTCACAAAGTATCATCTAGAAAATAAACGACTCTATTTACCTGGGATGGATCTCACCCACCCTGGGAGGGGACATGCTATGCGAACCATGCCGTGCACAATCAGACCGTTGATCTCGACAATTAATGGTCCGGACTGCACGGTGCATTGTCATAATCTCAATCGTCCAACAACAATTCAGACCATTGATTGTCGATATGAACGGCCCAGATGTGCACAGTACACAATCCCCCACCACGTGGGTTGACAATTGAAATCCAAAGACTTCAGCCCACAAAAGTCGGTTAGAGTAATCCTGGGCCTTGACTTTACCCCAATTCATTAAATAAAGCAGCAAAATTGACCAAGTCAACGTCTTCCCTGTGGAACTTTCCACCGCGAATGAGTCAAAGTATACTTTCAGCTGCACCACCATTCTGGGTTTTGTAATTCACTTATGTTTTGGTGTTGGTGACCATGTTTGAATATCACGTTTTTGATACCATACGATGTGTTACCGTAATATTGGTAGAATTAGAATATGCCTCATTTATTATGTAGTGGAGCACATTTTATCAATACAATAGTGACACCTCACATGGTACGTAAAATGTAATAGTCAGACGTGATCACCGTAACATTACACACAATCACTTTGAATATGACACAGTCATTCAAAGGGGCGTCACATCTTCCAACTTGTCGTGACAAAAGTTTTGTCAACCCACTGTGTGTGAAGCAGCTCTACCGTTATGCCATGTTTTAGTAACGGGTAAAAACAAAACTCATTCCTCTTGTTTGGCTGGCCTCCAAAGGGAAACAAGCAATGCTCCAGATGTGTATCTATCTGTGGGCAATTTTGTGCACCATCGGCACATGGTTGGTGCCCTTTGAATCATTCATAGCCAACCCGTCTAGTACCGATAAGCATGCTCCGAATGTGCATAGATCAACATGCATTGTCCACTTTAATCCAACCCATTCATTATTTCAAGAAATTTTTGCGAGTGGTTTCGACAAAAATCAGATTAATCGAACAACTGCAAGTATTTGATCCTATGTGTCATTTTTTTCATTCAGAAAACAGGATCCTAAAATTTAAATGAAAAATTGGTATATTGAATCAAGCACATATATAACAATTTTATTGAGCTTTTTTCCGTAAGGTCACCTGATTAAATATCTTAAAATTATTTAATGGTTTTAATCATTCGTGTAAGACCTAGAAGAGAGCCCCGTGCCCCGATTCTGTACACCATCAATGCAGGCGAGGTTGATACCCTTAGAATTATTCACATCCATCCACCAGCTGCACCTTAAAGGTAACGGCAAATAGAGGTACAGAATCTAGAACTATGTATATTATATTCAACCCCTTCATACTATGGTGGAAGCCGGCGCAGCCATCATCCCAAGTGGGTTGATAAATTTTCCACGTAAAACAACTAGCAATGGCCCAATTCTCACTTGTTTACGTCTTGTGATTTGATCTCCTGTCGCTTTTTTTTTGACTTCCCTCCTCATAGGTTATCCATCTTCTCCTGGTTGCCTTCTCTGACTTTCCTTCCTCATAGGTTATCCATCTACGATATAAAGGACATGTTCCAAGTTACAACCACTTATTCGAAAACACAGCAATACAAAGTCTTGGCCAGAACAATGTTCTCCCTGTCTTTTCTAGTGATTCTAACATTCCTAACGGGAAACCAGGCAGTCGAATACACCGTGACCAACAACGCCGCAACCACCCCCGGAGGAATGAAGTTCGCGAACCAAATCGGGATCGAGTACAGCAAACAAACGATGTCCTCCGCCACAGAGTTCATATGGAAGACATTCCGGCAAGCCTCGAACGCCGACAGAAAGGACGTACCCAAAGTGAGCTTGTACATTGACTCCATGGACGGTGTAGCATACGCTTCCAACAACGAGATCCACTTCAGTGCAAATTACATACAGCAGTACACAGGCAACGTCAAGACAGAGTTCACCGGAGTTATCTACCACGAGATGGCGCACGTGTGGCAGTGGAATGGAAACGGGCAGCCGACACCAGGAGGATTGATCGAAGGGATTGCGGATTTCGTAAGGTTGAAGGCGGGCTATGCACCAAGTCACTGGGTGAAACCCGGGCAGGGTGATCGATGGGACCATGGTTACGATGTCACGGCCTATTTTCTGGATTATTGTGAGGGTCTCAGAAGTGGGTTTGTGGCGGAGCTGAACAAGAAGATGAAAACTGGGTACAGTGGAAACTACTTTGTTGAGTTGCTGGGAAAAACGGTTGATCAGCTCTGGAGCGACTACAAGGCCAAGTACAAGACCAACTAGACATGTCTAATTCAAAATGGACGCTGATTTTCCATTATCTGCAATAAATGATTAGCTATTTCTAAATAAGAGAAACCATCATCCAGATTACTCTCACAAATTGTAGTTACTTCTATAATTGCATAAGCGAAATTATGTTGACTAACTACGTAAGGTGAGATCGAAAATTGTTTTCGAAATTTTAATGGAGAGCATCAGAGCACCCGTTTATATCTTTCGCGATTTCTACTAGCATCAGAATTTATAGCTTGGTTTTGAAAAGAAAAAATAGAATAAGAATTAATCAGACAAAAAAATGCATAAACAGATCATTAAAAACAGCTACGGTGATGAATATGCAGCTTCATTGGTTTCAGATAATTGGACTTGGATACAAAAGCGGCAGCGGATTACAGTATATGTACAGGAGAAGGGGTCAAGTAGTCATAAGAATGAATATTAGCAATGGGAGCCTTATGATCTCTAATTTGGAACATGACTAATTTTTAACCAAATCTGGATCAACAATTTGAGGACCACAATGTGCAGTATAACCAACCCAAGTCGACATCAATCAAAGTATATTTAAGCCCATGTTATACATCTGCACTTTTGTGCATTAACTAGCCGTGCCTTACAAAGGGTATTGCTAGAGTCAAAACTGTTTTTGTTTGTGCAAAAAATGTAGTGCATAAAAGCCTTGTACCATGTATCACGAAAGTTGGAATTCTATTTTGTTATTCTCTTCCAGAGCATCTAGATACTAAGTAGTGTTGGACTCCAAGAACCAATCTGGTCCACTGATCTCGAACCTAAACACAACAAAGCACCCACCTCTCTGAGTTCTCTCTCTATCTTAGAATCAAGCAAGTAGCAGGTACCCTTCTCTGAGTTCTCTCTCTAACTCTCCGGCCACCGCAACCAGACCGCGGTGATTCCACTTCGGAGTACTTCAGCAACTTCACTAATTTTGTCCGTTTTCCCCCTCTTGTAAGTGCTCTCAAGGTTTCATTGATGGAAGCAACTGAATATTGAATATTACCGTACATGTTACGAAACTAGAACGAAGATACGCCACATTTAACAACAGTAAATTGCAAAAGACTTGCTTATGGGTTGCGAATAAGTTCGTAAAACTACCCCATAAACACCGCTCTCCTTCATTTTCCCCGTAAAACTCATCACTATCATACAGTTGAGCATCTATAACTTCACCGGCCATCGCTGTCCGTACTCTCTGGTTCACTTGGAATATACCTAGTTATCTCATCATCGAGCCGTGCAGCTTCAGCAAGCAGTGATTTTAGAAAGGGCAGATCCCCACTGTGCATCGTCTTTTTCAAGTCAGCCAACCTGCCCTCACAAAAACGCAAATAAGAAGGCAGGAAGTCCTTTCTCGTGCTGCACATCATTTTTTCAATCCCCTCGATGGTACACTCGACTGCGCTTCTGACATGCAGCAACACAGACTCCTCAATATTCCTTCGCCCAAAAAGTATTTCCCTTCTAGCCATCACCTTAGCACCATCCTCCCTGATTTCATCCAAAATTTTAAATTCCGTTGAGCACTCCGACTCTTTATCCTTGCTCTTGGCTAAGACAGTGAGGACCCTTTTACTAGGAACATGAAAGTCCAACTTAATAGAGACGGCACCTCCTGGCCTGGTGCACACGGAAGGCCAGTCAACTTGAGATCTCCAAGATACCAATTCATCGAAGCTTTAATGTGTTCACCTTGGAAATTAAATGCGAATGCAAACACCATCATAGTAGTCACATAATCTCGTGATGTTTTGGCTTGCCATGGCTGGGATCTCACTGTCTCTGTCAACAAGCCTTGTAAATTAATTTTCCATTTTAAGAGATTTGTCAGAAAGTATCGAGATGCTATAAAGTATGACACCACATATCATGATTTCTGAAGTCGCCGTTGATCATCTTTCAATGGTAAGAATGAAGAGATGTGCAAATTGTCAGTAATTTATTTTAATCAACAGGTATCTGTAATTTTAACATAGGAAGATTAATAAGTATTTAATAACATGAAGCTCGAAATATAATTGAGATAAGGACGGGAATGTAATCTTAACGTGAGAAGATTAATAAGTATTTAATAACGCTCAGTAACGCAGTCGAGACGTAGGGGAATACGCTAGAAGATCGTAAGGTACGATCGAGCAGAATTCATGGTATACAGCAAGGTGTTCTGTAATAAGTTCAACCAACGTTCGTGTCGCGAGAGTTGAGGTAAAACCCTAGTTCCGCCTTGTACGGTTTTGCGGATTATTTTGTTGTCTAATTTGTACGCGTCATTACTAAGTTCTAGGAATCGTTTCCCAACACAAATTAACGTAGAACTTTGCAGCCTTGCAAACTACATAACAAGAATAACTCCAGGAGTTCTCTTACCCTATTTGAAAGGATCTCATGAATTAAATATCTGAGAATGATTCTGTCGCTAGCATAACCAAGCAAAACACAAACTGAAATATAGATATAGTACTAGTAACTTATAAGGTTCATTAATGAAATACGCAACTTTTGCCCAAACATCAATCTTAAACGAATTACGGTAATAAATGATACATTTCCAAGTAATAGGTGCCACTGTACCATGAGTAGCTATAGTGTAACTATGGTCTATGGGGTGGGATGTAATGGGATGATCGACCCGGGTCCTACACATATGACACAGGTAGCTGTGAACCTGATCAATGAAGACAATCCAAGCTTACAACCCCAAAGCATGATGATAAATGAAGCCCATTGCTTAACCTCCGAACCTCGCCTTCAAATAAGGTTGAGACACCCCAAGCGTAGGGCTAGGTCGTCGATAGCATAATAACCGGAAAGTCCGGGATCGTACCCACAGAAAATCGAAATATAGCTAGCTTGGATTGTACAGTAGGTTTTATACCGTGGATTTCGGCGCTTAAGACGGCCAACTTGGTTTTGCTTTGAAAGTGAAAACTAAGGAAAATACTAGAAATAAGCTTAATAAACTTAAAAGAGGCAAGTCTAGGGATCATCCATCCCTTGACAAAGGCCGCTACCAGTTCTCGATTATAACTCAAGCGAGAGTCACAACCTCGTGCTCACGCCCGGAAGATTTAACTTTAATGACTACGTTTATCAAAAGATGTGATTAACCGGAATTAACTCAACCTATTTTTGCTAATGTATCTAACACGTAGGAGGCCACGAGCCCTCGGTATATCACTTGCCAAGACCGCTTGACTAAACGACATACTAAGGAGTTAACACCCCTCGCTTAGACCAAAACGGCTAGATTAATCCAATTCCGAAAACCATGATTTTAAGCCCGAAGGTTTGAGAACCAAGTAACCACGTAAGTCATCGGGAAAGATTACCTCGAGACTTAACCAATAAACTACTCACACATATTGAAAAGACTAGAAAGCTTGCTAGGAAATGAAAACATAATTAACCGATAAAAATGGAAATAAACTTCAAATTAGTGAAGATCTATACTGTAGCTACAATATTAATAAACGAGAAATTAACATAAAACAAATACTTACATGAGTTCTTAAAGAAATTAACTAGAAAAGCTTGAAGAACAACAATGGAGGAAATCCTAGAGAGAAGAAAGACTTAGGCCTAAATCTAACTAATGTGGCCATCCTTTCTATATATGGCATATAAGCCTATTTATAGGGCCCTAAAGTTAAGTTACAAAGGACCAAAAAGTCCCCAAAATATCCCAAAAACATTCCACAAGTGGAAACTTTCCATAAATGGAAGGTTGGAAAAATAGCAAAAACGTGGACAATTTCTCCAAGATGAATCGGTACTGGGCAACCTCCAGTACCGGTACAAGGCCCTCAAAAATACTGAAAAAACTGATCTCTGGACTTCATGAACCGGTACTGGGAATTGCCCAGTACCGGTACAAGCTTGACAGCTTTTTTAGGCAACTTCGCGGACGCGCTCCGGACACTCTCGAACTCAGATTTAGGCGTTCTTTGGACCGTTGGAAAGTTCGTCGAGTCTACTTTCTAACCCAAGTGGTTTTGGATCAAAAGTAATTTGTACATCAAAATTTATGACAATTCTACCCTCAGCACGTCGGGAGATGAGTTGCTTTGGTAAAATCCTCACGTCCTTCAAATCTATTGACCATTGGGCGACCCGAGCAACCTCCAAACCATCTCTTCATGACTCTTCGGGCACCACAATGGAGTGACACATGGCCTTGAACACTTAGTTGCACCCGGAGCATTCCTTGGCGTTCCAACGCACTTTATTTATACGAATTACCTGAAATACACAAAAACACACCTTACGTGCGATATCACTATAAAAGCTAAATAAACGCAAGTTAAACCAATATAATACGGGACTAGTCGCACCAATATCTACAATATTGGGTGCTCATCACCCATTGATGCAGTAACCAAAGAGGAGGAGTTTCATTTTAAGCATGCCAAGGATTTCTACTAACCGGTTTTTTCGTAATATAACTGATCGTGGATTTAGGCGACGGGCTTAACTAGGTTTGATCCGAAACGGGCCAACAGTCAGAACACAGGGCCGTTGGCCCTGTGCCGTGTGTTTTTTAGCCTTCCGAGGCCGTTTAGGCCTCCAAATGGGCCTTCGTTCAGTTTTTGAATTCTTTGCGATCTCATAACTTTCCGTAGGAAAGTCCGATTTAGCCCATTCTTTTTTCTGAAGTCTTATTTTTCCGTCTATTTTGTGGGTCCGTAATAATTTCGGTAGGGTTTCTTTATGTTTTCTAGGGTTCGTGTTGTTACCTTTATATTCGGTTTTATGCCTTAGGGCTAAAGGGTTGATTATTGAATATCGAAAAGAGTCTAGAGAGAGTTTCTCTAAACTATCGTGTTTGTGATTGTCCTCGTTGCTTGATCATCAGTTTTCTTATCCGCTTCCCTGCATCACCCATCATCTCATGGATCGGACCAACACCACGATTGGCCATACTTACCGAACAACCAACCAGTGTGTAGATTATCTTTCTTGATGGGGAGCTGAACAAGATGTCAACCTTGTATTCCTTATGGAAATGCCCATTGCTATGAGAGAGTTTGTGCTTATAGATAGCCTGAACATTAGGCAAGTTTTAGACTAGTATACTTCCTTGCACGCTATATTTATTATATTGATACTATTGATGTGGTACTTTGTTTAGTAAATATTTTATGAATTTCCGTTTGACCGGAAAAAAAAAAAAAAAGATCCATTGAATTTGTGAAAAATAATTGTTAGGCATGTTGGTAAAAAAAAAAATTATAAGTTCTTAGATAAATTCATTCATTGTGAGAATTCTAAACTTCAAACTCTGAAGTCTGAACAAAAAATTAGATGAGTTAATTAAGTATTAATTAAGTATTTACTGATGTCTTGTTCATATGAATTTTTACAAAAAAAAAAAAAATACTTCACAAAGTATCATCTACAAAATAAACGACTCGATTTACCTGATATATGAATTTCACCCACCCGGGAGGGGCAAGCTGTGCGCACCATGCCGTTCACATTGAGACCGTTGATCTCGACAATTAATGGTCGCACGGTGCAATGTTGTAATCTCAACCGTTCAATTATTCAATAATCCAAACCGTTAATTGTCGAGATGAACGGCCCGGATATGCACAACACACAATCCCCCACCATGGGTTCACAATTGAAATCCATAGACTTCACCCCACAAAAGTCGGTTAGAGTAATCCTTGGCATTGACTTTACCCCAACTCATTAAATAAAGCAGCAAAATTGACCAGGAGTCCACGTCAACATCTTCCCCGTGGAACTTTCCACCGCGAATGAGTCAAAGTTTACTTTCAGTTGCACCACCATTCCGGGTTTTGTAATCCACTTATGTTTTTCTGTTGGCAACTACATCTGAGTATCGATCACATTTTTTGTATCATACGATGTGTTACCGTAGTATTGGTAGAATATGTCTCATGTAGCGGAGCACATTCTATTAATCCAATAGTAAGATCTCACATTGTACCTAAAATGTGATAGTCAAACACGATTACCGTAGCATTACATATAATTAATCACTTTGAATATGACACAATCAAACAAAGGGGCGTCACATCTTCCAACTTGTCGTGACAAAAGTTTTGTCAACCCACTGTGTGAGAAGCCATGTTTTGAATATGACACAATCAAACAAAGGGGCTCCGCCGTTATGCCATGTTTTAATCCGACCCGTCTAGCACTGATAAGCATGCTCCGATTGTGCATAGATTGCATGCATTGTCCACTTTAATCTGATCCATTCATTATTTTAAGATATTTATGTGAGTGGTTTCGACAAAAATTAGGTTAATCGAACAACTGCAGGTGTTTGATCCTATGTATCATTTTTTTATTTAGAAAAATTGGTACTCCCTCCGTTCCAAAATAAGTGACCTTTTTGGGACTCCTTGCCATTTTCAAATGTTTATATCTTTCGATTTATGAAGTTTTGTGTGATTCTGAAAATTTTGTTTAATAGAACTAATTATAATCTATGAAAACAAGATCCATATTGCATATTTTTTGATATTTATATTAAAAGATATAAGCAATTAAAAATGACACACTTCCCTAAAAAGATCTCTCATTTTGGAACGGAGGGAGTACTATATTGAATCAAACACATATACAACAATTGTATTGAGCTTTTTTCCATGAGGTCACCCGATTAAATATCTTAAAATTATTTAACGGTTTGAATCATTCGTGCAAGACTTGGAAGTGGGCCCCGCGCGCCGATTCTGTACACCGTCGGTGCATGCGAGGTCGCTACCCTTAGAATTATTCACATCATAGTTATGAATACCGTTCCGTACCAGCCGGTACGTACCGTTTTGACAAATAACCGGCGCCCTAACCCCCCAATTCCGTTCTGAACCCAATACCGGTTCTTACCACTCAGTACTGCCATTTCGGGAAATACCGGCCGAGACAAGGTTACCGGAAATCCCGGCAAAAATTTTGTAGCGCGTATTATTTTTTTGGAACGTTATCTTTACCGCAAAAAAAAAAAAAAAAAAAAATTCGTTTTAAAAAAAAAAGTTTGTCCGTTTCAGAATTTTAGCAAAACTTGGTTTTAACCATAGTATGTGCGCGAGGCTCAAATCCCGGACCCGTGACGCGCACCCGGTTAATTGGTTTCCAAATTAGTTTTTACAAATTGCCTTCGGCCACGGCCCATTTTCCCGATCGCGCGAGACCTTTCCTTGGGTCCCCATTCACAAGCCCACTAGTGTGCAAAGTCGTTTAAGATGGAAAAGAGTTTGGTAACTAGGCAATACGGGACAAGAGACAAACACATAGGTATTTTATAATGGATTGCATGGTATGGGGGATTTTTTTGAATTATAATTATATATAATTATTATGTATATTGTAGTTGCGGTAAATTCGAAACAGTATCTGGTATTTGATTGGTACCTATGCGTACCGTACCAATAGAAAAACCGGTACCTTGGCCGGTACGGGATTCAGAACATTGATTCACATCCATCCACCAACTGCACCTTTAAGTAACGGCAAATAGAGGTACAAATTCTAGAACTATGTATATTATAGTAAGGGAAATGATTTTGCCATTTTTTTTTTGTTAATGCCACTCACCTGCAAATGTATTTTTTGCACCAAAAATACATTTACAGGAGAGTGGCACTAACAAAAAAGGGAGTGGCAAAATCAAAAGCCTATATTAAACTCCTTCATACTTTGGTTTCCACCATTTATTCCTAGTGATAAATTTTCCACGTTTTTTAACTAGGTAGAGTGGCCGGCGCAGCCATCATCCCAAGTGGTTGATAAATTTTCCACCTAAAATAACTACCAATGGCCCAATTCTCACTTGTATACTTCTTGTGATGTTGTCTCCTTGTCGCTTTTTTTGACTTCCCAGTTCCCTCCCACATACGTTATCCATCTCATAGGTTATCCATCTTCTCCTGGTTGCCTTCTCTGACTTCCCTTCCTCATAGGTTATCCATCTACGATATAAAGGACATGTTACAACCACTTATTCGAAAACACCGCAATACAAAGTCATGGCTAGAACAATGTTCTCCCTGTCTTTTCTAGTGATTCTTACATTCCTAACAGGAAACCAAGCAGTCGAATACACCGTGACCAACAAAGCCGCAACCACCCCCGGAGGAATGAAGTTCGCGAACCAAATCGGGATCGAGTACAGCAAACAAACAATGTCCTCCGCCACAGAGTTCATATGGAAGACATTCCGGCAAGCCTCGAACGCCGACAGAAAGAACGTAAATAAAGTGAGCTTGTTCATCGACTCCATGGACGGTATAGCATACACCACCAACAACGAGATCCACTACAGCGCGAACGCCATACAGCAGTCCACAGGCAACATCAAGACAGGCTTCGCCGGAGTTATATACCACGAGATGACGCACGTGTGGCAGTGGAACGGGAACGGGCAGCCAACACCAGGAGGATTGATCGAAGGGATTGCAGATTTCGTAAGGTTGAAGGCGGGCTATGCACCAAGTCACTGGGTGAAACCCGGGCAAGGTGACCGATGGGACCAAGGTTACGATGTCACGGCCAAGTTTCTTGATTATTGTGAGGGTCTCAGAAGTGGGTTTGTGGCGGAGCTGAACAAGAAGATGAGGACTGGGTACAGTGGGAACTACTTTGTTGAGTTGCTGGGAAAAACGGTTGATCAGCTCTGGAGCGACTACAAGGCCAAGTACAAGACCAACTAGACATGTCTAATTCAAAATGGACGCTGGTTTTCCATTCTCTGCAATAAATGATTAGCTATTTCTAAATAAGAGAAACCATCATCCAGATTACTCTCACAAATTGTAGTTACTTCTATAATTACATAAGCGAAAGTATGTTGACTAACTACGTAAGGTGAGATTGAAAATTGTTTTCGAAATTTTAATGGAGAGCATCAGAGCACCCGTTTATCTGTTTCGCGATTTCTGTCAGCATCAGAGTTTATAGCTTGGTTTTGAAAAGAAAAAACAGAATAAGAAATTAATCAGACAAAAAAAATGCATAAACAAATCATTAAAAACAGCGACGGTGATGAATATGCAACTTCATTGGTTTCAGATAATTGGACTTGGATACAAAAGGAGCAGCGGATTACAGTATATGTACAGGAGAAGGGGTCAAGCAGTCAACGTCAACAATAAATAGCCAAAAATCATAAGGGTCATCATCGGGCCGGGCCAGGCCTCCAAGTCACTACCCAAGCCCACCCACGAGCCGGGCCAACCAGGCTTTTACTTTTTTGTGGGCTGGGCGGGCCGGGCTACCTACCATATAAATTGAAGCCCAAGCCCAGCCCATGGGCTAGCCCAATTGACGGGCTAGCAGGCCATAAATCTGTCGGGCCAACACGCGGGCCAAAAGCCGGGCGGGCTGAAATTTCCTTGGGCAAGGGAAAAAAGAAGGGATTTTGTGGGATTTTGGGCTAATGGGTGGGCATGTGGGCGGGCTAATGGGTGGGCCTGTGGGCGGGCTATTAGGCGGGTACCACAGGCGGGCTACCAGGCGGGCTCACGAGCCAGGCCTATGGGCGGGCTGAGTAAAAATTCATTGGCCCAAGCCCGTCCATTACAAACTACGGGCCGGGCCGGGTAAAAGCCCGACGGGCCAGGCGGGCCGTGGACCTTCGGGCTAAATGATGACCCTTAATCATAAGAATGAATATTAGCAATGGGAGCCTTATGATCTCTAATTTGGAACATGACTAATCTTTAACAAACCTGGATCAACAATTTGGGGACCACAATGTGCAGTATAACCAACCCAAGTCGATATCAATCAAAGTATATTTAAGCCCATGTTATACATCTGCACTTTTGTGCATTAACTAGCCGTACCTTACAAAGGGTATTACTAATGTCAAAACTGTTATTGTTTGTGCCAAGGACTTGCTTATGAGTTGCGCATAAGTTCGTAAAACTACCCCATAAACAAAACCGCTCTCCTTCATTTTCCCGTAAAACTTATCACTATCATACAGTTGGGCATCATATAACTTCACCATCGCTGTCCGTACTCTCTGGTTCACTTGGAATATACCTAGTTATCTCATCATCGAGCCGTGCAGCTTCAGCAAGCAGTGATTTTAGAAAGGGCAGATCCCCACTGTGCATCGTCTTTTTCAAGTCAGCCAACCTGCCCTCACAAAAACGCAAATACGAAGGCAGGAAGTCCTTTTCTCGTGCTGCATATCATTTTTTCAATCCCCTCGATGGAACACTCGACTGCGCTTCTGACATGCAGCAACACAGACTCCTCAATATTCCTTCGCCCAAAGAGTATTGCCCTTCTGACATGCAGCAACACAGACTCTGCATCCTTGCTCTTGGCTAAGACAGTGAGGACCCCTTTACTAGGAACATGAAAGTCCAACTTAATAGAGACGGCACCTCCGGGTGCACACGGAAGGCCAGTCAACTTGAGATCTCCAAGATGCCAATTCATCGAAGCTTTAATGTGCTTACCTTGGAAAATGCGAATGCAAACACCATCATAGTAGTCACGTAATGTCGTGATGTTTTGGCTTGCTATGGCTAGGATCTCACTGTCTCTGTAAAAAAAGCCTTGTAAATTAATTTTCCATTTTAAGAGATTTGTCAGAAATTATCGATGCTATAAAGTATGACACCACAGATCATGACTTCTGAAGTGGCCTTTGATCATCTTTCAACGGTAAGATCGAAGAGATGTGCAAATTAACGTAGAACTTTGCAGCATTGCAAACTATATAAGAAGTATAACTCCAGGACTAGTTGTGTCTTGCCCTATTTGAAAGGATCTAACTAATTAAACATCTGAGAATGATTCTGTTGCTAGCATAACCAAGCAAAACACAAACTGAGATATAGATATAGGGGGTGTTTGGCAACCGGATTTTTGGATTTTTGGATTCCCATTTTCGGATTTTGGGTGTTTGGCAACAACTTTTCAAAATGGATTATGGGAGAATGGATTTTCGGATTATGGGTTTAGGAGCCAAAAACCAAAATCTGGGTTGGAGGAGCTTTTGGGATTCTCATTTTCGGATTTTGAGGTTATATTACGAAAATACCCTTAATACTCTTGTCATTTTCGGATTTTATATTTGTCGTTAAATTAAAGTGTTACTTGTAACATTCGTCTTATTATTTGAAATCTAAAATACCAAATAAAAATACTAAATCTCTTCCTTAAATTAAAAAAAGGAAAAAAAGAACATATCAAAAATAATTATTTTAACACAATAATATAAAGGTCAAAAGCAAATAGCGGATCTGAAAAACACACAAAAAAAAAAGGCAAAAACAAAATATTACTTTACAATAATAATAGACTTCAATAGATAACCCATAAAAACTATTCAATAATAAAGTAAAAAAAAAATTGGAAAAAAAAAACGCAAGTGACCTGGTATAAGAAGACAAAGGGCAATATCGTAAAAATGCAACCCATAA
Source organism: Rhododendron simsii (assembly GCA_014282245.1). NCBI lineage: Eukaryota > Viridiplantae > Streptophyta > Magnoliopsida > Ericales > Ericaceae > Rhododendron > Rhododendron simsii. The sequence continues at coordinate 29,379,239 of CM024963.1, forward strand.
TTCATTCTCAACAATCATCTACCAAACACTACTACAATTTCAAAATACATTCTGCACAAATCTCCCAAACACTCTGTTATATCCAAAATACATTCTGGCCATAATCCAAAAAGCCAAAAAGCCAAAAAGCTGAAAATGAAAAGCCAAAAAGTAGGCTCCCAAACACCCCCATAGTACTAGTAACTTATAAGGTTCATTAATGAAATACGCAACTTTTGCCCAAACATCAATCTTAAACGAATTACGGTAATAAATGATACATTCAAAAAGTTAAATATCTAGTCCCCAAGTATGAAGTATGCTCAAGCCGAATCATTAATTAAAAAGAGTATAGAGTATGATTATGGATGTCACTATACCACGGGTAGCTATAGTGTAACTATGGTCTATGGGGTGGGATGTAATGGGATCGACCCGGGTCCTACACATATAATTAGATCTGTTGAATTGTGAAAAATAATTGTTAGGCATGTTGGTAAATATATATATATATATATATATATATATATATAGATAGAGAGAGAGAGAGAGAGAGAGAGTCCTTTTCAGGTCCGGTCGTCCGGATTTTCTTACAGTCCGGATTTGTGTCTTAGCTCCATTTCCCAATCGATTTACGATGATCCAAGCCGCTCAATATGTTCAGAACGTGATTTTACGATTACACGCGAGAAATCAGCAAAAAAAATGACAGGAAAGGGCTTGATCCGAGCAGATTTTTTCTGAACGGTTCAATAAAAAAACTACTCGGATCAAGCCCTTCCCGGTCATTTGTTTTGCTAATTTTTAGGGATACCCTTAAAATCACGTTCTGATCACATTGAGCGGCTCGGATCATCGCAAATCGATCGGGAAATGGAAAATCCGGACCATAAGAAAATCAGGGCGAGTGGACCTAAAAATTTCTGTATATATATATATATATATATCGGGGCGGTTCCAAGGACAACTAATTATATATATATATATATATATATAGAGAGAGAGAGAGAGAGAGAGAGAGAGAGAGAGAGAGTTAGGTTCCGGTGAGGGATCCCTCATTTTTTTAAAATGTGGGACTCCCATTCCCGATTAAATTTCAATGATCCGAGCAGCTCAAAGTGATCAAAACGTGATTTTAAGGGTCCCCGTGAGAAATCAACCAAAAAAAATGACCGGTAAGGGCTTCATCCGAGCAGTTTTCATTGAATGGTTCAAAAAAAACTGCTCAGATGAAGCCCTTTCCGGTCATTTTTTTTGCTGATTTCTCACGGGTACCCTTAAAATCACGTTCTGCACACATTGAGCAGCTCGGATTTTCAAATTTTGATCTGAAAATGAAAGTCCCTCATTTTAAAAAAAAATGAGGGATCACTCACTTGAAAATTCCTCTATATATATATATAGAGTTAGGTTCCGGTAAGGGATCCCTCATTTTTTTAAAATAAGGGAATTCCATTCCCGATTGAATTTCGATGATCCAAGCCGCTCAAAGTGATCAGAACGTGATTTTACGGGTCCCCGCTAGAAATCAGCAAAAAAAATGACCAGGAAGGGCTTCATCCGAGCAGTTTTCATTGAACGGTTCAAAAAAAACTGCTCGGATGAAGCCCTTCCCGGTCTTTTTTTTTGTTGATTTCTCGCGGGTATATATATATAGAGGAATTTTCAAGTGAGGGATCCCTCATTTTTTTTAAATGAGGGACTTTCATTTCCAGATCAAAATTTGAAAATCCGAGCCGTTCAATGTGTGCAGAACGTGATTTTAAGGGTACCCGCGAGAAATCAGCAAAAAAAATGACCGGAAAGGGCTTCATCCGAGCAGTTTTTTTTTGAACCGTTCAATGAAAACTGCTCGGATGAAGCCCTTCCTGGTCATTTTTTTTGCTGATTTCTCGCGGGTACCTTTAAAATCACGTTCTGCACACATTGAGCGGCTCGGATTTTCAAATTTTGATCTGAAATGAAAGTCCCTCATTTAAAAAAAATGAGGAATCCCTCACCGGAACGCGGTTCCGACACCAACAGTATCATGGCTAATATGATGTACTTCCTTTATTTTCTGGCAATTTTGTCAACCCTCCAAGCCATCCGGCATGCAGTCGAATACGTCACCAACAACGTACCCACCACACCCGGGGGAATTCGGTTCACGAGGGAAATTGGACTCAAATACAGCAAACAAATCCTAATATTCGCCACTGAATTCACCTGGCGCCTTTTCTAGCAGAACTCCAAGGCGGATAGAAGGTAAGATTAAATTTGGACTGCAGGATCTTGTTAATATTCACTTTTTTTTTTTTGTCACCCTAACAGCTGCCTTCTAATGAGTAGCGACGAAAATCAAACTGATTTTGGTGTTTTATTATCAGAATCAGTTTTGCACTTGTTACTTTAATCAACGTCCACTAAGTTAGGGATATCACTTTCTCTTTCGCTAACGACCTCTACTTTGTTCCTTCTCGTAGAACCACCCCAAAGTTAAGCTTATTCATCGAGACAATCGGAGCGGACATCGTTTGTTTACTGTATGCAATCCCAATTTGATTCGTGAACTTCGCTCCTCCGGGGGTGGTTGCTGCATTGTTGGTGACGGTGTATTGGACTGCTTGGGTGCCTGACTTAGGGATGCTAGAATCAATAGAAAAAAGAAAGGAAGAACATAATGCTAGTGATAAACAAACTCTTGTCACGAGAATGTCATAAGGCCAGAAGTGCACGGATATATTTCCTGCTTTGCTTACTCAGGTGCCCAGAAGTGCTTCTGGAAGATATCATCCATTTTTTATGAACATAGGTGCAACCGTGCAGGGGAGGCACCTCATGCAGACATGCACGGTCAGATGCCTAGGTGATGTGAGAGCATACTTGCTGGCGGATATGTGGAGCAACCATTCGGCACATCCATTTTTGCAGGAAAAATAAAATCCTAATAGATAGCTGAAACCCCACTGATGTTAGAAGAAAGAAACAGGAAATAACAAACGAAATTAAACGCAGCAGTCCTCCTTTCGTAGAGAAGAAAACAGCCACAGCGGAGGCTAGGCCTCCCAACTAGACGAACCTAAACCTCTCACCGCTCTCTTTGCCAAGCAATGAGCAAACACCATTTGTAGTTATTCGAACTGATCATCTTTTTTAAAAATATTTTTTGGAGGGTTTCTGTAAAAAATCAGCTCCAACGGATATCGATAAGAGCTTTCTTAGAAATTGTAGGGCAAACTAGAATGATTCGCCCTACGATTTCTGAGAAAGCTCTTACTGATATCCGTTTGGAACTGATTTTTTTATAGGAACCCTCTAAAAAATATTTTTAAAAAGATGAGCGGTTTTGATCATTTTGTGGGACCTGATATGGATCCACAAAAATGTATGTGCACAAAATTCTGTGTGGAAATCATTACCGTTATCAATAATGCTATAAATTATGACACCGTACAGATCATAATTTCGCAAGTCGCCTCTGATCATCTTCAGTGGTAAGATGGAAGATATGAGCAAACGTAGAATTTTGCAGCCTTTGCAAATTAAAGAAGAATAACTCCAGGAGTTCTGTTAAACCCTATTTGAAAGGATCTCATGAATTAAATATCTGAGAATATTAATGATTCTGTCGCTAGCATAACCAAGCAAAACACAAACTGATATATAGATATAGTAGTGCGATTACAGGTACCACGAGTAACAACAGTGTAACTATGAGGTGGGATGTAATGGGGTGATCAACCCCGAAACCTACACATATGATAAGATCCGTTGAATCTGTGAGCATATTTTTAAACAAACATTGTTAATTTTAGTAATTTTTTGGTTTTGATTGGACCATTGGGAATGCTCCAAAGGGTGTCAAAATGTCAAAGTCAAGGTCTTCGCCATTGAAACCAGTTCGATGGCTAGAGAATTCGGTCCGAATTTACGCCACGTGGTGGAAGGAAAAAAACAGAAGAAAACAAATTTCCTTGAAATTGATGCGAAATTCAGATAGAAAATGGTACACAGGCTTCTCAAACTATTTAAAGAGCGCGGACGAAGACAACGCCAACCAAAAAAAGAAGACAACATTATACAACAGTTTCATGGCTAATACGATGTACGTACGTACTTTATTTTCCGGCAATTCCATCAGTTACCCTCCACAGCGTCGCCAACGATGCACCCACCACACCCGGAGGAATTTGGTTCACGAACTAAATCGGACTCGAATACAGCGATCAAACCTTAATATCCGCCACTGATTTCACCTGGAACATTTTCCAGCAGAACTCAGAGGCAGATAGGAGGTAAGATTATTTTTGGATTGCAAGATTTTGTTGTAATTCACAATTTCTTCAATCGCACTAACGGCTGCCTACTAATGAGTAGTGACGAAAATCAAATTAATAGGAAATTTTCACTTTTTCTTTTGCTAACGACCTCTACTTTGTTCCTTCTTGTAGAACCAATCCAAAATTAAGCTTATTCATTGAGGAACTCGGAGTGGGTGTAGTGGCCTATTCCAACAACAACGAGATATGTGTAAATGCCAACTACATCCAAAGCTTCTCAGGCCATGTCAAGAAAGAGATCACCGGAATTTTATACCATGAGGTGGTGCACTCATGGCAGTGGAACGGAAACGGGCAGGCCCCGATGGGTATGATCGAGGGCATCGCGGATTTCGTGAGGATGAATTGAGCTTTTTTTCCGTGAGGTCACCCGATTAATATCTTAAAATTATTTTAACGTTTTGAATCATTCATGCAAGACCTGGAAGTGAGCCCCGCGTGCCAATTCTGTACACCTTCGATGCATGCGAGGTCGGTACCCTTAGAATTATTCACATCCGTCCACCAGCTGCTCTTGAAGGTAACGGCAAATAGAGGTACAGATTGCTGAGGGCGCTGTCCCGGTCAAGGGGGCCCCGCTCGGGTCTCGCTCCGACAATCGGAAACGTTCACTTCGTAGAGCTCGTCGAGTTGAACAAATATGTGAAAAAATCAGCTTGATCGGATATCATTAAGTGTCTAATCGAAACCTTTTTGTCTTGAAAAGAATGGATCCGAAACACTAGATCAAATCTACTAGAACCCATTATTGGCAAGTTATGTGTGTCCTGATCAGGCACTTAAAGATATCCGATCAAACTGATTTTTTTTAATACTTGTTCAACTCGACAAGCTCTACAAAGTTAACGTTTCCGATCGTCGGACCAAAACCGGAGCAAAGCCCCTCGGCCGGGACAGCAAGCTGCTATCCCTTCCCCCCAAGTCCGTATTATATTAAACTCCTTTATCTACTTTGGTTTCCACCATTTATTCCTCGTCATAAATTTTCCACATTTTTTCTGACAGGGTGGAGTGGCGCAATTATAATCACAAGTGGGTTGATAAATTTCCCACTCAAACAACTAGCAATGACCGAATACTCTCACTTGTTTTACCTCTTGTGATTTTATTTCCTTGTCGCTTTTTTGACTTCCCTTGCTCATAGCCATAGGTTATCCATCTTCTCCTGGCTGCCTTCTCTGACTTCCCTAGCTTCCTCATAGGTTATCCATCTACGATATAAAGGACATGTTCCAAGTTACAACCACTTATTCGAAAACACCATAAGGGCAGTACAAAGTCATGGCAAGCACAATGTTCTCCCTGTCTTTTCTAGTGATTCTAACTTCCCTAACAGGAAACCAGGCAGTCGAATACACCGTGACCAACAACGCCGCAACCACCCCCGGAGGAATGAAGTTCACGAACCAAATCGGGATCGAGTACAGCAAACAAACGATGTCCTCCGCCACGGAGTTCATATGGAAGACATTCCAGCAGACCTCGAATGCCGACAGAAAGAACGTAGATAAAGTGAGCTTGTTCATCGACTCCATGGACGGTATAGCATACACCGCCAACAACGAGATCCACTACAGCGCGAACGCCATACAGCAGTCCACAGGCAACATCAAGACAGGGTTCGCCGGAGTTATGTACCACGAGATGACGCACGTGTGGCAGTGGAACGGGAACGGGCAGCCAACACCAGGAGGATTGATCGAAGGGATTGCAGATTTCGTAAGGTTGAAGGCGGGCTATGCACCAAGTCACTGGGTGAAACCCGGGCAGGGTGACCGATGGGACCATGGTTACGATGTCACGGCCTATTTTCTGGATTATTGTGAGGGTCTCAGAAGTGGGTTTGTGGCGGAGCTGAACAAGAAGATGAGGACTGGGTACAGTGCGAACTACTTTGTTGAGTTGCTGGGGAAAACGGTTGATCAGCTCTGGAGTGACTACAAGGCCAAGTACAAGACCAACTAGACATGTCTAATTCAAAAGGGACGCTGGTTTTCCATTGTCTGCAATAAATGATTAGTCTAAATAAGAGAAACCATCATCCAGATTACTCTCACAAATTATAGTACTTCTATAATAACATAAGCGCAAGTATGTCGACTAACTATGTAAAGGTGAGAATATCATTTTCGAAATTTTAACAGAGAGCATCAGAGCACCCGTTTATCTGTTTCGCGATTTCTGCCAGCATCCGAGTTTATAGCTTGGTTTTGTAAAAAAAAAAAGATCAGACAAAAATTGCTTATACAGGTCATAAAAAATAGCTACCGGAGCCTTGTGATCACCTCTAACTTGGAACATAACTAATCTTTAACCGAATCTGGATCAAAAATTTGACGACCACTATGTGCAATATATCCTGCCCAAGCCGAAATCAAAGTATATTTAAGGCCGTGTAACGATAGACGATTTCCATTCAAGCTAATCCCAAGACATTTGGCACATACGGCCCCTGCTAACGAAGGAGAAAAGTTCTCAGATTACTATAAATTTCGGATACAGCTTATCATGTTACTAGTAGCATGCCATAAATAAAAACACAGTGATACGTTGTGGAGAAGAACTCTAAACAAGAAGACGAGGCAAGGATGGAGTGATGTTGAAGGTATAATTAATAAAGTTGTCCATCTTTCTAACAACTTAAGCTTTTAGATGATGTGTTCGAGCCTCACCACCTGCCTAATGTTAACATACTTAACATGTGTAAATTGGTCCAAAATGTAGAGAGGCTGATGCGAATGCTTTAAGTTGCAAATCCAAAATTTTACAATGTCTAACTTTTCTTTTCTTTTTTTGGAAAACATCTAGTGCAATGACACCACTAGAAAAATCTCTTGAATCCATTGATCATATGTTTACATCTAAATCATACGGCTGGCATATGACCAGCTCACAGAAAAGCAGCTAGGAAAAGTAGAGAAGCACACCCACCCGACACTGTTTCGGTGCTTCCCTGCTATTATTTTGAACACATGTTAAGTATGTTAAACTACCTTATTATCAATGATTTGAGAAACATAAATTAATTTTTCATTTTAAGAGATTTGTCAGAAGGTTTTCGATGCTATAAATTATGACACCACAGATCATAATTTCGCAAGTCGCCACTGATCATCTTCAATGGTAAGATCGAAGAGATGAGCAAACGTAGAATTTTGCAGCCTTGCAAACCAGTAAAGAAGAAGAAGAACTCCAGGAGTTGTCTTACCCTATTTGAAAGGATCTCATGAATTAATTATCTGAGAATGATTCTGTCGCTAGCATAACCAAACAAAACACAAACTGACATATAGATATGGTAGTAACTTATAAGGTTCATTAATGAATTAAGATAAATGATACATTCAAATAGTTAAACATTCAGTTCCCAATTAGTCTGCTCAAGTCGAATCATTAACAAAAAGAGCGAGTGCGATTATGGGTACCACGGGTAACAACAGTGTAATTATGGGGTGGGATGTAATGGTATGATCGACCCCGAGACCTACACATATGATTAGATCCGTTGAATCTGTGAGCATTTTTTTGAACAAACATTGCTAATTTTAGTTATTTTTTGGTTTTGATTGAACTATTGTGAATGCTCTAAAGAGGGGTGTCAAAATGTCAAAGTCAAGGTCTTCGCCATTGAAACCAGTTCGATGTCTAGATAGTAATTTTTTGGTTTTGATTGGACTATTGTGAATGCTCCAAAGGGGGGTGTCAAAATGTCAAAGTCAAGGTCTTCGCCATTGAAACCAATTCGATGTCTAGAAAATTCAGTCCGAATTTACGCCGCGTGGGGAGGGAAAAAAACAGAAGAAAACAAATTTGCCTTGCAATTGGTGCGAAATTCAGATAGAAAATGGTACACAGGCTTCTCAAACTATTTAAAGAGCGCGGACGAAGACAACACCAACCAAAAAACAAGAAGACAACATTATACAACCCAACTCAATCCGTCCATTTATAACCCAATCCAATCCGTCCATATTGTATAATGGATTGAACCCATATCAACTCATAGTTACATGGATTTAGATGAATTCAATATGGGTTAGAAACTTAGAAGTAAAAGACCCAAACTCGGGTTTGGAAATTTAATTTCCCGAAAGCTGGACTCTCTTCCCGAAAGCTGGACTCTCTTCTTTCGCCTGCTTCGTCTTCACTATTAGCCCCTGAGAGCAAAGTTGTCAATACCGTACCGGTCAACGTACCGTTTTCACTACTGGAATGGTACGTACCGGTACCGGGCTGTTTCCCGGTACCGTTCCCGATTTACCGCAATTAATATTATATATATATTTAATATATATCTACTATTTTTCAAAATTTTAAGTATAAACATAAATAAAATGTATTAAAAAATGAAAAAAAAAAAAGAAAAAGAAGGTAATTTTGTACCAGCCGGAACACCAGAAAGGTATTGTCCGGTACATCCGGTATTGGCCGGAATAGGCCAGTATTTCAACCGGAACAAATCTTAACTCTGCGCGTTCCGTTTAAGCACCGGTACGGTACGTACCGGCCGGTACGGAATGGATTTGACAACTTTGCCTGAGAGCTAATGTCTAGCTCCCCGATCCACTGAACTATCTTCTTTTGGGAAATCACTGCATTTCCGAAATTTTTTAAATTAAAGCTAGGATGAATACTGGAGATAAAATTAGAAAAATTATTCATTGTCTGCTAATATTGTAGTTGTTAAAAAATATTAAAATCAAATGTATTTATAAGATCATACGTTGAATTTGGATTTTTTGCCGCATTGCATGGGGTATTATTCATTGGTCATTGAACAAGTGTTGGCCGAACTGAAAGAAAGAAAATAAAAAAAAAATTATAAACTTATTTTTGCGCGCACGACTCTCTCCCGTCTTTCTCTTATTCTAGCTACAATCCATTTCCCCCTTTACTGGCCCCTTGTATGGACCATGTGCGAGATATAGGGCTGGGAAACTAATTCAATGCTTTACAATTGATAATCCGTGATACCTTGGATGGACAATTTGAATTCATTTGACCACTATTTCGTTTCAACACCGCGTAAAAATTAAAATTCGACTTTGCCTTCTTTTATCGTCAAAGCATCCAAAACTCCCCCTTTTTTTTCGATTTGTTCTTATTCAACTTTTTTCGTGTTTGTTGTTTTGCGACAAGTATTTTATGATTTTTGATTCACTCCAATGAAAAAAGTAAAAAATTATTACTTTTACCCAAATTTTTTTAAAAACAAGAAGTAGCTGAGGAGGAGTAACTGTGTTAAGGAGTTGAAAGGCGCAGTAAAGGAGAAACCGTGTTATTTTTTTTTTTTTTGTTGATAATCGGTAGTTTGGAGGTCATCAATTTGGGTTCGTCAATGTGGAGCTAATTCCCGTTTGTTCCATTCCTATAAGACTTGTGGCAACTTCAGCATCGAGGCAGTGTGCCCTAAGCTTATTACGGATGAAGAGTGTCTCCTCACCTATATTTTTTAAATTATGGGGGTTTTTTCGTATTAATTCTGAAAGATTCGTAGATGTGGTATTTTTGTTTAGCAATTCTGAGTTTCGATATAGGAGAATTAGTTGCTATGTTTATTTTTATTTTTAAAAAATGGGTCGGGTCGGACGTGTTTGGGTTTGACTTGACCCATATTTGATCCGACCCGTTTCGACCCGTTTACTTTTTTTACCCATATTTCACACGCGACCCATTTCAACCCGCCCAAACCCACTCAGACCCGCCCGTTTGTCACCTCTAGTTGAACTAATACCATTAAAGGACTTACAATCACATCCAGAAAGATCACGGTTTAAAATCATGATTAAAGACATACGATTACAGTTAATAACTGTCAACATTATTGTTTATTGTAGTAGGGATCCAAGGCTTCCCAGGCGATGTCAAGAAAGAGATCACCGGATTTTTATTCCACGAGGTGGTGCATCAAAGAATAAGTAATCCGAATGCTTCAATTACTTCCGTGTAGAAGAATATTACCCCAAGCGTAGGGTTTGAATATCGATGAAGCAAAATAATCCGGAGAAGTCCGGGATCGTACCCAAGGGAATTAGTTCATGGCTTGCCTCGGATTTTTAGATGCAAGTAAGGTTTTCGACTTTTAGCCAGTCAATTTGGTTTTACTTTGAACGGTGGAATTAAAATGGCTAAGTTAAGAACGAATTAACTAGGAAAAAATAGGTTAGGTCTAAGAATCCTAGCATTCATGACTCGGGCTAAATCGCACTTTTCACCAATTCACGCGATTTAAAATACACAATTGTAGGTATCTAAACCGGGAAATAGAGATTCGATTATCAAGCTAGCTCTAGAATTCATTCGATAACCACCTCGAGCGTCAGAGCTCTAAGCATCATGTGTGGTGAGTAGGCGACGCTCCCACCTACACATGATCAAAGAGGTTAACACCTCGGCGGTATACCAAACGAATCCGAGCCCCACATTAATTTTCAAATCTAAAAATTAAAGCTTTATTGGTGAAAAATATAATTTTTGCCCAAGCCATGGGATGCTAATCATCCCATGACCTAACCCTTGAAACTACTCACACATATCTAGAGAGATAAGAGCAAGCAAAAATCTACTTAACATAATTGAAATGCAAAACTAGAAGAAAATTAGCTTAAACAATAGATCGGGAATTAAGAAACAACTTTAATTAAAGCAAGTGTAGCAAAAGACAACTAATAAAGGCTGGAAATTAAGAATTAAGTGCTGAAAATGAAGAACAAAGCAAGAACAATTCAAAAAGCTGAAAAGTAATCTAAGCTAGATCTAAAATTATGGGTACATTTCTGTCCAAATCGTGCAAAGGTGACATAACGGGGTATTTATACCGCCCCTGTTTCACGCACGGAATATCCCAAAAGATGCTCCAAAGATGCCTCGCTAAGGTCCTCGGTACCGATTGGACTAAAAACCTTCGATCAATACCGAACCAGTTAGGAGGGACCGGTGCTAAGCAGCTCGGTACCGATTGAAGCTCTTAGCTTCAATCGATCGCGAGCTCTTATCAGTTCTGAAGCTTTGTCTTCTTTCCGCCTTGGCCACGCCTTGGCCACAGCTTGGCCACGCCTTGGCCATGACTGATTCTGCCTTGGCGTAGCTTGGCTGGATCCCTTCTGCCCGGGCTGTTCCTCTTGCTTTGGCTCTGCCTTGGCATTGCTCAGCTGTCGGTCACGCCTTAGCCTTGGCCTCGCCTTGCTCAGCCTTGACGTCGGGTAACTTTTGCCTGAGATGCGCCTTGGCCGTCGGGCAACTTCAGGCCATGACATGCCTTAAGCCTTAAAGCTCCTTTATTAAGCGATTCTTCCTGCAATACAGACCAACATACTCTACGAGCAGAACAGATTAAAAATAACTAATTAACAATTAAATTAACCTAAAACTAGACACTAGCGCACCCTCTCATTACATTCCCGGGTGCTTATCACCGAACTATTCATTATTCTGTTTTTTATCCAACCCATCTGGTACCGATAAGCATGCTCCGATTGTGCATAGATTAGTGTGCGTTGCCCACTTTTAGGTTAGGCACAAATAATCCGAATCATTCATTATTTTTAGATATTTATGCGAGTGATTTCGAGAAAAATCAAATTAATCGAATAACTGCAAGTGCTTGATCCTATGTATCATTTTTTAATTCAAAAAACAAGATCCTAAATTCTGAATGAAAAAATGGTATATTGGATCAAGCACATGCAACAATCATATTAAGCTTTTTTTCATGAGGTCACTCGACTATCTAATTATTTAACGGTTTAAATTATTTGTGCTAGACTTAAAAGTGGGCCTCGCGCGCCAATTCTGTACACCGTTCGTGCTTGCAAGGTTGGTGCCCTTGCAACTATTCAAACATCTTCCTGCCACACCTTAAGGTAACGGCAAATGGAGGTACAGCAGTTTCTAGAACAATGTATATTAACCCCTGAATCTACTTTGGTTTCGACCATTATTCCGCGTGATAAATTTTCCATTTAAACAACTAGCAGTGGCCCAATTTTCACTCTTTCCATTGATCTTCTTGTCGCTTTTTTTGACTTCTAGCCTTCCAAGAACCTTCTTAGAAAAATAAGTATTTATTTACAATTTTCAAGCTTAAAAATAACAGGTTTACGGAAATAATTTTTTAATTTTTTTGTATCGTTTAAAAGATCTCAATAAAATCTCTAAACAAGATTCATATTGCATAATTTTATATTTCAGTAAATCTATTATTTTTTAACTTAAAAATTATAAATAAATACTTATTTGTGGTTCTAGAACGGCCCCAAATTCTTCCCTCATAGGATATCCATCTCCACGTTGCCTTCTTTGACGTCTCTTCCTCATAGGTTATCCATGTACGATGCTATAAATGACCTGTTGGAGTTACAACCACTTATTCGAAACCACGATAAGGCAATACAAAGTCATGGCTAGGACAATGTTCTCCCTGTCATTTCTAGTGATTCTAACATCCCTAACAGGAAACCAAGCAATCGAATACACCGTGACCAACAACGTCGCTACCACCCCCGGAGGAATGAAGTTCACGAACCAAATCGGGATCGAGTACAGCAAACAAACGATGTCGTCCGCCACGGAGTTCATATGGAAGACATTCCAGCAGACCTCAAACGCCGACAGAAAGGACATACCCAAAGTGAGCTTGTACATCGACTCCACGGATGGTGTAGTTGCATATGCCGCCAACAACGAGATCCACTACAGCGCGAACGCCATACAGCAGTCCACAGGCAACGTCAAGACAGGGTTCGCCGGAGTTATGTACCACGAGATGACGCACGTGTGGCAGTGGAACGGAAACGGGCAGCCGACACCCGGAGGATTGATTGAAGGGATTGCGGATTTCGTAAGGTTGAAGGCGGGCTATGCACCAAGTCACTGGGTGAAACCCGGGCAGGGTGATCGATGGGACAAGGGTTACGATGTCACGGCCTATTTTCTGGATTATTGTGATGGCCTGAAAAGTGGGTTTGTGGCGGAACTGAACAAGAAGATGAGGACTGGATACAATGTGAACTACTTTGTTGAGTTGCTGGGAAAAACGGTTGATCAGCTCTGGAGTGACTACAAGGCCAAGTACAAGACCAACTAGACATGTCTAATTCATAATCGACGCCGGTTTTCCATTCTCTGCAATAAATGATTAGCTATTCTAAATAAGAGATACTATCATCCAATTTACTCTCCCATACTTCTACAATTACGTAAGCAAAAGTATGTTAACTACGTAAAGGTGATAAAAATCGTTTTCGAAATTTTAATGGAGAGCATCAGAGCACCCGTTTATCACTTTCGCGATTTCTGCCAGCATCAGAGTTAATTTATAGCTTGGTTTTGAAAAGAAAAAAAAAAAAAGAAGAAGAAGAAATCAGACAAAAATTGCATATACAGGTCACCAGGGTCCCGCAAATAGGGCCGCGACAGGGCTGCGGTAGGCCCAATTGGGTCTCGTAGATAGGGCCGCGGCATGCCAGATAGGGCCGCGGACTCCTGCATATAAGGTCACAGTAAGCTCGCAAGGCTCCTGCATAAAGGGCTGCGGTAGGCCCGCCAACGGCAGGGCCACCAGGGTCCCGCGAACAAGGCCGTGACAGGGCTGCGGTAGGCCCGCTAGGGCCCCGCAGATAGGGCCACAGACTCTTGGGGTCGCAACAGGCCCGCGGACGGGCAGGGTCCGCAGTAGGATGGGTCCAGCAAAGGCTTTGGTCCCTGCCTAGAAATAGTTGGTATTCATTTCCACACGAAGACAGAGACAGAGACGAATAAATAGACTTCTAGAGAGAGAGAGCAGACAAATTTCTAGAGAGAGAGCGAGAGAGAGAGAGACCATCTCCCTGAGAAGATGGAACTACGTTTGACATGATTTTCAGTACACCGGGATACGTAGGCAGCCTAGATGACTCAGGGTCGGTTGCGTTTTATGCCTCCTCCTCGACCCCTCCAAATCACTCCTCTATTTCTTCATTCTAAGTGCTAACCATTCTTTACCTCTCCAGCACATTTTATTCTTATGAATAAGGGAAGAACAAGAAATCTAATTTGCCTTGGGCTAATTCAAAATTTAATAAACTAACATATATGAACAAGAAAGAGTTTTATAATTAATGTCCACTAAACTTGTACAAAAGTAGGTAAATGTACTAACAAAAGAAACATCCAAAAAGCGTACACAGTTGAAGTTTTACTCTATTAAAGTCGTGCCCTACATAGTTTTAGAGAGTAGAAATTATTTATTTTTGCGTCTGAATCGATATCTTCAACAAGTTCTCTTCTAATGAAGATAGTCGAATAGGATGGAGAAAATGAGGTGGGAATCTTATTGGGCTAAAATTTTACTACATATTTAGTTTTTTACTGTTTCTAAACTCACCTGAGCTATAGCCCACCTTAAAGACTATGTAGTTCCGCCATTGCTCATGAATATTTTGGACTCTATTTTGAACCCCGAGGAAAGTGCCATGATTTTTTACCGTTCCTACAACGACCACAATGTGCAATACAGCCAGCCCAAAGTCGAAATTAATCAAAGTATATTTAAGCCTGTGTTATGATAGACGAATACCATTGTGTTATGATAGACGAATAGCATTCAAGCTAATCCCAAGACATTTGGCACCTGCGGCCCCTGCTAACGAAGGGGAAAAGTTCTCAGATTATTACAAATATCGATCGGTTACAGCTTTTCATGTTATTAGTAGCTCATTGGAAACCTTATAGGGGAGAAATGGGTTTGTGGATGAACTCTAATTACAAGAAGATGAGGAGGGGATTTAGTGATGACTTCTTTTTTGAGTTGCTGGGGAGGAGGAGGTGGAGTACTGTTGATCAGCTCTGGAATACAAGGCTTTTAAGTATAACAAATGGCTGGGCAAATAGAACAACGGTATACTATCGCATATATGCATGAGTAAGGAGTAGTTTTTTCCTAAGTTATTGTTTGGTATTTTCTTAGGCATTGCAATTATATTTAGTTTTCTTTAAATAAATTCAGAAGCAATCATTTGTGCGACCAGAGGAATCATATCTCACCGTAGATTTGCATTATGATCTCATCAAATATCTTATCAGGTATATAGTATATATTTTCTTGATCTTCAACGCATTATAGTATCAAGTCTTTATTCGTATTGAATAACCTAATGTTTTACAAAATATTCAATTTGTAACAACACATATAAGTTTATAACCATGCTCTAGATACTAGGAGCGGAGGCATATAGAGACAACTGGGTTGGTTGACCACTTGACCCCACGGCCTTTTATTTTCCACGAGGAATTACAATTACAAATAGAATCAACTAACCTAAGTTTCTTCTCTCATGATCAGAAATCCCCAAAAGTCTTCTCGGCAAAAGCATGGAAGCGCCATGAAGGATCTACAGTCTCTCTCTCTCTCTCTCTCTCTCTCTCTCTCTCTCCAAAGAAGTTTTTAGCTTAACCTTTTCTTCTGTTTTTATTTCTGAATTCACATACACGTTGTAAAAAATTCACAATTGGTGGAGACTTTGAGGGCAGATTACCATATTGACCATTTTTGACGAACTTGTTGATCTAATTGTTTCTTTCAATTGGCAAATAAAAATAGTGAATCGCACATAAATTCTAATTTTTGATACAGAACCACTTTGAATATGTAACTCAATCAGACACTGTCAACCAAAGGGTGACATCTTCTAGATGTACTTCTGGGCACCTGAGTAATCAAAGCGAAAAAATACCGGCGTTTTTAAAACAAATGGATTTAAGCCAAACTTATAAGATACTAACATTCAGGATAATTCTACTCCATAAGATAAGAGGATTGTTAGGATACCGTCTATTCGGTTTGGATTTTGAGGAATGATTTTAAGGGTAATGAGCGGAGAAAAATAAATAGAGAAAATTTATTGGAAATCGTGCATGGGTTTTGAGACCCCAAACAAACAAGCCCGTGAAAATGTTCATGAATGGTTCTGATTCACACATTCAGCTGTGAATCGGAACCATTCGTTTACTTGTCATAGATATTTTCATGAAAACTCTTTATGTACCATAACATTTTTCGATAAGATAACATGATTAGCTAATACGTTTCGACGGAGACAAGTAGAAAGAGGAAAATTCAACTTTTGGTAACGGAGAAAAAAACAGAAGAAGAGCGCAAACGAAGCCTACAACACCAACCATAAAAAAGGCAACAATAAACAACAGCATCATGGCTAATGTTAGCACCTTGAGAGTCAAGGTTTGCTAGCTTGGCTAGCGGTGGCACCTTGCACCCTAGCCAACCGGTGGAAACTAAGGCATGAGGCAGGCATGTCTTTACAAGGTGACCCGATGGTGTCGGTTGGTGTCGACACTAGTCCCTCAGACAAGTGGCAGTCGTGATGCACGTGAAGGCTCGATGATATCGAGGCAGGGATGCTAAACGGGAAGCAGGCTTGTGGGACAACGCAATCGAGGAAAACGGCTAAGTCTTGGGAAGCTGGGGTTGGATCACGAGATTGGCCACGCAGCCTTGAGTTGGCTCGGGCAAAACGGTTATTGACGGTTAACAGCATTCTGCACATGTTGCTGGGAGCATGGGACAGGTGTCCAAGGCAGGAAATGGGCTGCTTAACATGCTGGCAGCATGGGACAGGTGTCAAAGGCAGAAACGGGCAGTTATCTGCAGTTACAGCCAGGCAGTTTCAGAATTCAGTGTGCTGGCAGATTCTGGGCGAGCCAGCACAGCCCTAGGGCAGTTGGGGGTGTCAACTGCAAGATCATGGGTTGGCCCCATGATCTCATGTACTTAGTGGCCACGTTTTTATGATTGTAAGCCTATTTAGGCAAGGCATTTTCGTAGCCTAAGAGAGAGGGATGTTCTGTCTAGGCACTAGAGTGTTTCCTTTGTAAGTTGGTGCGTAATAAAGGTTGGGACGGTTCCCGTAACTCTTGTGTGTGTTTCTAGACGTTCAAACTTATCGGGTGTGTGAGTAAACACTAGTTTGGCTGAGACCAAGTGCTGGCGTACTTGGTGCCATCACGGGTAAATTTCTAGGAGAAAAACAGCCCCGTGACAGTTGGTATCAGAGCAACCCAGGTTGCTAGCAGAAGTTGCAGAGCTCCGGGTGGAGTCATGGCTGCAAACGCTGCACTCGAGGCGGTGAGGGTCAGAGTTACACAGTTGGAAAAACTTGTTGGCGTTGATGAATCTGATGAGGGCGTTACCTTGGTTGAACGCTTGGATGTCGTGCTATCTTCGGTCGAGTCACAGAAAATGGCTCACGAAACACACGTTCAAACAGATGCCAAGTTTACAGAGATGCTGGCGGATTTGAACAAACTCTCGGATGTCATGAGGGAGCGGGTTTCCAACTTGGAGTCAAAATTGCTGGTTGTGAAGAGGGCCTTCCTTGGTCGCTCAGACGGATTCGAGACTCGTGTAAAGGTCCCTGAACCGAAGGCTTTCGGCGGTGCCCGAAATGCCAAGGAGTTGGAGAACTTTCTGTGGGATATGGAGCAGTACTTCATAGCTGTTCATGTTCAAGAGGCAGATCGTGTAACAATCACCACGATGTTTCTCACGAGCGATGCGAAACTCTGGTGGAGAACTCGATGTGGGGACAGCGGGCGTCCAAAGATCGAGCAGTGGGAAATGCTGAAGAAGGAATTGAAGGATCAATTCCTGCCTTGCAATTCTTCGTGGCTTGCAAGGGAGTCGCTGAAACAATTGAAGCACACGGGTACAGTGCGAGATTACGTGAAGGAATTCAGTTCTTTGATGCTGGATATCAAGAACATGTCGGAGGAGGACAAGGTTTTCAATTTTATGTCGGGTTTGCAGAATTGGGCACAGTTGGAACTACGAAGGCTGGGAATCAAGGACTTGCCATCGGTTGTTGCCGCTGCCGACGGGTTGGCAGATTTCAAACTGACGGGCGAATCCAATTCTTTTGAATCCAGCACATCAAAATCTGTTTCAAAGAAGTGGGATAAGAGTCAGAAAGACAAGGGTCAGAAATCAGAATCGGTTGCGGAGGACAAACGGCAAGGCAAAGGGAATTTCAGCAAGGGTTGTTTCATTTGCGATGGGCCTCATCGGGCAAAGGATTGCCCAAAGCATGAAAAGTTGAATGCTATTTGCATGGATGAAGGGAAAGATGGTGATTCAGACTCGGAAGTGCATGTTCGGGTCAACCCTATGCAATTGCTCAACGTGATTCATGCAGACAAGGCAGTAACCTCGCAGAGATCAGGTTTGATGTACGTGAAAGTGTTGCTTTGTGAAATGGAAGTGTTGGCCATGGTGGACACGGGGGCCACACACAACTTTGTTTCAGAACGGGTGGTGCAGTCGCTTGGGTTAAAAGTCGTGGAAAGTTTTAGTCGGATCAAGACAGTGAATTCCAATGCTAAGGTGGGGCATGGAATGACGGGCAATGTCGCTTTGAGGATCGGGGACTGGACTGGGCAAGTGGATTTGATGGTGTATCCGCTTGATGACTTCGAACTTATACTGGGTAATGAGTTCTTTGTGGCTGCAAAAGTGGCTGTGATGCCACATCTTGGTGGGATTTTGATTGCTAATGAGAAACGGCCCTGCTTTGTGCCGTGTTGTTCTAAGGCAGAGAAGAGCAAATGGGCAAGGGAAGGAATGGGTGGCTGGCTATCGGCAATTGAAGTGCAGAATCTTCCAGACTTGGTAGTTGCTGGAAGAAAACAAGCTCAACGGGCTTCTCTCGCAGTTCAGATGCACGGGATTCTGGATGGTAAGGCGAAAGGGCAGAGCGAGGCAAATGGGAGAACCTCCTGTTTGGCGAATTGTGAAGAAAGGCAAGACTCAGAGGTTACATGGCAAACGAATGGGACTTTGTGGCAGTCTGAGACGCAAGTGCTGGAGTACTTACGGGCCTTACCGACGAGGACGTCGGCTTCCTCTGGTGGGGGTGGTTTGTTAGCACCTTGAGAGTCAAGGCTTGCTAGCTTGGCTAGCGGTGGCACCTTGCACCCTAGCCAACCGGTGGAAACTGAGGCATGAGGCAGGCATGTCTTTACAAGGTGACCCGATGGTGTCGGTTGGCGTCGACACTGGTCCCTTAGACAAGTGGCAGTCGTGATGCACGTGAAGGCCCGATGATATCGAGGCAGGGATGCTAAACGGGAAGCAGACTTGTGGGCAAGGCAATCGAGGAAAACGACTAAGTATTGGAAAGCTGGGGTTGGATCACGAGATTGGCTAGGCAGCCTTGAGTTGGCTCGGGCAAAACGGAGGCAGACTTGAGTTGGCTCGGGCAAAACAGTTATTGACGGTTAACAGCATTCTGCACATATTGCTGGGAGCATGGGACAGGTGTCCAAGGCAGGAAACGGGCTGCTTAACATGCTGGCAGCATGGGATAGGTGTCAAAGGCAGAAACGGGCAGTTATCTACAGTTACAGCCAGGCAGTTTCAGAATTCAGTGTGCTGGCAGATTCTGGGCGAGCCAGCACAGCCCTAGGGCAGTTGGGGGTGTCAACTGCAAGATCATGGGTTGGCCCCATGATCTCATGTACTTAGTGGCCACGTTTTTATGATTGTAAGCCTATTTAGGCAAGGCATTTTCGTAGCCTAAGAGAGAGGGATGTTCTGTCTAGGCACTAGAGTGTTTCCTTTGTAAGTTGGTGCTTAATAAAGGTTGGGACGGTTCCCGTAACTCTTGTGTGTGTTTCTAGACGTTCAAACTTGTCGGGTGTGTGAGTAAACACTAGTTTGGCTGAGACCAAGTGCTGGCGTACTTGGTGCCATCACGGGTAAATTTCTAGGAGAAAAACAGCCCCGTGACAGCTAATATAATGTACTTCCTTTCTTTTCTGGCAATTTCACTAACAACCTGTATTTTGTTCCTTCTCGTAGAACCACCCCAAAATTAAGCTTATTCATCGAGACACTCGGAGCGGGCCAAGTGGCCTTCTCCAGTGACGAAAAGATCCGTGTAAACGCCGACTACATCCAAGGCTTCTCAGGCGATGTCAGGAAAGAAATCACCAGACTTTTATACCACGAGGTGGTGCACTCATGGTAGTGGAATGGAAACGGGCAGGCCCCGGTGGGTTTGATTGACGGCATCACGGATTTCTTGAGGTTGAAGGCCGGGTACGTGCCCGATTACTGGAGGCAGCCCGGGTCGGGTAACAGGTGGGATGAGGGTTACGATGTTGTGGCATGGTTTTTGGATTACTGTAACGGATTGAGAAATGGGTTTGTGGCAGAACTTAACAAGAAGATGAGGACTGAGTATAGGATTTGATTCTCTAACCAAAACCGAATATAACATAACTACACGCGAATAATTACCAAGCACTCCCTCGATAAATTATCACACGTGGGTGAAGCCCAACATGTACAAGCACTGATGTCCAAAAAAAAAAAACCAGAGCCTCTTTTAAGAGATTTGTCAGAAAGTTACCGATGGTATAAAGTATGACACCACAATCCACAGATCATAATATTTGAAGTCGCCACTGATCGCCTTCAGTGGTAAAGATTAAAGAGATGTGCAAACATAGAATTTTGCAGCCTAACCAAACAAAACACAAACTGATATATACGAGTAGATATAACATATAAGGTTCATTAATGAAATACGCAACTTTTGCACAAACATAACGAATTAAGGTAAACGATACATTCAAAAAGTTAAACATCCAGTCCCCAAGTATGCTCAAGCCAAATCATTTATTAAAAAAAAAAGTGAGTGCAATTATGGGTACAACCGTACCATGGGTAACAATAGTGTAACTACTGGGTGGGATGTAATGGAATGATTGACCCCTGGTCATATGATTAGATCCGTTGAATTTTCAGAAAAATAATTGTTAGGCATTTAGTGATGAGGAGGACTGCTGACCAGCTGTCCAGCTCTGGAGTACAAGGCTAAGTATAATTACTGGCTAGGCAAATAGAACAACTGCATACTATCGCATATATGCATGAGTAATTAGGGAGTAGTTTTTCCTAAGTTATTGTTTGGTATTTTCTTAGGCATTGCAACTTTGTTTAGTTTTCTTTAAATAAGTTTAGAAGCAATATTCATTTGTTCAGCCAGAGGAATCAGATATCACTATCGATTTGCCTTATCTCATTAAATATGTATATATTTTGATCTTCAACGCATTATAGTATCGCGTCGCGTCTCTATTCGTATTGAATGGCCTGCACTTTATGGGAATAATATTTAAATTTCTATCTTGCCCCGGTCCATTTTTAAAGGTTTGGAACTTTGAAAATCAAGGATTACAAATAGAATCTCCTAACCTTAAGTTTCTTCTCCCACGATCAGAAATCCCCAAATGATATACCCGTTCTAGTTCTCCTTCTCGGCAATAGCATGGAAGCCCTACAGTGGATCCACAGTCTCTCTCTCTCTCTCTCTCTCTCTCTCTCTCTCTCTCTCTCTCTCTCTCTCTCTCTCTCTCAGATTATCACATTGACCTTTTTTCTAACTAACTTGTTAATCTAATTGTTTCTTACAATTAGCAAATAGAAAAAGTGAATCGCACATAATTCTAATTTTTGATAAATAACCACTTCGAGTATGTAACTCAATCCAACACTGTCAACCCAAGGGGTATTATATCTTCCAGATGTACTTCTGGGCACCTGAGTAAGCAAAGCAGGAAATATATCCGTGCCGTGGTGGGTATGCCCTTATGATGTTCTCGTGACAAGAGTTTGTTTATCACTAGCATTATGTTCTTCCTTTCTTTTCTATTGATTCTAACATCCCTAACAGGCACCCAAGCAGTCCAATACACCGTCACCAAGAATTTAGCAACCACCCCCGGAGGAGCGAAGTTCACGAATCTTGGAATTGCATACAGCAAACAAGCGATGTCCTCTGCCACGGATTTCATATGGAAGACATTCCAGCAGACCTCGAACGCCAACAGAAAGAATGTACCTAAAGTGAGCTTGTCCATTGACTCCATAGACAGGGTAGTGTTATCTAAATTTTCTGCTTTCTTTCCAATCGATAGGCAATCGACGGGAAAATCGTATCATAAGCTTGCTGGAATGTGGGTGTGAAAAGTGGAGTTTGGTTCCTTGCCGTATTTCAGGACTTCTTTGGAAACAAACAATGAAGTGGATGAAGTATGGAAGAAGATTAACAAAATGGACTTTATTAACCCTCAAAGTAGAAGAACAATCAATCGAGATGATTGAGTGAACAATTACAAGTTAACTCTACTCCTAGAAAAGAAAAGATAAAGGCCTAATTGGCGTTGTTTGTGTGTCCGTAACTCGTCTTGAACTTTGATTATAAATAGGGATCTCTTCATTTTTTAATTCAAATCTTCCCTCCGAAGTAGCAGTTGAAACTTCTTCAAATTCTGGCGAACTAACTTCTTCAACTGCCGATCATGTCCACGTCTGGAAAACTGTTTCGTTGAACGTGGTTAACGTCCTCTTTAATTGTGGAATCATGGGACTTAATTCCCTTTGACATCTGTCACCTGATCGATGGACCACAGGACCATAAAAATACCCCACGTGTTGGCCAATCGATAGACAAGACTTTTCATAGTTTCATCATCGATTCAATTCAATCCCTACTTAATTAAGGTAAGTCCATTCTATTCTTTCAGTTGTCTAAATTTACCCTTGCCACGTGTCGCTCAATCAATGGGTAAGGGAAAATCTCAGTTATGGTACAAACAGGGAGCATACACTGTCAACAACGTGATCCACGTTAGTTCGAACTACATACAAAAGTACACCGGCAACGTCAAGACAGAGTTCACCGGAGTTTTGATCCACGAGATGACACATGTGTGGCAGTGGAACGGAAACGGGCAAACACCCAGCGAATTGATTGAAGGGATTGCGGATTTCGCAAGGTTGAAGGCGGGCTATGCACCAGGTCACTGGGTGAAACCCGGGAAGGGTGACCGATGGGACCAGGGTTACGACGTCACGGCCCATTTTCTGGATTATTGTGAGGGTCTCAGAAGTGGGTTTGTGGCGGAACTGAACAAGAAGATGAGGACTGGGTACAGGGGGAACTACTTTGTTGAGTTGCTAGGAAAATCGGGTGATCAGCTCTGGAGTGACTACAAGGCTAAGTACAATGGGAACTACTTTGTTGAGTTGCTGGGGAAAATGGTTCGTCAACTCCGGAGTTACTACAAGACAAAGTACAATAGCAATTAGACTGTCTAATTCAAAATGTACGCCAGATTACTCTCACGAATTCTATTACTACTTCTCTACACAAAAGCAAAAGTACGTTGATGGAAGTACGTAAGGCGAGAAAATCGCTTCGAAATTAATAGAGAGCATCAGAAAACAAGCTTCTCACTTTCCCAACATCAGAGTTTATAGCTTCGTTTTGAAAGGGGAAAAAAATAAATAAAAAAAAAAACCAATTGAAAAATCATATTCAGGTCATTTAAACCAGCTACGTACGGTGAGGAATATGCAACTTTATGGGTTTCAGATTAGTGGACTTGGATACAAAAGGAGCAGTGCATCTACAGTAGAAGGGGTCAAGGGAGACAGGTAGTTAAGGTCCAGAAATCATAAGGATATTTGCAAATAAGAATGAATATTACCATTCAGAGCCTTATTATCTCTAATCTGGAACACAGCTAATTTTGGTCCGAATCTGGATCAAATTTGAGGACCACAATGAGCAATATAGCCAGCCCAAGTTGAAATCAATCAAAGTATATTTAAGCCCGCGTTATACAATACAAATTCCATTCAAGCCAATCCGAAGACATTTGACATATGTATCCCCTGCTCAGCGCTAAAGAAGGGGAAAACTGCTCTCTGATTATAAATTATAAGTTCCAGCTTATCATGTTACTAGAGGCATGCCGTACATAAAAACTCATACACCTTATGTGGGAAATGACGAAATCCATTGCAAATTACAAACGTTACCCGGAACTGTAACATCAATGGACTTTCTGAATAGCAGAAACGACTTCAGTGATGCCCTGAAATTTTCGCCTTTCCTTTAGAAGCATCTTGGCAAAGTCAAGGGCTCGCCTCTCACAGTCTGCTCTAACTCCAGCATCAGCGATTGATTCGAAATCCTCAACATGAGCTACCCCGACAATTCTCCTGTGAACAAAAGAAAATGAGAGTTAAGAAAGCAGCATTATTGCAATGTTGATCAACTAATCTACAACAGCCCGTCATTTAGTGACTCCTTTATCAAGGCAAAATGGTTTATTATCGACTATAGTGTTTTAATTAGATAGTTAAAACAGGGGCAAGAAAAGAAGTAAGGATTGCCCAAAAAGAAAGAAAAGAGAGGAGGTGCTAGGAAGTGAAAGATAAATTTCAATGTCAGAAAACATTTTCAAATATTCTACGCACTACGAAAATTGTCATTAAGTATATCTACGACATCAACTGAAGAATATGAGTTATCAAACAGAGGTTAAGGAAACAATATTTATGTAAGGCATGATCACCTGAAAAATATCACTGCATCTTTAGATTATAATTTCCTTCTTCTTGGCATTCCAAGGATCGAGGTTTGTAGAATATGCTTCACAACCGAGGAATGAAAAACGGCAACTATATACCTTTAAGCAACGATGGAAAATGCAGCAAAGAAAGAATTGGCAGGTTTTATTAAGGACAAGGAGTGTATGCGCCAAAGGGAATCACTATCTCACCTTATCATTTTGGCAGCACCAAAACCAAGAGCGTCATGGAACAAATCACTCATAAATTTCTGTTTCACAAGCTGCTGAAGCTGAGGGTTGTTATAAATTGCTGGAAGATAAGCCTCACCAGACCCATCCTTGTGTTTATCCAACAAAGCTGTAAATTTTTTGTGGAAGAGATTCCAAGTCTCCTCAATTGTCCTCAAGAGCCAATCTTTGTATGCCTGCATAACAACATGCTCTTCAATCATAAACAACGAGAATGGAGTAGAAATCAATACCAATGGAACGAGGCATTAACATCAATGACAATTTCAATGTAACACACCTGCACAATCATGGAAAAATGCTCACTGACAGTTTCTCGCCAGTAAGAAATAAAACATAAAGCACAGAAACATATGGAGACTGCAAATTAAAATTTTTGACACGGCAAAATAAGTGACTAAAGACTTCTTGGCAAGGAATTACCAAACTAAAGTATCCCCTAAGAAAGACTAATCAACTAAACAAACAGCAAAATGATATAAGCTTCAACATTGACTGCCTACCTATTTCAGGACATGTGGACATACTTCATGTTCATGCATCGGTCAAGCAAGTTTCTAACACGCTTTTCTTCATATGGGAGCAAGTTTCTGACTTAGGCACCCAACTAAGTAGACAAGTAACTGTTTCTGTTTAGTAGGTGCATTTCTATGTCACATTGACATATTACTAATGGTTTGTCCCCTCCACTTAACCACGGTAACTGAAACACTGAAGAAAAAGGTTTCAGACCAGGATGGGATACTGATCACTGATTTGGCATTTGGGAAAGTCATGCCAGCCACAAGAACCCAACTTCAAAACACAAAACGTGCCTAAAGCATGTCGTGCGCTTTGTCAATTTCTCCAACAGAACTGGATTTCACAAACTATAAACACAAGAAAAGGCATGAACGAACAAACTGATCCGATACCATGAACTCAACCCTTGAGAAATTTAAATCAGAAGCTAAAGACTATCCATTAATAGGAAATTTGTATTGCAATCCGCTGGGCAAATTAGTCGTACAAGAGCTAGGTCTTTACGAGCAACAAGGCCATAAAAGTGACGCAATGCGAAAACAGCACTCATGAAGCCAACACAAACAGGTAGGAGTAAGTCCAGTGGAGTTAAGTTGAAGACATGAATTTACAATGTGGGAGATCAGTTAGTGCCATGATATTACTGGTAAAAAAAATTCGAATCAAGTACAACTAAAATCCTGAAATCAGAACAATTGTTCAACTAAATATGCACTCCATAAGAAACAGGGAACATGTCCTTAAGAAAGAGAACACCTGAAAACAAGTAAATAAAAAAGAGAAAAGGAATAGGCAGAACATACTTTTCGGTCGTTCTTTGGATCTGCATGGCCGTCTTGTGCAAAGAATGCCAAGATTAAATTTCCTACAAAGGCTCCAATATCAAACCCCATAGGACCGTAGAAAGCAAATTCTGGATCTATAACCTGGGTTGAGTCACTAGTAACCATGACAGAACCAGTATGGAGATCACCATGTATAAGCGCTTGGGCTCTCTCACAAAACCTGCACGAGTTAATGAAGAAAACCTTACAGGTTTGACAAAAAAAAAATGGGGTAACACATAAAGATAAAGTGAATTACTAACTGCTAAAAATTTATCAAAGCGAATGTAACTAAGATGGCTGCAGTACATGGATTTCAATTCAGCCACTTCAAGCTTCAGAGTGTTATCCTCGCGAACTGCCTCCGCATCACGATCAAGATAAGGAGAAGTCCAGTGATTATATTGAGACACTTTGTAAGGGTCAGAAAAGACAACCTGCTCAGTCAGCCGGCATAACTCCACATTCCCACAAAATTCAGCAACTGCAGAAAGCATTTTAAACACATTAGTATCGTGAATTAAAACTCATCAACACGGTTAGAGCCTTTTGCTTTTCAAGACCTCAAGTCAGGAAGCAATGAGAGATATTTAGAGATTTGGTTGCCTGCAAGCTTGCTTGTATCTAATCGGCTTATGCCTTTTGGAACCAAGAAGTTCATCATGACCTCCTATGTCAAACATGGTAGATACATATGTCATGAAAGCCTAGTAAGACATTTTGTCAACGAAATTCCGCATCACTCCTTAGGTGGAACTAACACGACATTGTTTAGTTGTGCAAAAGACAACCAAAAAATAAGCTCGCCCACATGTTTCATCACCAAAAGTCGAGTGTAACACAAACTACTAATATTTGTCACCTTTTCAAGGCACCAAGTCGCAAGTGGTTCTATAGTTTTCACATTGCAGAAACGTATTATGGCATACAAAGAGAAAATACAAATGAGTTCTTAACTCCAAATTATATTTTTGTCCCTTGAAACAAAATACAGAAATAGGAGAGAACTCCCATCGGAAAGGAGAATGAAACTCAAAACCACTACGACTTTATCCAACAATAAACTTTGCCTATGCAGTAGAAACAAGTTTCAGTCGACTCCCACTACTTCTTCATTCTCGCTTCTTCGTATCTAGCAAAGATCATGCTTTGCTTTCAACCTTACTCATTTAGGCTCTGCTAACTTGTAGAAAGAGATCAGAATCGCCATAGTTACCTGCTTGTTTGTGCTCCGTGGTAGTATGGTAAATAAGGGATGTGAAGAAAAGCGTCCTTGCCATATATTCCGAAATGTGTTCTGCAAGCAATGGGTACTCAATTCCAGCAATCAACCCTTTCCTCAGGATTATATGAGGAGGTTCCAGGTAACGCATGCCAATCAAAGACATGGCACGGTCAAAATGATAAACTTCTGGAACATGATCAGGGCACAACCGACCATGCTCTTTTAGCGTCACCGCCTCAAAGTAAGCACGTTCCTTTGTCATCGGCCATGATTCCCCAATGCAACGTATGTACGGAAGAGCCTGCACTCAGTCAACCAGATTTCAGATACAAGGCTTTTTTTTACTAGAATGCTTAGATACCATTGAACAAGTGAGTATTTTCAGAGACAAATGTAACGAAATCCAGCAATCAAATTTACTCAATACATATAAATATGTCGCATGCAGAGATATACCGAAGTAAATAAGTACCAAGTCAACACTTCAAGCGTGACTACGAAATCAGCACAGCTACTGATATCAAAACATACGCTGCATAATCTACTCCATACTAACAGTGGAGTACATTATGCCATACACGGTATTGGTATCCCCAATATTTCTCATATGCAATAGCTTCTTTTGTTTTATATTACTAAAACACTCCACCCACAATAGACACACCCGTGGTGAGTATGTAGCAGATTATGCAGCATACATTTTCTGGCATCCTAACATTTCTCATATCCAATTGCTTTCTTTTGGTTACGTAACCATTGTCAGTGATACCCTTTCAGCGATCTGTCCTTGATTCTACTACTTTGCTTTCAAACAGCTTCAAACAAGCCCAACCTTGTCTCAATCCTCTCAGAAATACTGCGAAATCTCATGTGTGCCGCTCCCAACGAGCCATTATATCTCAGGGAGGCCCCAAAGTATTTCGCTTCAGACAAATTATTGAGGGGGGTTTTCCATCACAATCACATGGCTGCACAGTTTACACAGATACATACACTCGTCTATAAGTGTCCATACGCTACCTATGTATGCAAATGGCACGATGACACCCAATTCATGAAAATTGAAGAAGCAGGTGTATCTATTTAACTAAAGTTCATAACCCAAGTTTAATAGTATCTATTCAACTCCGTTTTCCTTAACATAACATGAAATTGATCATCTAACTAAAGTTCATAACACGAGTTCAATACTACCTGTTTGATGACGAAGGAACCGGAGGGGCTGGTAACGATGTAGACGAAGTTGAGATTGCCATCGCCGACTTCTTTGATTTGAAGCTCATCGATTTGGTTGCCGAGCTTGGAGGAGAGAGAAGGAGTGGCCTTTATGTACTCCGCCAGAGACTTGTCGTCCAGCGGCCGGAAGCCGTCGGATGCCATTACCTGCTATGATGTGTGTGGGGCCGACGGCGGTGGCGGGGTTTGAGAAGAGGGAGGCGGCGTGAACCGCGACTGCTGAGAGTGGGAGGCGATAGAAAGAGAGGAACCGGATTCTATGGAAAAAAATAAGCAAGTGGAGGATTGTGATGGGTCGTCGTTGAGAAAGGTAAAGCGCGAAATAGGAAAACAGAAAAACAGAAAAAAGGATACATTGAACCTGGCCATTTTGTTTCCAAGGGAAAAATTTTCAGTGCCGGGTGGATAGCACCGGTTGCGTTTTTGGACAGCTCGCATTTGAAGAGAGACAAGGCATTAGGGTGATAGTGTTCAAAAGTATATTGGACGACTCAAATATACCAAACGAATACCACGTAAGATATATTCATTCCACATTGAAAA
This sequence comes from Rhododendron simsii, assembly GCA_014282245.1. NCBI lineage: Eukaryota > Viridiplantae > Streptophyta > Magnoliopsida > Ericales > Ericaceae > Rhododendron > Rhododendron simsii. The sequence goes on from CM024963.1 coordinate 29,408,557, forward strand.
TTTTCTGGTTTCGGAAGGGGGAAGTTTGGATAATTTGGGTGGAGTATTTTCCTTTTATTCTTTTGGATGATAAAAATTGGATTGAGTAGAGGGTTTTTCTTTGTTTTCAACTTTTTTTTACCCGCTGTTTGTTTTTGTATACGTTGTACAATGTATACAAAATCTCATTTTTATAAAGAATCTAAATTACTTTTTAAAATTATGGATTTCACAGAATATTTTAGTACTAGAAAAGAGTAGTAATTTATTTGAACCCAAATAGAAATAGGATCTCTCTAGTTCTAATTTCTCTTTAGATCCATTTAAAAAATTAATCCAATCAATAATGTCCTTATCTTCAATCTAACCCCAAACCTAAATCTGATTCAAATTCTTCCTCCATTTTTTCCTTCCATGTCAACATCTCCTTCACAAAACTTATTTAAATTATTCAACGTGATAACATAAAGTTGAGGTTTGGAGAAGCATGATTGACAGGGACCGAGAGATTTTGCAATGCAGCCCGCACTGCAGAGCTGTATAATAGCGATCCGACTATTTATTTTGGCGATAGACAACTTGAATTAGTAAGAGTTTAGATTAGATCCGAGCCGTCAACATTAAAATGGACGGTCGAATCCGCTGCCCTACAACCTCTACAGTGCATGCTTCAGTGCAGGATTTCCTATTCGAATTGATAGTGGTATGGAGGTGCACTAATGTCGATTTTCACTCCACAGGACGCGACAAGAAGTAATTGTACTTTTCTTCTTAAAAAAAAATTCACGAATTCTATTACTACGTCTCTACACAAAAGCAAAAGCGAGGTGAGAAAATCGTTTCAAATTATAGAAAATTAGTATTAGGTTCATTATGAAAATTTCATAAGCTTACAAGTCCACCTATTAATTTTGTAAGGTCTCAAGTTCATTTTACGGTACCTTAGAGTAGGGTAGGGTACCATGGGATTTAGGCACTTTCGTAAGATTTTAGAATGCATTTTTTTATTATAGGATAGGGTACACTAAGGTAAGGTAGATTACCCTACCGTAGGATACTCTACTAGGGTTTAGGCACTTTTATAGTATTTTAGAATGCACTTTTCTATTATACGGTTTTAGTGGCTTAGGCACTTTCATAGGGTTTAAGATTTTAGACACTTTCATAGGATATCCTAAGGTTTAAGTTATGTAAACTTGTAGCTTTATAAAACTATTAGGTAAACTTATAACCTGTCACTAAATCTCCCTTGAAATTAATAGAGAGCATCAGAAAACGAGCCTCTGACTTTCCCAGCATCAGAGTTTATAGCTTCATTTTGAAAAGGGAAAAAAACAAACCAATAAAAAAAGGAAATCGATTTTAGCACTCCAAAAATCGATGGAGGAGCTCCAAAATGATGTGTTCTTTTGTGTATTAACACAGTTCAATTTTAGATCCCCTCCATCAATTTTTAGAGTGCCAAATCCATGAAAAAATCATATTCAGGTCATTAAAACCAGCTATGGTGAGGAATATGCAACTTTATGGGTTTTAGGCCCCGTTCCAGAAACCTTCCTAAAAAATAAGTAACTTAATTCGCATTTTCAAACTCAAAAATAATGTAAATAAAAAATATCTTTTTTATTTTTTTTGCACCATTTAAAAGATCCCAATGGGATCTATCAAAAAAGATCCATATTGCTAGGATAATTATTTGCATAAATACATAATTTTTAAGTTTGAAATTACCTTATTAAAAAATGAGTACTTATTCTTATTTCTAGAACGGGGCCTCGGATTAGTGGACTTGGATACAAAAGGAGCAAGCCCCGTTCCATTTTATTTTTAAATCTTCTTTTTATAAAGAAGGTAATTTCAAACTCAAATATAACAAAAATGAAAAATAATTTTTCAACTTTTTTTGCACCGTTTAAAAGATCTCAATGAGATCTATCAAACAAGATCCATATTGGTAAAAAAATTATTTGCATAAACACATAATTTTTAGCTTGAAATTACCTTATTTTATAAAAAAAACAAAGGTTAAATAAAAAAATGGAACGGCCCAGCAGTGCATCTACAGTAGAAGGGATCAAGGGAGACAGGCAGTTAAGCTCAACAAGAAATCATAAGGATATTTGCAAACAAGAATGATTATCTCTAATTTGGAACACAATTAATTTTTGTCCAAATCTGGATCAAATTTGAGGACCACACAATGAGTAATATAGCCAGCCCAAGTCAACATCTATCAAATATATTTAAGCCCGTGTTACAATACAAATTCCATTTAAGCTAATCCGAAGACATTTGACACATGCAGCCCCTGCTAAGGGCTAAAGAAGGGGAAAACTGCTCTCTGATTATAAATTATAAGTTACAGCTTATCATGTTACTAGAGGCATGCCATTCCTAAAAACTCATACACCTTATGTGGGAAATGACGAAATCCGTTGCAAATTACAAACGTTACCCGGAACTGTAACATCAATGGACTTTCTGAATAGCAGAAACAACTTCTGCGATGCCCTGAAATTTTCGCCTTTCCTTCAGAAGCATCTTGGCAAAGTCGAGAGCTCGCCTCTCACAGCCTGCTCGAACTCCAGCATCAGCAATTGATTCGAAATCCTCAACATGAGCTACCCCGACAATTCTCCTGTGAACAAAAGAAAAACATGAGTTACGAAAGCAGCATTATTGCAATGTGATAGGCAACCAAGATTGTATAATCTTGGTGCCTTAGTCCCCTATTTTGTAGCATCTTTAGTCTTTTAACTATCATTTTTATCTCATTTTGCACGTAAGGTTTGTTTCGGTTGTTTCAGTCAATACGTGGTGCTAAGGCGTTTCTTAACGCCAAGGATTATTTTCGGAAGCATCCAAGGTTTCGAGGAAGCGAGGAGACATCCTAAGAAGGCCGTTGGGTGATTAATCAAGTGCCAAGAAGGTCGTCGGGTTGCGCGGATCAAAGCAAAGCAAAATCAAAAGTTCTGCCTTCCATGAACCGGTATGGGATTTGGCCCAACCGGTTCATGCTGGCCAGAGTTATTGTTTTCCAGCTGTGTTGAAGGCTTGTACCGGTACGGGATTTGGCCGTACCGGTTCATAGCGCAGAATTTCCTCCGATTTTGCTGCTTTTTCCAACTTTCTACTTTTGGGTTAATTTCTACTTTTAGCTACTTTTAGGATATTTTGTGGGATATTTTGAGAGAGGAAGACCACTTTGTATAAATAGGGTTCTCTCTCTCTCTTCTTGACTCTCCTTTGTCTTTTACACTTTAAGTCTTTTGAAATTTTGGAACTCCATTAAAGCTCTCCAAGCTTTTGGACTATTTCCTTTAAGAACTCAAGCAAGTAAGTCTTATCCTTTATTTTTCCGTTTATTAATGTTGTAGCCGCGGACTAGATCCTTTATAAAATCGAATTTGTTTTCGTTTTTATCGGTTAAACTTATGTCTCGTTCTCATGCTTCGTTTTATGCTTTAAGTATGCGTAAGTAGTCGTTTGGCTAAGTCTCGGGATAATCTTTCCCGAGGACTTAGGTAGTTACTTGGTTCTCGAATCTTCGGGCTTTAACTCATGATTTACGGAATAGAGCTTAACTTGCATTTTTGGTCTAAGCAAGGGGTGTTAACTACTCGGTAAGGCGTTTGCCAAGCGGTCTTGGCAAACGGCTCGCCGAGGGCTCATGGCCTCCTATGTTTTCGATAAATTCGCCTAACAAGTTGGTTTGCCTCCGTTAAATTATATTTTTCTTGAAACTTAGTCGTTAAAGCTAAATTCTTCGGGCGTGAGCACGCGGTCGTGACTTTCACCCGAGTTATATTGAGAACCGGTAACGTCCTTTGTCAAGGGTTAGAAGATCCTTAGACTTGCCTCTTTAAGTCAATCAAATCGTTCTTCCTAGTCTTTTGCCTTGTCATTTTTTTCCGTTTCAAAGCAACCCTAGTTGGCCGCCTTGAACGCCGCATTCTACCATATTAATCTACAATCCGTCTAAGCTATCTTTTGAATTCCCTGTGGTACGATCCCGGTCTTACCGGTTTACTATGCTACCGTCAATCTAGCCCTACGCTTGGGGTTTTTATTCAACCTTATTTGAAGGCGAAATTGAAGGCTAAGCACAATGTTGATCAACTAATCTACAACAGCCCGTCATTTAGTGACTCCTTTATCAAGGCAAAATGGTTTATTATCGACTATAGTGTTTTAGCCTTTTAGGTAGATTAGATAGTTAAAACCGGGGCAAGAGAAGAAGTAAGGATTGCCAAAAAGAAAGAAAAGAGAGGAGGTGCAAGGAAGTGAAAGATAAATTTCAATGTCAGAAAACATTTTCAAATATTCTACGCACTACGAAATTTGTCATTGAGTATATCTACAACAACATCAACTGAAGAATATGAATTATCAAACAGAGGTTAAGGAAAAAATATTTGTGCAAGGCATGATCACATGAAAAATATCACTGCATCTTGAGATTATAATTTCCTACTTCTTGGCATTCCAAGGATCGAGGTTTGTTGAAAATGCTTCGCAATCGAGGAATGCAAAAGGATACTATATACCTTTAAGCAACGATGGAAAATGCAGCAAAGAAAGAATTGGCAGGTTTTATTAAGGACAAGGAGTGTATGCGCCAAAGGGAATCACTATCTCACCTTATCATTTTGGCAGCACCAAAACCAAGAGTGTCGTGGAACAAATCACTCATGAATTTCTGTTTCACAAGCTGCTGAAGCTGAGGGTTGTTATAAATTGCTGGAAGATAAGCCTCACCAGACCCATCCTTGTGTTCATCCCACAAAGCTGTAAATTTTTTGTGGAAGAGATTCCAAGTGTTCTCAATTGTCCTCAAGAGCCAAACTTTGTATGCCTGCATAACAACATGCTCTTCAATCAAAAACAACGAGAATATTGGAGTAGAAATCAAGACCAATGGAATGAGGCATTAACATCAATGATAATTTCAAGAGTTTTTTTTTTTCTTTTTATCCCTTAAACTATTCACCTTTTCTCTGCTTAGTTCCTAAACTATCAATTTGAGAATTTCATCCCCTTAACTATTATGCCGTTACCTACTTAGTCCAATAGATTACATAAATTAGAAATTTGGACGGAAAATATCATGTAAGGTCTTATTTGGGACCCTGTAAAGCAGATATTTGATTATAAGAGCCTTAGTGATAAAAATTAATTACGACCCTTTAAGATAAAATGATCACAAAAATAAGACATTCACATCGGTTCAAACAGATTGAAAATTAGAGCACTAAATTTTTTTACAAGGTTCATATATTAGAATCTCATGTGACATTTTATGGAGACTAACACACACAATTTTTTAAAAAAAAAAAGTGAGTTCTTTATATAGAATTTAGACTGTTTATATATTAAAAATATGATTAAAAATTAAACGGTCTAATTTACATGGCATTTTATAGAGACTAATACATACATTTTTTAAAAAAAAAAACTGAGTTCTTTATATAGAATTTACACTGTTTATATATTAAAAATATGGTTAAATATTAAGCGCTCTAATTTTAATCCGTGTGAACCAGTGTGAAGATCTTATTATTCTGATCATTTTATACTAAAATGTTATATTAATTTTTCTTTCTAGAGCTCTTATAATCAAGTATCCGCTTTAAAGGGTCCCAAGTAAAAAATAGATATTTAATTGTGATAGCTCAGAGATAAAAATTAATCATGACTATTTAGAATAATATGATCAGAAAAATAAGATCTTCACACCGTTCCAAACGGATTGAAAATTTGAGCACTTAATTTTTTTTAGAAGGTTTATATACTAAAAAATATGGTTACAAAATTAAGTATTCTAATTTTCAATCAGTTGAAACCGGTGCGAAGGTCTTATTTTTCTAATCATTTTATCTTAAAGGGTTATAATTAATTTTTATCTCTAAGACTCTCATAATCAAGTATCTGCTCTACAAGGTCCCAAACAGGCCTTACATGGCATTTTTCGTCCAAATTACCTTCCGTTATCTATTGGACTAAGTAGGTAACGGTATGATAGTTGAGGGGATGAAATCATCAAATTGATAGTTTAGACACTTTGTAGAGAAAAGGTGCATAGTTTGGGAGATAAAAAGAAAAAAAAACTCTAATTTTAATGTAAAACACCTGCACAATCATGGGAAAATGCTTACTGACCTAGTTTCTCGACGGTAAGAAATAAATCATAAAGGACGTAAACCATATGGAGACTGCAAATTAAAATTTTTGAGGACACGGCAAAATTAGTGACTAAAGACTTCTTGGCAAGGAATTTCCAAACTAAAGTATTCCCTAAGAAAGACTAATCAACTAAACAAACAGCAAAATGATATACGCTTCAACATTGACTACCTGCCTATTCAGGACATGTGGACATACTTCAGGTTCATGAGCTCAAGCAAGTTTCTAACTTAGTTTTCTTCATATGGGAGCAAGTTTCCGACTTAGGCACTCAACTAAGTAGACAAGTAACTGTTTCTGTTTAGTAGGTGCATTTCTGTATCACAGTGATATATTAGTAATAGTTTGTCCCCTCCACTTAACCACGGTAACTGAAACACTGAAGAAAAAGGAATCAGACCAGGACGGGATACTGATCACTGATTTGGCATTTGGGAAAGTCATGCCAGCCACAAGAACCCAACTTCAAAACACAAAACGTGCTTAAAGCATGTCATGCACTTAGTCAATTTCTCCAACAGAACTGGATTTCACAAACTATAAACACAAGAAAAGGCATGAACGAACAAACCGATCAGATACCATGAACTCAAACCTTGAGAAATTTAAATCAGAAGCTAAAGACTATCCATTAATAGGAATTTTGTATTGCAATCCCCTGAGAAAAATAGTCGTACAAGAGCTAGGTCTTTACTAGCAACAAGGCCTTAAAAGTGACGCAATGCGAAAACAGCACTCATGAAGCCAATGCAAACAGGTAGGAGTAAGTCCGGTGGAGTTAAGTTGAAGACATGAATTTCCAATTTGGTTAATTGGAGATCAGTTGGTGTCATGATATCACTGGTAAAAAAAATCGAATCAAGCACAACTAAAATCCTGAAATCAGAACAATTATTCAACTAAATATGCAGGACTCCATAAGAAACAGGGAACATGTCCTTAAGAGATAGAATCATAGAACACCTGAAAACAAGTAAATAAAGAAGAGAAAAGGAATAGGCAGAACATACTTTTCGGTCGTTCTTTGGATCTGCGTGGCCGTCTTGTGCAAAGAATGCCAAGATTAAATTTCCTACAAAGGCTCCAATATCATACCCCATAGGACCGTAGAAAGCAAATTCTGGATCTATAACCTGGGTTGAGTCCCTAGTAACCATGACAGAACTAGTATGGAGATCACCATGTATAAGCGCTTGGGCTCTCTCACAAAACCTGCACGAGTTAATGATGAAAACCTTACAGGTTTGACAAAAAAAAAAGGTTAACACATGAAGATAAAGTGAATTACTAACTGCTAAAATTTATCAAAGTAAATGTAACTAAGATGGCTGCAGTACATGGCTTTCAATTCAGCCACTTCAAGCTTCAGAGTGTTATCCTCGCGAAGTGCCTCCGCATCACGATCAAGATAAGGAGAAGTCCAGTGATTATACTGAGACACTTTGTAAGGGTCAGAAAAGACAACCTGCTCAGTCAGCCGGCATAACTCCACATTCCCACAAAATTCAGCCACTGCAGAAAGCATGCAGTTAAACACATTAGTATCGTGAATTAAAACTCATCAACACTGTTAAATCCTTTTGCTTTTCAAACAGGACTAATATTTGCAAGATCTCAAGTCAGGAAGCAGTGAGAGATATTTAGAGATTTGGTTGCCTGCAAGCTTGTTTGTATCTAATCGGCTTGTGCCTTTTGGAACCAAGAAGTTCATCAGACCACCCATGTCAAACATCGTAGATACCTTTGTCATGAAAGCCTAGTACTAAGACATTTCTATCACCGAAATTCCGTATCACTCCTTAGGTGGAACTAACACGACATCGTTTAGTTGTGAAAAAGACAACCAAAAAATAAGCGAGCCCACATGTTTCATCACCAAAAGTCGAGTGTAACACAAACAACTGATATTTGTCCCCTTTTCAAGGCACCAAGTCGCAAGTGGTTCTATTGTTTTCACATTTCAGAAACATATTATGGCATACAAAGAGAAAATACAAATGAGTTCTTACCCCAAATTATATTTTTTCCCTTGAAACAAAATACAGAAATAGGAGAGAACTCCCATCGGAAAGGAGAATGAAACTCAAAACCACAACTTTATCCAACACTAAACTTTGCATATACAGTAGAAACAAGTTTCAGTCGACTCCCACTACTTCTTCATTCTCGCTTCTTTGTATCTAGCAAAGATCATGCCTTGCATTCAACCTTACTCACTTAGGCTCTCCTAACTTGTAGAAAGAGATAAGAATCGCCATAGTTACCTGCTTGTTTGTGCTCCGTGGTAGTACGGTAAATAAGGGATGTGAAGAAAAGCGTCCTTGCCATAAATTCCGAAATGTGTTCTGCAAGCAACGGGTACTCAATTCCAGCAATCAACCCTTTCCTCAGGATTATATGTGGAGGTTCCAGGTAACGCATGCCAATCAAAGCCATGGCACGATCAAAATGATATACTTCTGGAACATGATCAGGGCACAACCGACCATGCTCTTTTAGTGCCACCGCCTCAAAGTAAGCACGTTCCTTTGTCATCGGCCATGATTCCCCAATGCAACGTACATACGGAAGAGCCTGCACTCAGTCAACCAGATTTCAGATACAAGGCTTCTTTTTTTTTTTTTTACAAGAATGCTTGGAGAGCATTGAAGAAGTGAGTATTTTCAGAGACAAATGTAACAAAATCCAGCAAACAAATTTACTCAATACATATAAACACATCTTATGCGGAGATATACCGAAGTAAATAAGTACAAAGTCAACACTTCAAGCGTGGCTGCAAAATCAGCACAGCTACTGATATCGAAACATACACTGCATAATCTACTCCGTACTATCAGTGGAGTACATCATGCCGTACGCGTTTTAGGTATCCCCAATATTTCTCATATGCAATGGCTTCTTTTGTTTTATACGGAGTATTACTAGAACACTCCAGTCTCCGTACTAACAGATTATGCAGCATACATTTTCTGGTACCCTAACATTTCTCGAATCCAATTGCTTTCTTTCATTTACTTAACCATTGTCAGTGATACCCTTTCAGCTATCAGTCATTGATTCGTCTACTTTGCTTTCAAACAGCATCAAAGAAGCCCAACCTTGTCTCAGTCCTCTCAGAAATACTGAGAAATCTCATGTGCGCCCCAAAGTATTTCACTTCAGACAAATTATTGGGGTTTTTTTTTTTCATCATAATCACATAATTGCAGCACACCTCTACTCAAATGGCTGCACAGTTTGCACAGATACATACACTCGTCTATGCGTGTCCATATGCTACCTATGTATGCAAATAGCACGATGACATCCAATTCTTTTCAGAAGAAGCAGGCGTATCTATCTATTTAACTAAAGTTCATAACCCAAGTTTAATATCTATTCAACTCCGTTTTCCTTAACATAACATGAAATTGATCATCTAACTAAAGTTCATAAAAAAGTTTAATACCTGTTTGATGACGCAGGAACCGGAGGGGCTGGCAACGATGTAGACGAAGTTGAGATTGCCATCGCCGACTTCTTTGATTTGAAGCTCATCGATTTGGTTGCCGAGCTTGGAGGAGAGAGAAGGAGTGGCCTTTATGTACTCCACCAGAGACTTGTCGTCCAGCGGCCGGAAGCCGTCGGATGCCATTACGTGCTATGATGTGTGGGGCCAACGGCGGTGGCGGGGTTTGAGAAGAGGGAGGCGGCGTGAACCGCGACTGCTGAGAGTGGGAGGCGATAGAAAGAGAGGAACCGGATTCTATGGAACAAAAAAACAAGTGGAGGATTGTGAATTTGTAATGGATAGTCGTTGAGAAAAGTCGTTGAGAAAAGGATGGCGCGAAACAGGAAAGCAGACAACAGAATAAAAAGAATACATTGAACCCGCCCTTTTGTTTCCAAGGGAAAAAAATTTCAGCCCCATGTGGGTACCTGCTCAGCGCGTCCGAGCAATTTATTGTATTTTTGGATGGCTCAAATTTGAAAAGAGAAAAATGAGAGAGAAAGGATTGGGATAAAAGGAGAGAGAAGGTTTCAATCCGAACCGTCCAAAAGTGTATTGGACAACCTAGATGTGCCGAGCGGGGTACCATGTGGGAAAGTTTGGATAATTTGGGTAGAGTTTTTGAGAAAAATTTTATGAGAATAATGATTGAAAGTATGAGTAATGATTGAAAAAAGATAGAGAGAGAAATGAGAATAATGATAAAAGATAGGTGTAATAAGTAGAGAGTAATGATTGGAAGTAATGGTAAGAGTGTTTTTTGAGTTGGAAAAAAATTTTCAAATCTTGATGGTTGAAAGGGTTGAAAGGCTTTTGGCTTTAACTGCATTTCTATAGATAGATAGATAGACACCCAGCTTCAGATAAGGTCGCCCTTAAATTTGAAAAATGTAGATGTCAGCTCACAGTCGTTGGATTGTGTTTTTAATGATCCAAATTTACTAATGGTCATAAACCATACCATCACGTGTACTACAAATTTATTTTCTATGACAAATATGTCTTTCAGTGTACAAAATGAGACCGTGCATCGAACACAAGACCGAAAACTATATTTTTTATTACTAACATTGTGCCCGTTCGATATTTGAATATTAGATAAACCGAGTCAGGAAAAGGACTTGAGTACATGATTTTTTTAAAAAGATAGTTTAATTATCTTACGACATTGGGATTTTTTCTGCCCCCGAGTAACAAACGAACGGACACAACAAGTATTTGATAAAAAAATCTAACTCCCAATCCTAATTTTCTGAATTTAAAAAACGCCCAAAAAAAAAAAGAAATAAGAAAACCCACATCCAAAGAGAAATGTTGCCGTTACTGACAAATGGATTTCGACGAAATTCCAAAGTGCCAACCGCAACCCACAATCTGAGAGTGAACCACGTTCTCTTCTTCCAGCATCTGCCCTCCACCTGCATTTTTTCACTTTGAGAAGGAAATTCCTTTCACCAAAATTTATATGATATCAAGCCACAAGGGAATTACAAGAATAGTTTCGCAAAGTGTAGTGATCATAATACTAAAATTATTTTTATTTATGCCAAAATTTTAGTGCACAAAATACTAGAGCCTGTTCAAGTTTCAAATAAAAGTTCTTATTTTTGAAGAACCTATTTTCAAGTTTAAAAATTATAAGTTTATTGAAATTAAAAAATATTCAATATGAATTTTGTTTGATAGATCTCGAAGAGATCTTCTGAACAATATAAAAAAAATTAAAAAATTATTTTCATAGATACATTATTTTTAAGATTGAAAATAAATACTTACTAGTATTTTTTAAGAAGAGCTCCCCGTTCTGCTTTCTCGAAGAAGTACTTAAAAAATAAGAACCTATTTTAAAGTTTAAAAATAATGAGCTTACAAAAATAATTTTTAATTTTTTTATAGGGTTTGATAGATCTCATCGACATCTATCAAACAAGATCCATATTGGATATTTTTTTTATTTCGGTAAGTGTATTATTTTTAAGCTTCAAAATTACAAATAAGTACTTATTTTTTAATATATCCATATTGGTAGGAAAATTATTTTCATAAACACATAATTTTTTAGCTTAAAATTACATTCTTTTTGAAAAGTTACTTTTTTAGAGAAAGTGGAACTGGGGCCGTTCCACATTCCAAAATAAAAATGCTTAAAAAATAAGGGCTTAAAAAAAATGACCTATTTTCAAACTTAAAAATAATGGGTTTATGAAAATAGTTTTTCAATTTTTTTAACAAGGTTTGAGATCTCATCGAGATCTTTATAATAAGATTCATATAGCTTATTTTTTATTTCAATAACCCTATTATTTTTAAGTATGAAAATTGCAATTAAGTACTTGTTTTTGAAGGGAATAAACCGGAACAATATACAAGACTTTCATGCATTAGAGTTTTGACACCAACAAAAACAGTTTTGACATTATCACTTCCCTTCGCAAAATGCTGACAATACGGGTCGGTAAGTTAACCTTTGTAAATTTTTGTTTTCACAAACTAAGTTCGACCGATGTTTGAATGAATTTGAGATACATGTAATTTTCCGTTAGGCAGATTACTTTAAACTATGGTAAAGAGCTCTAAAAATAATTGATGACTTTCCTTTTTCTGTTTTCCAAGAGCTTCTTGATTGGCTTTTTCTTTCCGAAGGAATTTCAGTACTTTTATTTTTCTCAAGTTTCAATTTGACAAATAAATATCTTAAATTACCATGGTGTCCGTTCAATGTACGGGATAACATAACGAAACAGATGCCATTAAACTATTTTCCGTTTTCCGTGCATCAAACGGACACAATGCTAATGGGTACATATGGCAATGTACATACCATGTACATGTGAATTTTGTGGAACTCACCTCGGGTTCCACAAAAATGATTTGAACTGCCCATTAATTTCGAAATAATTTTTTTTATGGAGCATTGCGAAAAAATAGCTCAATCCAATATTAGTAAGGATTTTTTCTGAATTTATAAGGGCAAAACTACTTAGCTGTTCAGTTTTGTCCCTACGCATTCCGAAAAAATTCTTACTGATATCAGATTTGTTAGGATCCGTGATCACTCAACAACACAACGATATGAGAAAAAACTCCCTTAATATTATTTACACAATAATACAAGATGAAAAAACCTCTACAGAAGAGCCACAACCGGCTCTCTACCGCTCTGGCGAGCCACACCAGAGTGGAGTGGTGTATTATGGATTTCACAGAAAATTGCCAGAATATTACTAGAAAAGAGTAATTTTTTTTTGAACCCAAATAGAAGTAGGATCTCTCTCGTTCTAATTTCTCTTTAGATCCATTTTAAAAAAGTAATCCAATCAATAATGTCCTTATCTTCAATCTAACCCCAAACCTAAATCTGATTCAAATTCTTCCTCCATTTTTTCCTTCCATGCCATCTCCTTGACAAAACTAGTTTAAATTATTCAACGTGTTAACTTAAAGTTGAGGTTTGGAGAAGCATGATTGATAGAGACCGAGATATCCTGCAGTGGCTGCACTACAAAGCTATAGAACAACGATTTGGTTATTCATTTCGGCGATGGACAGCTCGGATTAATAAAAGATCGAATTAAATCCGAGTATTCGGCATCAAATTAGACGGCCGAATCGGCTACCTACAACTTCTGCAGCGCATGCTTCACTGTAGGATTTTTCATTCCAATTGATAGTGGTATGGAGGTGCACTAATGTCATTGACTTTCACTCCACACCACGCGACCAGAAGTAATTGGTACTTTTTCTTCTTCTAAAAAAAAAGTCACCAACAAAATGTAATCGAAGGTAGCGTAATTTGTTAGCAATGTTCTAAGAGTTGCTCGGTCCTAGTCGAGTGCTCAGTCACCTTCGAAAGATTAATCGGAATAATTAGCAATTAATCAGCGCATATTAATTAAGACTCGGTGATTAATCGTTAGTCGAACCTAATCGGATAGGCTCTGCTAACGATTAATAGCTAATTAATTACTAATTAATTTCTTATTTTAAAATACTTTTTGTTGGTATCAATTTCGTCAGGATCGGCTCTGAGCTGAGACACACAAGACAGCCAACTTAGGCCCCGAAGTAAAAAGAATATTTAATCTAGCGATCATACAACAAATGAGATAGCTACTCTGGCGGAAAACCTTAGTTTACTTATCTATTAAGTATATGGTTCAATTTATGCGGGCCTATCTTTTTCATTTTTCATTCTCTATATAAGAACTATCTATCATTTTGAGGTTAGTTTTTTTTTTTTTTTTTTAAAAAGAAAACATAGGACCCCAGTTTTACAACTTTGTCTGAAACCTCGATAATCCCAGGGCGAATTTCGTTAGCACCGCATATACATTACATACTAAATAAATTTAAACAAGTTCAGATAACGATTGGTTATTTTCTAAAAAAATTGGGTAAAAGTAAAAAAAAAAATTTACTTTTTTGATTTGTCTTGTCGAGACGAATTAATAAGGCTCCGTTTGTTTAGGCGAAAATATTTTCTTATAAAATATTTTACCTATTTTCTGGTATTTTGTTGTGTAAAAAATAAGAAAAATATTTTACATTAATTGGATGAAAATGACTTACCCTTAAATCTTTCGTAAGTTATTTTCCAAAATGAACCCGCTATCTTCTACTGCAATTCTCACTGCTCAATTTTCTCGATCGTCAGTCATCACCCACGTTCAATTCCAATATTCTCAGATCTCTTCACCGTTTAAGCCCCCCCTCTCTACACTAATTTGTTGATTTTTAAAATTATTTTTCAAGTGCTAACTAAATACTGGAAAATAAAAGTTTGAAGTTTGTTTTCTAAAAAAATATTTTACATGAAAAATATTATACATTATAAAACATTTTACATTGTTAAATATTTTACATCGAAATAAATAGAGCCTAAGTCATAAAAATTTGGCACAAAATTAATAAATAAAAAAAAGATTGAATAAGAAAAGAAAATGCACTTTTAAAAAATGGTTATTTAACTGGTTCTTTTTTGCGAAAGGAAGATTCGAAGTTACTTAAAAGAATGGATAAGGAATCGAAGTAATTAACGAGGATGCGCTGCACGTGTTGCCATCGAGCGTCGGAAATACTCCACGTCAGAAGCCCAACTGCTCCTCTCTCTCTCTCTCTCTCTCTCTCTCTCTCTCTCTCTCTCCCATTTTCCTGGCGTCCTCTTCCCTCTCCCACCTCCTCGGCGACGGAGAAGTTGGTGGTGGCGGCGATCGTCACCGTCGCATTCTTTTTCACTCTCTCGTTTTCCGGCGTAGAATCTGGCAGCAACTTCACCGAATCGGCTACACTATATCCTCTGCAGTGCATGCTTCATTTCAGGATTTCCTATTTCAATTGATAGTGGTATGGAGTAGGGTTGTCCATGGTCCAGATTGGATCGAATTCCTATGAATCCAATTCTAATTCGTGAGTCACAGTTTTTAAAAAATGCAATCCAATCCTAATCCAAAAGTCGCACAGTTCAGTTCCAATCCGAACCGTGAGTCACTGTCGGTCTCAATTTTATCCACGGATTTTCTTCCATTAACACTAAAAATTGCAATGCTGCTACTGTCACGCCATTATGTCTCATATTCCAACTAAAAATACCAACACTAAATTCCATAAACATTTCATAACATTACGTACAACAAGACACAAGTCTTGAGCAACTAAGAAATGCAACACTATTGCCTGTTTCCGCCTCTCCCGTACTTGACAACTAACAACAGAGAGGTGAAAAAAATGAGAAAATTTGAGAGTTGTTGCTCGTTTTAACAGAAAGTATGTAGATGAGCTAGAGAGATCTGTGAAAATAGGTAACATAAATCGAAAATCATACCACCATGCTGTGCGATTGAGTCATAAACATTACTAAGATTTTAATTCTTTTTATCTTACCAACATTATATATTGACACATTAATGTAAAATTGTTTAAAATTTTTCATAACAATTAGTAAAATTCTAGTAATTATAATATTACACACATATATTTCTTATTTTTTTAAATATCTCACGGTCCGGTTCGGTTAATCCACGGTTTTGAAATGAAAATCCAATCCTAGTCCGTATCTTACGGTTTTTTAATTTTTCGAATCGGTGTCCGGACCATTAATTCAAGGACAAAATCCAAAAGTTACGGATCAACTCAGTTCGGACCGGTTTCACGGTTTACAGTTTTTTTAAATCATGTGCTTACGCAAATAATTTTCTTACTAATATAGATCTTGTTTGATAGATGTCATTGAGATATTTTAAATGGTGCAAAAAATTTTAAAAAATATTTGTTATTTCATTATATTTAAACTTGAAATTACCTTCTTTTTGAAAAATAGGTTTAAAACGAAAGCGGAACAGCCCCTCATGTGGTTGACTTTCACTCCACAGGGGCGCGACAAGATGTAATTGTTCTTTTCTTCTGAAAAAATGAAGTCACCAACAAAATGTAATCCAAGGTAGCGTAATTTGTTAGTATCAATTCGGTTAGGGTCGCCTCTGAGCTGAGGCACACAAGACGGCTAATTTAGGCAGCCAAAAAAAATTAGGGCTCAAGATAAATATAGTCAAGTGTGTAATAAAAAGATTTAATCTAGTGATCATACAACAATTGAGATAGCTACTCTAGCGGAAAACCTTAGAGCAAGTACACCAGTTGTGAGCAAAAATAGCTATGAACCGTACATTTTTACCTACCCATTTTAAGAGAGGATACCCCATCCCTCTTGCTGCAGCATCTCTACTTTACTTACTCATACTCATCAGATATCCCCCCTCTCTCTCTCCCCTCAAGGAGAGAGAAACTAATTGTTTAAGAGGAAGCACATAAACAGTTTTTCAGTATTAATACCGAACCATTTCATCAAAATGCATTTTACCTTCTGTTTTACCTCCTCTAATGCAGCATATTTTTTGTGTTTTTCTTCTGCAAAATATCTAAAAATGCATTTTCCCTCCTCTGACGTACATGCTCTTAGTTTACTTATCTATTCAGTACATGGTTCAATTTATAAGGGCCTATCTTTTCATTGGCTATAAGAACTTTAACTATCATTTTGAGGTTAGTTTTTTTTTTTTTTTAAAGAAAACATAGGACCCCAGTTTTACAACTTTGTCTGAAACCCCGAAAATCTCAGGGCGAATTTCTTAGCACCGCATATAAGGTTTTCCGCCATGAGCTCAGTTTCATTCGCTATAAGTCCTCTCTTTTTATACTATTTTGTCGATTTTTAAAAATATTTTTTAAGTGCTAACCAAAAATCGGACTGGGGGAAGCTGTTGTGCAGCTTCGGGCTGCACAGCGTGCTGCGCACCCGCCGGCGGGCCTTGCCGGCATCGGTCCTGCGATCGGAGACGTTCAACGCATAGAGCTCGTCGAGTTTAACATGTGCGCCAAAAATCAGCTCGATCAAATATCGATAAGTGTCTCAGCCGAACACATATAACTTGAAAAAAATGGATTCAGTGGTTTTGATCCAGTGTTTTGTATCCATTTGGATTTCATTTTTTCAAGTTATATGTGTTCGGATGAGGCACTTAACAATATTTGATCGAGCTGATTTTTGGCGCACATGTAAAACTCTACGAGCTCTACGCGTTGAACGTCTCCGATCGCAGGACCGATGCCGGCAAGGCCCGCCAACGGGTGCGCAGCACGCTATGCAGCACGAAACTGCACAGCAACTTTGCCCGGTCCCCAAAAATCGAAAAATAAAAATTTGAAGTTTGTTTTTTGAAAAAATATTTTACACGAAAAATATTATATATTGTAAAATATTTTACATTGAAACAAACGGAGCCTAAGTCATAAAAATTTGGGCACAAAATAAATAAATAAATAAAAAAGACTGAATAAGAAAAAAAAAATGCACTTTTAAAAAATGGTTATTTAACTGGTTCTTTTTAGCGAAAGGAAGATTCGAAGTTACTTAAAGAATCCGGATAAAAAAAAACAGAAGTTACTTAAAGAATGGATAAGGAATCGAAGTAATAAACGAGGATGCGCGCCATCGAGCGTCGGAAATACTCCACGTCAGAAGCCCAACTGCTCCTCTCTCTCTCTCTCTCTCTCTCTCTCCCATTTTCCTGGCGTCCTCTTCCCTCTCCCACCTAGTCGGCGATGGAGAAGGTGGCGGTGGCGGCGATCGTCACCGTCGCATTCTTTTTCACTCTCTCGTTTTCCGGCGTAGAATCTGGCAGCAACCTCACCGGAGATTCAAGCATCGGCCGTGGACCAGCAGTCAAGGGTTTATGCCCTGACCTCATCCAACGCTTCGATTATCCTTGCTCCGAGCACAAAGTAATCTCTCTCTCTCTCTCTCTCTCTCCTAGTTTATCTTTGCTCGATTAGTTGCTCCCGTATTTGAGCCATTGTATTTGGATCTATGCTAATTAATGCGATGAACCGCGGTGTAGGAGTGACCTAGAGGCTAGAAGTGACTAGTTGATTTTGAGATTTGATTTTACGGTTATTTTAGAGCATCTCCAGCCCTAATGCTAATTTGACTAAAAGCTTCATTACTGGCATGGCTGTAATTTCGAGGGGAGAAATAGCCTTGTAAAATTTGAGTAAGGATTTCAGTCTCCCTTGATTTGAGTAAAATTCAATTTGGTATGGATTTGAGCGAAGGGAGTGGAGTAGGTTTTAAATGATATTTACTCAAATTTTTAGTTCGAGTTAAAGAAGGTTAAGGGCTGGAGATGTTCTAAAGGGCTTCTTTTTTTTTTATGTGTTTATTGTTGGATTTGATTAGCTGCGTGCTTATTGAATTGGGGGTTTGTCTCCATTTGCTTTGTCAAATTCCAGGTGCAGACAAAGGATGGTTACGTATTGGGCCTTCATCGCGTCTCATCCGTAGCCGGGATGTTGAGAGAACAAAGGGGTCCTCCCGTTCTGCTTCTACATGGACTCTTTATGGTGAGCTTTCTCACCATTATTTCGAGCATAAACTGTTTTCACAGTAATGTCTTTGTATCTGTTTAGTCTCATTTTAAGACTACTTCTATTCACCAAAAAGAGTAAAAGATACTACGATATCCCAGTGATTGCTAGTTTTCCAAAGGTTAGCAATATATACAGATACGCATGTATACACATGTATTGATGCTAGCGATGTGGGTGGAAATCTTTCTCAGGAATACCTTATGCATTAAAAAAATTCCATTGCCATTGCAAGAACTATCTGCAAACTTTTCCTTCAAAAGTGCACTATTAAGTTGTCTAATCAAACATCTGGAGATATATGGTTCAGGAAGCTGTCAAAACTGCCTGCAATTTTTTGTATTTTAATATATGTTTTCAAGGAATTGCATTCGGCACGTAACATTCATTTTCTAAATGGGTAATGGACATTAGAATTCTCTTAACCTATGGGGTCTTTTAAGGAAAGTGAAAATGTGAGCCAACATAATAAACTGACCCAGGCGATGCCTAGTGCCTAGGCCGATTAATCGGGGATTATTAGGCGCCTAGATATTAGTCAAGCTCTTATTTTCTTTAAATATTCTCCACCCCTCCCCAAGTTTGAGCAAGTAGAACAACACAAGTAGAACAAAACATTAATTAACATCCAAAATGGATCATTCGTTCTCAGATTCAGAACAACCAACGTATAAAGCTAATAGAAAACTAAATGGTGCATCACCCATGTAAACATGCCAATGGTGCATCACAAATGTACAACAGAAATGCCCACATAGAAGTAGAACTCATATGGTCATATGTATACCCCTCCCCAAAATCAGGCTTGGTCAGAAGATCAACTAAAGAAAAAGAATAATCATGTGACTTGTTAAGCCAACAATGAACACATTATGACTTGGGGCAAAATGGAGTTTATTTGCAAAGTAGCTTCTTAGACACAGACACTCTCGTTTTTATTGTCCATGCCATAGAAGATAAAAATTATAATTACCATGCGAACAATGTGTATTTATGTTCTTATTTGGTCATTTTGCTAGTGAATTGCTCAATCGTAAATGTGATTGTAAAGTATACCCATGCATGTGCTGCTAGATACACGTAAAATTACACCTATTTTTCCCATAACATCAGTTTTAAGCTAAGAGGGAAGGGCAATGGAATGGTGTATGAAGAAATGGCCTATAACATGGGGTTGGTTGTTCCTTCATTTTGTAGTCCAGGATTATCACAGATCCATGCGAGGAATATCTAGTATGCGAAGTGGATGACACCTTGTTAGGGGTTGTTTGAGAACTCTGTGAAAGCCTAGGCGTAACTAGACATGAAACGGTTTCTTTGGCTTGTTAATCAACCATGTCGTTGCTGCTCTTCTAATTGGTCCCCCCATAAGTATCTGTTCTTCTTCGTTCTCATTTCCTTCTTCCTTCTTCTGGAGACTTCTCAGTCTTTCACCCAAGTTTCTTCAAGGCTTCTATAACCTAATCTGGTTGCCAGTGCTTTCTTGGCTAAACATCTTTTTTCCTCCATCTTCATGCTACCTTATAAATGTTATTAAGGATGTCTCAGGGTTCAAGTGTTTGTTTTTGTAAGATATTTATTCAATCATGGAGTATGTGCATTTAAGATAAAGTGGAACTCACGCACTTTCTTTCCCTTTTGATATTCACTGTGTGAGAAAAGCGTTATGTGGTGACAGTTGTTTGCTTTAATATTCAAATAGGCTGGTGATGCGTGGTTTTTAGGTTCTATGAATCAATCACTGGGTTACATCCTTGCTGATCATGGTTTCGATGTCTGGGTTGGAAGTGTGCGCGGGACACGATGGAGTCATGGGCATGTATCACTATCAGATAAAGATAAGGTATCATATCTTTTTCTACTTCTCAAAAAGGAATAAAATGGGTAGATGCCTAGTTTTGTTTTTCCTTTCATGTTGTTCCATTTTTTTTAAAACTCTGGTTGCTCTCTCTAAGCAATCTGAACAAACTACATGGTGAATGCAAAATCCTGGCATGCCTCTATTCTCTAGTTATTTTCTATGCCTCTGCTGGATCCATGCAACTATAATGGTATATAAAGTTTTATGTCTTCCATTTTTTCCATTAGAAAGACAAGGGCTATGCACATGATCTCTTTCTCACTATGTGACCAACTAACCCTCTAATTCCATTTCAATTTTAGATGTCAATGTAGACCATAAACCCTAAGAGATGTATGGATGTAGTATTGGAATCAAATTAGGTATCCAATTTAATAGCAGTCATATGTGGAGGATTGGCATTTCATTCTTGACCGTCACAACTGGAAAGTGCATGGCAAAAGTGAGATGCGAAGAAAATTGCAGGGTTGCAAATGTATGCAACCAAGCTTATTTTTCTTTCTCAAGTTCATAGTTGATCTCGTAGAAACAGAAGAGTTATACATGATCCTCTAAACTAATCATAACAGAAGAGTTCAAACTTCAAAGTTCTGTTTAGGCAATAATGATGCTCCCTTAAATAGTTGGATTCCCAAAGAGGGACAATGAAATAGGAATGAAGGGATTAGTAATTACCAAACATGGATGTAGTGACGAAGATATTTATCTAATTATAGGAAATATGTTTTGATTGAGATTGAACTTGAAAGCTGAATGAATGGAAAATGTGAGACTCTTAACAAGACATCCAGATCCAAAATTGCCCTCTTACTCATGCACGTTTTGCTTCCCATAAGATGATAATGCTTTTTGTCCGTTCTTGGTTTTAGGAATTTTGGGATTGGAGTTGGGAGGAATTGGCTCTTTATGACCTTGCTGCAATGCTCCATTATGTAAATTCGGTTTCAAACACTGAAGTTTTCATTGTTGGACATTCACAGGTCTGTTGTTTCTTAAAAAAAAACACGTCTTGTTCTGGTGTTGCGATTTGCTTTTGGTTTCTATTGGTTCATTATTACTGTTGCTTAGCAGGGGACAATTATATCACTAGCTGCTTTCACTGAACCAGACATAGTAAAAATGGTTGCGGGTGCTGCCCTTCTATGCCCCATAACATACTTGGAACATGTCAGCGCTCCATTGGTTCTTAGACTTGTTAGCATGCATCTTGACCAGGTGATTATCTTGTTTTGATGTGGTAAAATTACTGCAATAAATGATTTGTGGTAACCTTTGCAATTAAGTTCCCTATGGGCAGGTGGTTCTTGCATTGGGCATTCATCAGCTTAATTTTAAAAGGTCTTTCTCTACTGGATTTCCCCTCCTTTTTTTTCCAGGCTTTATTGTTCCAGGTTTTTAGTCTATGACAAATTTTATGATGTATAGTGATATTTTGGCTGAAATCTTGGATTCTGTATGTGAGGGGCATGTAGACTGCAAAGACTTGTTAACTTCCATCACAGGTTCTTCTCCTCCGCCTCCTCCTTTTTGCATGTGCCAAGTCACCGTTAGGTGGACAAATATTACCTTGCTCGTCATAGTACACATTAATTTTGTAAGTAATTTTACTGGGTCCTTTCTGTGTATATTTTCTGTTCTTCCTGGGGTGTAAGTTGGGACCCTATGACAGAAAATGATAATAGCTAATCTAGGTAATGTGAGTGCGTTTATGCAACTGACTCTCCAACTCTCTGTTGCCATAAGGTCCGATTGTTAGAAGCACTAAGTAAATGGTATTCTGATGATTGAGCCATTCTTTAACTATATAGGGTAACCTTAGCAGGGTTTGATTACGGTTTTACCTTCGGTTTGTCCTTTGAAGAATGTTACAAGCAAAAGCCCAGTCAATTTCTACTCACCCGGATTAATTTCCAGACATGACACTGAAAGATATATGATAATAATACTGGTTATGATATTTAGAGAAGCCCAATTGGGCATTTGGGCCCTTTAATTTCTGACTAGTTAATGGTTCCCCTGATGGCTGACTGCACTAAACTGGATGGGTGAAATGAGGGGAGTTAATGCTGTCTGAGTGATTCAGTGTTGCTGCTGGACTTGTTTTTTAGTGGAGTTAATGTTGGCTGACTGATTCAGAATTGCTCTATTCAGATGTCAATAGGGTAATGGTAAAATGACAACTCTAGGAAGTTTTAGTGGTCTAGACTTGGAAGTTGCGGTAAGTAAATTGAGACATAATACTAGACTACTGAATATGAATGATGTGATAGGCTGCACATCGCTCTAGTTTATGAAGGCTCTTGTTATATGGAAAGTCTACACCCACTGCTCAACTTTTACCGCTCCCCCCACCACTCTCAATCTCATGGTCCAAAAGTGTTTTGGATAGTCTGGATTGTAAAACACTCTACCAGGGAAGAACCTAATCCCTGGAATTGTTTTTTTAAAATCCGGATCATTGATTGCCAAGATGGATGGTGAGATGTTGAGTTGTGGAATGTTGAGCGGTGAGTGGGCATAGCATCGCCGCTTGTTGTAAGCCAATATTTGGTCCCACTGAATGACTTCACTTGAAAAAGCCATCATAAGTATTACTTTTTATAACACAAGTTATGAGGTCGTTGTGTGGGCCTGCTTGAGAACTATATTGATTAACAAGTCAGGCACCTACCACCAGAGGTGGTTGCCAAGATGGCAAGTGGTGTGGGTGAAATTCCCTCCCAAGCACACGGTCACGAGTTTGAATCCCCCTTGAACCAGATGCTGTATATTGGGCACCATCTGTCTAGCTTGCTCCTTGGTGGGGCTGTGGTGACGAACTACGCTCCCGTTGGTAGGGGTACTTTGAGCTTAGCTCCTTTAATGGGTGGTACTGACTCATTGGCTGAACATGCTATGTCGGTTGGGAGCCCCTCTTTTCTGAAGGGGGTTGCAACTTGAAACTCAAGTCTCCCCCTCCCAACCTTTTAATGCCAGCAAAAAAAAAGTCAGGGACCTATTTTCCAAGAAATAGGAGATGATAGACGATCAATTAGTATTTGGTTGTCCGATCTTGTACTGTGTTTACTTTGTTTTCTATGTAGTCTTAATTGTGTTTGTACTCCGTACTTTCAAACTTCTTACCAAGAGCATTCACTTTGCAGGGCCGAACTGTTGCCTTAATATGTCTCAAGTTGATTTTTTCCTGGAATATGAACCTCATCCATCATCCTCAAAAAATTTGAATCATCTTTTCCAGAGTAAGCTCTTTGCACTTCCAAGTAGCATTTTATTGGTCTGCATGCATTTAATTTAGCTTGAAGATGCTTCTTCATCCTATCCATAAGCCCCATCTATTCATACAGCTACAACATTGCCTTTGATTGCAACTAGAAATTGGTTTACTGGTTCTTCTTAGTTAAGATTTGGAGGTGTAGATCCCAACTAATTCTATTAAGTTTCCTGTCACCATCAAACATTTTCTTTTTTCTGGTAATATTTCTGCTAGTGCGAAAAGAACACGAGGGAGTTAAAATGAAGGGAGAAGCATGAAGTAGCGAGGTTTCTCGTATCAAATTGCCTTACATAGTGCATGAGCAATCAAGTGATGCTTACATATGTTTTCATTGAATAACGGGTTATCGTTCAAATATTCATAAATTATTTGCGAAGTATCACGTTCTTACCCAATGCTTCTGGGTTTGTGTTATTTTCTCTTGCTCTCTCTCTAGGGTACTTACTAATGCTTCGTGTCTTGGCAGTGATCCGCAAAGGCACTTTTGCAAGGTATGACTACGGAAGGTCGAAAAACATTAGGCGATATGGCCAGTTTGAACCACCGAGTTTTGATCTTAGCCGAATACCCAAATCGTTGCCAATGTGGATGGGCTACGGGGCAAATGATGACCTGGCAGACTTGACAGATTTTCAGCACACGCTGAGGGAATTGGAGTCCCAACCGGAGTTGCTTTATCTTGAGAACTACGGTCACGTAGACTTTCTAATGGGTGTGACAGCAAATAGAGATGTTTATGATGATATGATTGAGTTTTTCAGGTCATTGTTGGGAAAATCTAACAGTTCTTAAAGTGACTGCTTCTTTGCACTAAATGGTCATTGCTGTCATTTGTGTGTACTTCTGCTGTTTGTGGAGGAAAGCCTAATGCTAGCAAGTTCTTCGAGTGCTGAGCACCAATGGGCGTAGGTTGCTCTGGAAAAAGCCAAATATACTTTGGCAATGTGCTCCGTCTTGGTTGTAGTTTTGTATATATTGTTCTATAGAGATCCTTTTTCTTCTGTTGGTTTTCAACGAATAATTTTCCATTGTTTAGAAAATTGGAAGCCAAAAAGAGCCTGGACGATTTTTATTTTAGCCCCAAGGTCCATACGCACCGATGAAAGCGAGTTCAGGTTGAACCAGGAAGGTTAAAAGTTTCGCTGTCCATTGCTCATCGATGCCCATAGCACCCCATATTTTAAATACAACCTTGGCCGAAAGTCTCATGGGCCATCTCCAATTAAGGAGACCAAAAACTACTGTGGCATAATTTTCTTGGAGAGACTAGAGGCACCACATGATAGTGTTCCGAATACACTGAATAATATCTCCTAAAATTGAGTGAAAAAAAAATTTTCATTTTTCCAACAGATGAACATCCCCTTTTTCTTCCATCTAAGAGTTACTACAAAAGTTTAGTGCAGCTCTTTACGTATGCTTTTTTTAAGGTCACGCTAGGTTTTTATGCGTATAATTTCTGATATGTTTTTTTTTCCATAATTCAAGTGTCCGGATTAGATTACATCATACAATGATTAATTGGAAACACTGACTTCGCTGACTTGGATAATACAAGCGGTAGAGTCCTCCTTTTATAGGAGTAAGGATGAATTACAACAACTGGTTGCATAATTACATCAGAGCAATAGTACCACATATAATTGGGACTTTACTATTACAAGACTTTGCTATAATTGGGATTTCGTACACCTGCCATACTACTGTTGCCATTCTTTCACCACAAAATATATTTGAACAGTACAAAAATACTACTCACTTATTAATAGTACAACCCAATAATTTCACCATCTCCTAGAAATGTAAGGAGCAAAACAAAGTAACAAGAATCTTCCAGCCTTATTTACTCTTTTTCACTTCACTTCTTCATAATCCACATAAAAGAGACAATTGGCCTAAGCACATGGTTGTTACTCTGAATTACTTCTTCCAGAATAGTCTTTAGTTTTGTCGGTCAAGTGATATTGGTCTAAAAGATAACGAATAATCTGGCGCCACTCTTTCGGATAAGTATCATTGAATTTTCAATTTGCAGTTTCATAATGGAGAAGAGATGAGGAAACTTCTGTAGGTGTCAATCCATTGAGGGTACACAGTGTTTGAGCCATGACAAGATAACTCCCACCGTTGAATCTTGAGAGGCTAATCCCACAAAGTCAAAGTATTGAAATTACTGAAAAGAGTTTTTTTTGAAAACATCCCTTGAACTATTCAGCAGATTTTTACTTAGTTCTCAAACTATTAAAATGCTTTACTTAGTCCTCCAACTATTGGCTTGCATTTTATTTAGTCCTTCTTGAGAACTTCCGTTAAGTTCCAAACGGAAAAACGGCACAGGGGCTCAAACGGCAACGTTTTGTTTAAAAAAAAAAATTTCCAACCACCAATTTGCAATCCTATGGAGTAGAAACGTGATTATGAGAGTCTTAGAGAAAAAATTTGATTATGTCTCTTTAGAATAATATGATCAGAATAATAAGATCTTCACACCCATTCAAACGGATTAAAATTTGAGCACTTAATTATTTTTTGAGACGGTTTATATATTAAAAAATATAGTTAAAAAATTAAGTACTCAAATTTTAATCCGTTTGAATGGATGTAAAGATCTTATTATTCTGATCATATTATTCTAAAGAGACATAATCAAATTTTTTCTCTAAGGCTCTCATAATCACGTTTCTACTCCATAAGATTGCAAATTGGTGGTTGGAAATTTTTTTTTTAAACAAAACGTTGCCGTTTGAGCCCCTGTGCCGTTTTTCCGTTTGGAACTTAACGGAAGTTCTCAAGAATGACTAAATAAAATGCAAGCCAATAGTTGAAGGACTAAGTAAAGCATTTTGATAGTTTGAGGACTAAATAAATATCTGCTGAATAGTTCGAGGGATGTTTTTAAAAAAAACTCTACTGAAAATGATCGTTGGTCAAATAACACCCATTTAGAGAAAGGATCAAAGTCTGTTCAAAAAAAAAAATAGAGAAAGTATCAAAGTGAACATGGCCCTCATTTATTAATTATTAATTCAGTCCTGCTAATGGGTGCATTGTTGCACCCCTTGACCTCGTAAGTTGAGTAATATTACAGTACTTCTTCTGTCCCTTTTTAAGTATCCTGCTTCGTAATTTCAATTTATTAAAAAAATATTATTATTATACCTTTCACATCAACTTTTTGATCCAGTTTCTCTACTTACCCATCATCATTACACTTTTACTCACTATCTTTTCAAAATGAAATCTACTTTTAGGGACAAAATAGATAATGCATCAACTTTTACCCATTAACTTTATAAAATAGACACTTATTAAGGGACAATCCAAAATGAAATATCGAACCCTAAAAAAGATACGGATGGAGTATAATACTTCATGTCTGTTCATGTACCACATTTAGCATTGAAGAGCAGCATTTTCTCCCTGTCGGAACTATAATTGCTGAATGTTGTTCTCTAATTATTTATTTGACATTTTTACCCTTTCTCTCTTTCTTTGGACTGCTCGGTTTCTTTTTTTGGGCGGTTTATTTTGCCTAATCCGTTTCCACAAAGGCAGAAAGCAAAAATTGTTAACGAGCAGTAAATAAATTAGATTTTTCTATTCATATCTCTTTTAATATTATATCAATACTCTCTATTTTATTTACTCTATATTATTATAACCACTACTACAATAATAAATATGATCACAAAGATCACGATTTTCAGTGAAAGCTTGATAAAAAGTGAGTTTTAGCGAGGAATAAAAGACCCCGCTCTTGCGATGAAATAAAAGAAAAATAACCTCACCCTTGCGGCGTGATAAAAGATTTTAGGGAGGAAAAAAATGAGATAAAAGTTTCGCTCTTGTGTTAAGATAAAGGAGAAAAAATCTCACCCTAGTGGCATGATAAAAGATTTTAGGGCAAAAAAAAATGAGATAAAAAATCTCGCTTTTTTGGCGAGTTAAAAGATAAAAGATCTCACCCTTATGGCGTGATAAAAAAGAGAAAAAATCTCACCTTTGTGCCGTGATAAAAGATTTTATGGCGGAAAATAATGAGATAAAAGATCTCGCTTTAGTGGCGAGATAAAAGAGAAAATACATCACCCTTATGGTGTGATAAAAAACTTTAGCGCGGAAAAAAGTGAGATAAATGATATCACTCTTACGGCGAGATAAAAAGTCTACCCATTTAGGAAATTCAAAAGAATCAAAACTAATCGTGCCGTGTCGTGCTTGAGTTGTGTCATTTCAGGTGAACGTGTCGACCCAAAAAATAAAACGGTTATCCGTGTTCTTATCGAGTTACGTGAGTCAAATCCGTGTTTGACCTCTTTAGTTATCGTGTTCGTGGGTCGTGTCATATTCATATTCATTTTAAAAATAATCGACCCAAACCCTCTAATTTCGTGTTGTGTTCGTGTCGTGTCCGAAATTTCCACCTCTATTATGGTATAAACCTTTTGTGCACTAAAATTTTGGCACTAACAAAAATAATTTCAGTATTATCATTTCCCAATAATAATATAGAGTAGATAAAATAGAGAGTGTTGATATACTATTTGAAAGAAATATAAATAGGTGAAATGTACTACTTCCTCAGTCCCAAAATGTTTATTTGATCCGCAAAACGATATCGTAAAAATAATACTCCTACAATTTTTGTGAGAAAAATTTAATTTTGTTTCAACAATTCACTAGATATCAATGAGTTCTTTTAATTTATAAAAAAAATTTGAATTTTTTCTTAAAAGAAATGCTTTATTTTTTAGTCAATGTTTTGCGGACCGGACAAATATTTTGGGACGGATGTAGTAATATATACTGTTCGTTAACAAAGTTTTGCACCACATTACACGTACGGATCCGGAGAGGGAAAAAGTAACAAGGTTAAATTTGTAATTTGACCTTAAAATTTCAATTCTTCAACCTGCAAGCTGTAGGGGTCAGTTATCATTACTTATGGGCCCACATAAGAGGTGCTTCATTGCACCGGTTAGCATTTGCCTTATTAATTTAGGCTCCTTTTCTTTTCCTTCATGGGCATGTCTTTGTTGAGAGAGGTTCTTATTTTCCCACCTTCCCTAATTATCCTTCATCCATTTTTATTTAGTAATGATCCGAATCCACGTCTCAATTATGAATTAGGGGATAGTGTTGTGCAATGGTGTGCGCAGCACTGTGTTGCGTACTTCTGAGCCGTCAAATCGTGCATTTGACGGCTCGGATCTCATCTCAGTAATGAACGACTCTCGGTCGTTGATTACCGAGATGAGATCCGAGCCATCAAATGCACGATCCGATAACTCGAAGGTGCATAACATGTTTACCTTACTGCATACCACCAACCCGAAGTCTCTCAATTACCCTCCTCCACCAACCCCTTCTTTTGGCAACTGCCTTTCCACAACCCTTTTCATCCCAATTTTGTGCACAAAGCCACAAAGCACATGTCTCCCTTTCTAGGAAACAAACTACTAGAAAAGAGTGAATTTACTCTTTCCAATGTTGTAATGAATTTATATTTGTGATACACAAGATAAGAACAACAACGGTACCATTTGACGATCCAACCATTTATTTTGTAGGCCTCAATGTGTATATTGTCAATGTCAAATTAAAATCATGTTGATGGTGCAATTTTTCTTGTGACAATATACTTCGTTCAAATAGATGTACCAATTTCCAATCGATCTAAGGCCCTGTTTCAAAACATCTTCTTAAAAAATAAGTACTTATTTCACATTTTCAAACTAAAAAATAATATAAATAAAAAATTATTATTTTTTGCACTGTATAAAAGATCTCGATAAAATTTAATAAACAAGATCCATATTGTTAGAAAAATTATTTGCGTCATTTTGTTTGGTTGAGCTTTTAGAAAGGAGTTGGAGGGCTAATGAGTAGAAAGAGATAAAGAGAAAGATTTATTGAAAACTGTGCCGAAAGTTAAGAGTTACTCTCAGAAAGGGCAACCAAACACAGCCTTTTTTGAGCTTGAAATTGCCTACTTAAAAAATAAATACTTAAATCGAGTTTTGGAACGGGGCCTAAGTTTCTTTATGGAAAACAAACTCATCGTGTTTTTATGAAAATGAACAGCTTGAATTATCAAATAAAATTGTGTCCACTTCTATTCTGCATCATATGAAAATCCCATACATAATGCTTTGTTTGGATTGGAGTTTAAAATTTTTTTTGAAAAATAAAAGGATAATAAGCCGAGAGAAATAGAGAGAAAAATATTGAACGTAAGAAAAATCTAAAGGAAATCTAAGGAGAATCTTTTGAAAATTTCTTTTTGAATTATAAAAAGAATAAAGCATAAAAGTCTCAATGGAAAAAATGGCTTTGTTCGGTTAGAGACTAAATTTTAGTTTTAATTTTATTTCCAATCATTATTCTACTTTTTTCTCCAATTATTATCATATTTCTTCAATTGTTACTTTCTCATCTGTCTCTATCTCTCTCTAATCATTACTCCTATTTTCAATCATTACTCTATTTCTCTCTTCATCATCTATCAAAACTAAACTAAACTAAACTAAATTCCAAACAAAACAGTACCCTTGAATCGACAGTTTTACACACTCTCCAATGCGAACTCAATCAAAAATTCTAACAGTAGGGACAATCCGCAGGGACAACGCGTTTGGCCCCATTTTGAATCCCGAAAAAATCTAGAAAAATATCCATAAATTTTTGAATATTATTTTATGGGGCCTTGTAAAAAATCAGCTTTAGCGGATATCGGTAAATATTAATTTTGGATAAGTAGGGATAAAATGAGGCCAAACGCGTTATCCCTGCGGATTGTCCCTGCTCATAGCAGGACTCGAACTCAATACAACAAAATCAGGACCACATTAATAAATACGGAGATAATTATTAAGACAAAGAAAAGCGACCCAATCACGCTCTCCAATGCGAACTCAATACCACAAAGGGAATGACTTCGATGTCCCCGGTCATTTTGGGGACACCGTAACTTTTGGCATAACAAAACCATTATAAGCATAACCAAATTCATTATAAGTATAACCAAAACCATTATAAGCATAACCAAAACCAAAACAAGGCATAACTTGGTTGGTTATGCCTTGGTTGATTTTTGGTTATACCTTGATTGATTTTTGGTTATGCCTTGGTTATGCCATGTTATGGTTCTATTATACTTGTAATGATTTTTGTTATGCTTGTAAAGGTTATGTTATGCCAAAAATTACGGTGTCCCCAAAATGACCGGGGACACTATAGCATCATCCTACAACAAAATCAGGACCACATTAATAAATACGGAGATAATTATTAAGACAAAGAAAAGCGACCCAAGCACGCCCTTTTATGCAGGAGAATAACCAAAACATCATTCCAATCAACAACACTGGCCCGTTTCGAAAACAGAAATAAATATTTATTTTTTAATAAAATAATTTTAAGCTAAAAAATTATGTGTTTACGTAAATAATTTTTCTATCAATGTGTATCTTATTTGATAGATCTCATCGAGATCTTTAATATGGTGCAAAAAAAATTGAAAAATTATTTTTCATTTTCATTATTTTTGAGTTTAAAAATGTGAAATAAGTGTTTATTTTTTAAGAAGGTGTTCTGGAATGGGGTAACTTCTTTTTTGTTTAAAAAGTAGACCAATCTCTATACATATTTATTTTTATACAATTATATATGATGCTATAGTGTCGCCGGTCATTTTGGGGATACCGTAATTTTTGGCATAACAGAACCATTACAAGCATAACAAAAATTATTACAAGTATAATAGAACCATAACATGGCATAATCAAGACATAACCAAAAACCAATCAAAACATAACCAAAAATCAACTAAGGCATAACCAACCAAGTTATGCCTTATTATGGTTTTGGTTATACTTATAATGGTTTTGGTTATGCTTATAATGAATTTGGTTATACTTATAATGGTTTTGTTATGCTAAAAGTTACGGTGTCCCCAAAATGACCGGGAACACCGAAGTCATTCCCTTATATATATTAGTTCCAAACGGTTTGGTCCGGTTCTAACCACGGTTCTTTATTTGAGAATCAGTAACCGAATCAAAATTAACGGTTTTTATTTTTTTGGAACTATAACCTGATCATTGAACTGCAAAATCGGACCAAATAGGAGGGTTCGGTCCAGATCAGACCGGTTTTACGGTTCGAGTAATTTTCTTGAACACCTCTAAAATAAAGGATATGTTTGGATTGAAAAATTAACTTATTTTATTTATTTATATTTTTTTGCATTTGTTTATTTTGCGTCAAACTTTTATGACTTATTAATTCATCTTGATGAGAATAATCGGAAAAATAAAAACTTTTGACCAAAACTCATAATTTTTTGAATAAAGACAAAATAAATTGAAAAGACAACTTTTTTTTAAACTTTTTTTTAATAAAATTATGAGTTTTGATCAAAATTTTATACTTTTTTCGATTTTTCTTGTCGAGAAGAATCAATAAATTACAAAAAATTTACGCAAAACTAAAAAATCTAAATTTTCATTAATAAAGACAAAGTAAATTATTATTTGACTTTTAAAGTCAAATCCACCCAAAATAGAGGATTGTAAAGCAGAAACAGTGAGAACATCAAGTCCTCAGCGGTCCCACGAAGGGCATTCCAATTATTAAAAAAAATTATTTGGTGTCACCGTTACATAATGTCCTTACACATTTATTCAACACTTAGATTAGGCTACGATTAGGCTACGACGTATAGAGTATATTAGATCTAACAAACGGCTAAGAAGAAAGATTATGACAGCTACCAATCGATACCCAACACGTGTCCCACCATGCAATTGCCATAGAATCCACACCACACGCATACAAAACTTATTACTCCACAAGAGCAGGGATTGACTTCAACGCGATACCTAAACTTCTCCGCCGAACCTCATCCACAAAAGCCTGCAGGTCGCGGTCGGAGGAGCCGCCTTCCGCCACCGCTTCCTCCGCCGCCTCCTTCCACTTCGAGGCATTGGCCTTCATCTCCGCCGCCACTGGACCGCTCGTGGCCTCCCTCAGGCACTTCTCCACTTCGTCCCGTGGGATGACTCGGTCCTCGGCCTCCCCCCTGCACATTCTGATACCGACTTTGAACACGTCGACTAAGTACTTGGCGTCGATGACTTGGTCGCCCCACTGTGGGAACGCCACCACCGGCATTCCGCTGGTTAGGGCTTCCATTGTCGAGTTCCACCCGCAGTGGGTTACGAAGCAGGCTACGGATGGGTGGGCCAGGACTTGCTCTTGTGGGCTCCATTGCACCACCCTTCCCTTGTCACCTGTTAACCCAGTTAAGTCCAGTTAGAAACAGGTACAGTACTCAAAGTTGATCCAGAGAGGAAAAAGAACAAGAAGAAGATGACAACAACAGGATAATAGTAGTACGACATTTTGGGGAGTGGCGATATTTTCATCTTCGAACTAAGGTGATAGAAATTTTTTTTCCACTAGTTGATGGTATTTTAGTTGATTTATGTGATTTGAATGACTTGTATTAAAATCAGTGAAATTAATTATGAATTTTAGTCAATTTAGCCAATATGGCAAAGTCACCAAAAGTGAAAATATAAATAAATGGCCATGTTGTGTTTGGAAAAAAATAATTGTGTGAATGGGCATACTCTATTGTTCATCTATATTTTCCAGATGAATCAGTCGAGCCCACGGAAAGCAGGTTTGGAGTTCAGAATCAGTCGTCTCGATTAGAAAAATATAAAATTATGGACCGAAATTGTAAAAAATCCACGTAAGACAACCCTAAAGTCACTAACGTCAGTGAAAAAACCTTGACGCAAACAAAAACCCAAAATAACTAAAATATCAATGACAACAGTGTGAAATTATTTTGTTCAAGAGCTAATGCTATGTACACATCTTTAAAACGCAATTCTAGACGCAACTTTGATCGGAACTATTCAATGAACATGAATTCACGTGCATCGAACTGTTTTGATCGCAACCATATATATATGTTAAAGATGTCTGCAACAACACTATTTACCTGCTTTCTCCAAGAACCCCTCCGGCAAAACCAGCAACTCATACCCCAAATCCTTGTGCGGCGGCTTCATAACCCACAAGAACGAAACCCCAGCCCTCAAAATCCCTTCCGCAATCTCATTCACCTGCTCCTGCTTCAAATACACCACACTCCCAAACGAAATATACACCACTGACGCCGCCTCCTTGTCATCCAACCACCCAATAATACTGTCGTCCGCCTTCATAAAATCCCCATTCACCGCCCCCGACCCCTTCCCCGCCGCCTCTGCATTCTTAAACAACGGCCCCACCGCCTTTATCGGGCAGTACCTGCACATGTTTTTTTTTTTTTTTTTGAACAGCGAAAGAGATATTTATTAATCTCGGATAAAATTTTTTGCAGAGATTAAAGGGGCCAAAGGCAAGATGACAGTACCTGCACATGTACTCAATCACGTCGCGCTCCAGCTCCTCGAACGTGTCCATGAGAACGCAGAACGGTTTGGTCAGGTTTTTGTACTGTCCCATGATTGCCCTCCGCAGGAACGGGTACGGCGTGGTGGGGTAGAGGAAGCTAGGTATCTCGTCGTGTTTTAGCAGGGGCATGTTGGGCAATTGGACGGTGATTTCCATTTGGGATTCGGACGGGAACGGGACGAGGTTGTGGTAGTAGTGGTAGTAGGCGGAGAAGCAGGCGGCGGACTGGACCCACAGCATGGCGGAGGGGAGGTCGAGGGAGTCGGCCACGTCGGTGACCCACGGGATGAAGGGGTTGTTTATCAGGCAGGATACGGGCCGGTCGTTTTCGGCGTGTTTTTGGAGCATTTTGGGGAGGAGCTGTTTCCCGACGAGTTCGAGTTGCGGGAGATATTGGTCTAGGTCTTGGCGTCTCGGCTCGTTTTCGGCCCAACCGTCTTCGAAGAACTCGAACCTGTTCGGAAAATGCGCGCATGAGGAATGGAAAGAAAGTTGTAATGTAGAAAAAATGATCTTTTTTTTTATTTTTTTTCTTCTTCTTCTTTCTCTGTTTCTCTAAGTTCAAACAGGCGGCAAGAGCTTGTTTGGAACTTAGAAGGGTGTGTTTGAAACTTAGGAAATGAAGAGAAAATAAAATTTCTAGTTTTTTTTTTCAATTGCCTTTCTATTTTTTTTTTAATTTTAAAATTGTCCTGTTTCTCTTGATTTCTTACCCTTATTTTCTCTTCCCTTTTGCATGTTTCCCTTGGATAAGTAAATTTTATTAACCACAAAACACTCTAGCTATAAGCTACAACAAAACCCTCCTTTGCACTGTTAATTTACATGAGGGAAAATATTTCATTCGTATATATTGGAACATAAGCTAAAGCTATGCCTGTTTACGACTTTACGTACTGCTTCTACATACTATACAGTAGAACTAGTCGTAATTCAAGGAACCTGATGTAACCATCGCCGACGGGAGTGGGCTCGTCGGTGATGTTGCTAGCCTTCCTCATCTCTTTTCCAATACTCTCCGGCGTCGAGAAAGTTACTAGAAGACCCCTGGAAGCCAGTTTCTTTCCTAGCCTAAGTAAAGGGTTGACGTGCCCTTGGCCGGGAAATGATACAAGAAACACATGAACTAGACCTTCCGATCCCATTATACTACCAGTTTCCTAGAGAGAGAGAGAGAGAGAATGGGGGGTGGGAGTGAGAAGCTAAATATACTACTTGAAAGTTAGGACAGGGGACAGAACAGGACAAACCGAAATTGATTAAGGCCACAGAATTTCACAAAGAACTATCTATATTATAAAACAATAGAGCGGTAGGAACTGTTATGTTAGATAATATCTACGCATATAAATAGCAGTAACTTTTACAATCGTTGAATCACTTCATGTTAAAATTTATAACTATTGGATTTTTTTTTAAAAGGTAAAAAAAAATATTCTTCAAATAAATTTATCCTTTTCTATCTTCAATTTTTATGTAAAATATAGGAAAATATCTCAAAATGGTAACGCTTTGTGGACATCATAGCTATTCCGTAGAACAGTTAAAATTACATTCCACCGTGCCTTTAGGCGCTACAACCATCAGATCGAATTTTAATAGATCATATTCGTCCGATTGAGAGCATACTTCCTAATATAAATCTCCCAACTTTATGATCTTTTAGGTTGTTTCTTTAAAAAAACTTGATTCTTTTTTAATTTAAATTTACTAAATAATTGATTTATGTCTAAAGTTGATTTCTTTACGGTCAATTCAATAAATTTGCTTTTAATTTGTTTCATTTTAAGTTGATTTTCCTATGGTCATATATGAAGAAAATAACATAGGATCTTATATATGAATGCAACAGTTTGAATTTGTTGGCTTGAATTTATGTACTCCCTCCGTCCTAATTTAATTGTCCCAATTTGCACTTTTTGCCGTCCCAAAATAATTGTCCCACTTCTAAACTAGATGGGTAATGATTAACAAATTTCCAATTTTACCCTTCCATGTTGTCAATTATTACTTCTACTAACACAAAAAAAAAGAGAGAAATTTTACAAAATGAGTACTACTGATACGGAATACTCCACTGGAACACCCAAAATGAGATTTACATTGAGTTCAAACACCAAACAACCATCCAGTTCTTTTCTTCCACAGTAGATCATTCACATTTACACTAAACGTTTACAAATTTCCAAAACACTTCTTCAAAAAATTCACAAAATCCAAGTCCTTCAATGTGCACTAAACTTTTTCATTTACAGCAAACCATCTACAAATTCACAAAAACATGTTCACCAATGTGCACTGGTTGACACCTAACCTTCTACAAATTCACAAAAACAAGTTCTCCAATCTAACAACCTCTTCAAATAACTTGGTTGATTGAAGAACTTCATCCAAAAAAACTTGGAAAGTTTTGTGTGATTTGCCCTGAAAAAAGGAAACAAAGATCAAATTAAGAACACAATTTATCCCAATGTAAATGGAAAGTTTTTTCCAAGTCCAACTACACAAAGAAAGAAAGGAGTTGGTTAGTTTTCTCCACTGGAACTTTTTCCAAGTCTATCAACGAAAGCAAAAATAAAAGAGCTGGCTGGTTATTCAAAGGATTAAAAGGACAACTCACCTTGTCAATTTGCTTGATTCTGTAGATGAATCAGTACATTTTCCATAACATCTCGGCCACATTCAAGTTGAAAGGGAAGAACACCATCTCTCCTTAATTGGGGCTTCTTAATGTGCGGCAATTTGTAATTATTCCCCCCATTAACCTTCATCACTTCAACCATACAAGCTTGTAGAGATAAAAAAACAGAATCGAGTTCACGCGATGGTAATTTATCGAAAGATTTCTCCACGGCATTCACAAGTTGATCGATTGTTCTAGGCGCCTCTTGATGTTGCAAGGATTGTATGGCGTTAAAAAAACCGAGATCAAGAACATTCAAGTCGGGACTATTTGCGGGTTGATTTGTTAAACGAATATCAAACCCATTCCTTGTTGCAGCCTCATGAAACTCAACATCATTTGGTTTGATGTGAGGCCTTGCATTATCTTGTTGAATATAAATATTTTCACCCACACTAGACTGAGGCCATTTTGATTGAATCGCAGGAATTACTTTTTCAATCAAATACGAGCGAATAACATCTTTAGTCACCGCTGCAACTGCCTTTGTCTCCATTGTCCCGGCTAAACGATTTTTACTTGTTCGTTTGGCAGGTTCTTTGACAGTGAATGGAAAAATACCAATCTTACCTGAAAACTCTTCACATCCATTAGCACCAAATCGTGGTCGAGCTACCGCCGCTAGAAACATAACCTTTGTGATGAATCGTTTGCTTTTGCAAGTTCGATGTGGTTGATCTTCGTCGGGAAGTACATAATACCTTTCCGATTCTTTAGTCATGTAAAACCACTTCTCGTCTATGTGAACATAGTTGTACATAGCCTTAAACATTGGCTGGGTTTGGAGACTATTCGGTTCAAGCATAGAAAGACAAAAGTGCAACCTTGCTATTTTATTTTGATCAGAAAGATTTGGCTTAAGAGGATTTGTATGAGGCCTAATTTCACCTTCCTTAATTCGTTGATGGAGCGTTGATTTTGGGACTTCCAGAGCCTCCGAGAAGGAACGGATATTTGTCCGGCGATGAAAAGCGATTCCCTTGACTTTGTTCCAGTCAATTTCGCATCGCTTCCGGCCAACTCTTCTACGCTTTTTGCTTGATACATCAACCTTCGAACCATGGGCTTCACAAGCTTTTGCTCTGCTCCAAATTCGATGTATTGTTTTGTTGGAGACAGAGAACATCGCAACCTCTTGTCAATTTTCCATCAACAGTTCGGAGCAAAAGAGCCTGCAAAATTTCTTTTCTTTGTTCATTTGTAAGGTTGTGATTTGGTCTACCATGAAAGTAGGAGTTTTGAACAAAAGTGTAATCCATAAGCTGTGGATAGAAGTTTAGAGGAGGAGTAGAGTTTAGATTTTTCTGTAAAGGTTAAAGTTGAAGTTCAGAGAGAGGGAGGCGGGGGGTTGGAAGATTGGGTAAAGAATTTTCCCTGAAGAAAGTCAAGAAACTGTAAGAATAGGTTGCCTTTATTAGAAAGAGTTTTTTACGAGGGAATTTTAATTTTGGAGGAAGATTTTGAATTCCAAAATTACCCGCTTCTTTCCTTATGTGTATCTTTTGGATAGGAGTGCTGGGTTTGACTTTGTTATTTTCCTATTTTGGCGCCACTGTTTTCAAAAAAGAAATTTTGTACTCCATCACATTTACTCCATAATGATGAAGGGTAAAAAAGGAAATTCAAGTGCTCAAACATGTAATAATTATGTTCCCTTAAAAAGTTCGGATCCCCAAAAAGGACCGTTAAATCCGGACGGAGGGAGTAATTTGGATGATCATTGGTAGTGTCGTACACTACCATTAATGAAAATAGTGACGAGGGATCGAAAATAAAAACTTTTTATGATAAAAAAAAATTTTGTGCTCAAAACGCATTGTTTATCCCTAGTTGTTCTTTAATATATATATATATATATATATATATATATATATATATATATATATATAGTCCCCTTCTCCTAAGGACTACCTTAACTTAATAAAATAAGGACCTCCCTTTCCCGATAGAATTTCAATGATCCAAACCGCTCAATGTGTTCAGAACGTAATTTTAAGGGTACTCGCGAGAAATCAGCAAAAAAAATGACCGAAAAGGCTTCATCCGAGCAATTTTCGTTTGTTTTTTATCGAACGGTTCAAATAAAAGCTACTAGATATATATATATATATATATATATATATATATATCTAGTAGCTTTTTTTTTATCAGCAAAAAAAATTTCATTAACTCATAACAAGAAGTATATATAGAAATAATAGAGGCTTGGGTTCACCGGCCTGACCACCCAATACCCTATTCTCCAAACCACACAGAGAAAACTGATTTAGGCCCAGCAGACTGAGCCCAAACCAGGAGTAAAAAAAAAAAACCCCAACGGTTGGTAAGGAACCAACCCAACCCAACCCGAAACAACAACCCAACTAAACACCTAAAACCCTAGTCCTAACAGCTTCATCCATGACGCCAGATCACTACCGCAGCGGCGCAGCCTCCGCAACCCACCGCCGTCCAAGAACCCACAACCACAAGCCACCTCCATCAGCAGCCACCAAAGCTGAAAAAAACGACGATGCATGCTCGCTCGCTCCACCGAACAGCCAGAGCACCGGAAGACCACATAACAGAAACAGCGACAGTCAAGGGGAGTCGTATCCACACTTGCCACATCTGATGACCACCACCACCGTCTCAAAAACACCCGCCGAACAACCACTGCCACTACCACCTCAGAAAACCCTCCCAAACGTACAGCTCCAAAACCTGGACAAAAAAAAAACCAGCAAAAAAAAAAACCTTAAACCAATCAACTAGAGCTTATTTGCGTGTGATGAATAGTAGTTCCAAATTCTCCGTCTTTGTGATCAAGACTCACATATATCCCTGAGCCATAGAAGTTTAACACGACAAGTTCATTTATTTGTCGTTGTTATTCGACTGACCACGAAAGATATTGTGACTTGTCTTTAATTTGTTATCCATCTGTCTGTCGTTTATCGGTCATATGTAAAATAAATTTATTCGACGGTCAAGGCGGTTTTTAATCAGTTAAAAGAGGATATTAGTAGTTATTAACTCGATAAAAGTAAAAAAAAAAAGAGCCTAGCAAATCACTTAATTAGCTCATCATGACAGGACCATGAAGCAAAGGGATATAAGCCAGGAAACAAAAGCCAGAGACTACAACATTCAACAAAGCTCGATCAACAGTTAAGATGTTCAAGGCAATTTACGTTTCGGTCTGTTCAAAGGTTGATCATCCATACCCCAGGTCTTGAGGATTCATGAGAGATTTTTTTCTCGTGCGGCTTGAGTACTCTAAGAGTTTGCCAAATTTCAAACTCAATTATGTCTAAATTTACTGCTCATCTATGTCGCCACTTGAGCTATGTATCCTTTGAGATTACACATTATGTAAATTTAAAGAAAACTAGTTTAAAATGTATGTTGTCTTTCCTATTTAAAAATTCTTTCTCAATGTGTAAGATGATGCATGAAATTAAATTGGTCCGGTATTGTGGCTAATGCTACGGAGTATTCAATTTTAACAGTTAGAAAGAATGCACGGATGGATCTGTACGTGAATTTTCCAAATTGTACCGTTCAATTTGTTAAGGAAAATTATACAATACACACTCCTACTTGATTTTAATTTGTACGATGTATATGTACCTCTTGGATTCCATCATAACATTTTGAAAACATCATATCAACTTTTTGTAGAAAAGATATGAATTCGATTGTGGGCACGCGCCCCGGAGAAATTTTACGAAAAAA
The DNA here is from genome assembly GCA_014282245.1 of Rhododendron simsii. Classification (NCBI taxonomy): domain Eukaryota; kingdom Viridiplantae; phylum Streptophyta; class Magnoliopsida; order Ericales; family Ericaceae; genus Rhododendron; species Rhododendron simsii. The sequence continues at coordinate 29,449,139 of CM024963.1, forward strand.
TTTGGGTGCGGCCCTTTTATTTAGAAAAGCGCGGCGAAACGCCTCGATTCAGAGTCACCACTCACCCAAGACTACCGAAAAAGGCTAGCAAGGTGCCAACCAAAAAAACCAAAACCTGAAAAACTCCAAACTGAAACACCTAAAAAACCAACCCCCAAACCCAAAACTCCACAAAAGACAAAAACCAACAGAAACTCCAAAACCTAAAAGAAAAACTCCAATCCAAACTCCAAAGACCATAACTCCACAAAAGCACATACACACTGGAGTGACATTCCGAATCAAAACAATGGGCCAACACCAAAAACAACAAAAACGAACTAAAGGCCTCTAAAACTCCAAAGATAAAGAAGCATTTTCCTCCCAATCCGATGTGTTTCCCTCTTCTAACTCTGCGAGCTTCTTCAAAGCATTCTCCCTTTCCGCAATTTCCTCCTCTTCCATTTCAATCCATTTCTTCAAATTATAGTTTCTTCCTCCTATCATTTTAATTCCCAATCGAGCGCCAAAATCCAAAGCCTTACTAGCATTCTTGAATAAAATAGAATTCCTATATATTCTGAATGTCTCTGGTCGAAAGAGAGGAGGAGGGAACCATCCTATAATAAAGGCATGTTAGAACTATGTTTTAGAGATATCAATGATAGCTAGCTAAGTTCTTGACAATTTACTTTTTTAACAGAGAGTTCGAATCTCGTCAGAGGCAAGTGTGGTGTGGTGACTTTGATGCTTACAATTAATGAATTTTAATTTGTAGAGCAGTATTAAACCTAGCAATTAATTTGTTTTCGGTCATGATATCCATTTTGGCTCAAACAAAAGCTCATTCGATTAAATTATTTAGCATGTCATAATTAAGCTCACCATAACAAGAAAACATAACAAAGTTTGTCCCAAGGTTATGCCAAGGAATACTATTCAATAAACTTTTTGTTTATTCTCAATTTGATTGTTTTCCGTGGATGAGCTTCTTACCTACGTGATGACTATTTCACGTCACCTAGGGTATTTCTAAGTTTGAGAATGGACTTTAGATTGGTGCTGCGGGTGAGGTGTACAACATCGTACTACGCAACTCTAAGTCATCGGATTATGTATTCGATGACTCGGATCTCATCTTGGCAACCAACGATCGAGAGCTGTCATTGTCTAGATGAGATTCGAGCAGTCGGATGCACGATTTGACAACTTAGAGGTGCACAGTACGGTGTTGTGCACACCATTGCACAACACCATCCCCAAATTCTGAAAGAACACACATTATACTTAGAGTCTTATAATTAATATTTAATCCTTAAAAATGCCCTGCACAGTTATACTTTTCCTCTCAATTCTCGCACTTTATTCGCACTCTCAATTCTCACTCTCACAGATTTTTGTAGTTTGAAAAGTGTTTCAAAAATGCTTTCATATGCTCCTACTCATGCACTCGCAAGCGAATTACGTGATTTAGATATGCGCTTCGTCTATTTTATCTGCACTCCTTTATAATCTTCTTTATATATAATTTTCTCCTAACGCATCAGTAGAGCCGGCCCAAGAGTTTTTAGTGCTCAAAGCCTAATAAAAAAAATGTCTGCCCTTAAAGAGTTAGTAATACTTAATAATTTGGGAAAATGACGGCCCATGACGTGTTTTGATAATTAATATCTGCCAAGAACATGCTGAGAATATTTATTAATACTGAAAATATCCTTGGCGGGTATTAATTATCTAAACACGTCATTAGCCGTCATTTTCCCTAATAATTTTTACATTTTCCCTAATAATTTTTAAGGCAACAATCACAATATTGGAGTTGAGCACTTGGGCTTATGGGATGGTAGATTGGGCTAACATATTACCTCAAATTGGACATTTTTTATTCTATTGAGCTTAAAAAGAGACATACTGAAACCCAAGTAATAAAAATATTAGAATATAATGCTCCTAAAATTTGAAATTTTTGGAATGCTCAAGGCGCAGACCTCTTGGGCCTGGGCCGGCCCTCCGCATCAGATGTAATCGAAAATGGAGTCAGTGTATTACAAATATGAAACCGCATACTCTCTAGAGTAGGAGGAGGAAAACGAGATACTGTAGTTGAGAGCAACCTACCAAACTGAATGTCCAGAAGAATATCCTTTTAATTTATTCGTGTTTATCTTTTGCATGTCCCATATGTAGTTATCCTAACAACTTCGAATAAGTTCAAAAAAGAGATAGGAAAAAAATCTAACTATCGACTCGCTTTTCTCCAAGAAGCAAGAGAAAAAGAGCCCCAACGCAAATTGGCGTGTGACTGAGAAAATGCTCAAGCATGCCAGGACCACGGTTGGTCCGGTGTGAAAGCGAGTGCGCGAAAAACTGACTTCGAACAAGAGATTGTGGACCTCATGGACTTCAATGAAGTAGACTTCAAATTTTCACAAGCGATGTGGAAAAAGAAATTGATCGCGGGATTCAAGCATAAAGATCGCCATAGAACCTCATCGCACGTCGACGGCACGTCCCTCCATTTGCATGATTTCGGTGGTTAGCATTTGCCCATCACACCACTAATTCATGATTGCTCCATGTATCCACGTTGCTGCCCAATTTTTATGGAACAAAACCCAACTATTTTTCACCAAGTATTGGCTATGTGGCACTTTTACATCGGCGGTCATTTTTTAGTACAAAAAATACTAGCTAGCTGCTAGCTTATAGCAAGTGCTAAGATACAGGTTATATCGGCTCTCTCTGGGACTTGGGCCCTGTTGCGCCTTGCTCTCAAAACATAATTCAAACCGTGTTCTGTTTAGAGCTAGACGCAAACAACCCCTGTAATACCACTACAACAAAAAACACATTTGGTGACACGTAAAAATGTCACCAAAAGTCTAATTTTTGTCATCTATTATCTTTGGTGACACTAGAAGAGGTGTCATTGTATCCATGACATTGAAAGTCAAAGGTGACAAAATTGTATAGTTGTCACGGAATGTTGTTAACAGTGACAAGAATTTGGTGTCACCGAAGAGAGATTTTCCGTGACACAATTGTCACCAAAAGTAACAGTGACAACAATGAGGTGTCACGAAAGAGAGATTTTCTACTACAAAGGTGATTGTGTCACGGAAAATAATGATGACAACAGTTCAATGTCACAAAAGAGGGATTTTTTGTGACAAAGGTTGTCACTAAAAGTACCTACCACAACAACCAATAGTGTGTCACCAATAACCTATCCTAGTAGACACACAACGGTGACAATCTCTTTTGTCACCAAAAATAGGACTTTAGAATCAACACACACTTTATTCCACATATTGTTTTAACCTGCTTACAAAGTTTCCGATATTTGTATCTTATGATTCAACTTAGCAAAACTTACAATTGCGAAGAAGCAAAATATCATTCAAATCAAATATCCAACAAGTCAACATTCATCATCCAACTTCAAAACATTCATCCTCCAACAATAACCACTTCAAACTTAATAGCATCACCGAAACTACAAAACATCCATATACATCGCGTGTCTAATGACACAAAAAAAAAAAAACCCTCAAAACAAGTGTTGCATATAACTATCAAAAAGTCTTCAACTCCATCTTGGTTAACTTCTAGAAAGCAACTCCATCTCCTTACTTACCTGTACAAAATCGCAAAAAAAGAAAAGAAGCAATTATGCAACATGTCAAGCCTATGAAAGTTTCGGAAAAAGAAAGAGATTTTGCTCCAAGTTGTTATATAACGAATTATGGCATGATATGCAACCTACGTAGCAGCGAAATTTCGCCGGAAGCAAAGTGTGGGTGTCGGAAACGTGTAAGACACGGACACGCTCCGAACACACTTCAGACACGTGTTCGACACGCTTCTGGTTCATAGTTTTCTAAATGAAGTTCTACTCCTCGGATGACCATATTGGCTCCATGCCAAAGGCAAGTTAACAAAGGAGATTTGAATAAAGCGTTACTGATTGATAATGGATTAGCATCTTTCATTGAGAAAGCATGTCCAGATAGCTACCATTAAGCACAATTTACACAATATGACAAGCGTCAACAGCCCATGCTCAATAGTATCCCAAGTAATTGGAGACTGGAGGAATACCAGAAATCACAGAGTGAGCTTGGCTTTTCGTCATCCACGATGGTGCTTGTGCTGCCGAGTTCGGCGAGGAAGGGGGCCGAGTTTGAGTCTTCAGCGTTAATGGTGCCTTTTTAGCGTGAATGGAGGGGGCAGCGTGTGAGTGGAGAGAGGCAGCGTGTGGGTGGAGCAAAATTAGGGCTTATTTTTTGTGACAAGCAAAGTCGCATGAAATGTCGACGTTTTACAGGGCTTAACTTTTCATTTAAAATTTTTTAAACGCGCCCAAATGAATACTAGCTGGGGGTGCGAAAATTTAGATCTTTCGGTGACAACTTTATGTTTGTCACCGAAACTTGTCTTCCGGAACAAATTTTTTGTCACCAAATCTTCTCTTTTTTTGGCTGGTTACCCAAGGATTTTCGATGACAAGCAATAAATTTTTTTGTCACCATTGTGTATATTCCGCGTCAACACCAATTTTTTGTCACAAAAAGGTGTCACCAAAGGTGTTTTTTGTTGTAGTGTACATCAAGTCAACGAACATTGTTTGCAAAGGCTTCTGGTATGGTCTTCACAAGGGATGTACGTTCTTCTCAGTTATCTAATACGTTTGCTGTGCTGGATTCCACTGTGACGGTTGAGGGACAGTTGCAAGTGGAGGATGGTATGGTCCCTCCTGTGTCTCTTTCTTTAGGGGATAGTTCTAAACCTAATCCCCTATTGTTGATCCTGGGGCTAGGAAGAAAGCCCAAGGGTAGGGGTAAGAAGTAAGGTGGTTTTTTTGTCAATTCTCTTTTGATTGTTTTCCAATGTTGAAAATTGCTACATGGAATGTTAGGGGACTCAATAATCCCCTAAAGCAGAAGGAAGTCCTTTCCTTTATTCAGTCTCATAAACTAAATTTTATTGAAGTAGTGGAGTCTAAAGTTCGTAGGGAGGTTCTAGCTGCACTACTGCTCAATGTTTTCCTCTTCATTGGTCTCATGTGTCTAATATAGACAATGTTGTGGGCTCAAATGATATTTGCAAAAGTGGAGACTATGGATCGACATGCTGTTTTTTATGCTTCTATTGTCTATGCACATAACTCTATGAGTGATAGAAGGAGGCTTTGGCATGATCCCAGGGTGGCTAGTGGCATTGTTGGCAATGAGGCGTGGATTCAAATGGGCGATTACAATGTGGTGAGAAGGATTTCTGAATGAATGTATGGCTTTGATCATACAGCTGCTTCTGAATTCAATGATTGCCTTCATGCATTGGAGTTGGATGACCTTCCAACCGAGGGTTTTGGGTTTGCTTGGACTAATAAGAGAGGTGGTTTGGGGGATAATAAAAGTAAATTGGATAGTGCCATGGTTAATGCTAGTTGGTTATCTGCTTACCCTAACTCTGAGGCTTGGTTTTTGCACCTGGAGTTTCAGATCATTGTAAGGTTGAATAGAGAGCACTATTCTAGTACTAGTACAAGGGTGGAAGAGGCAAGACTCAGGTTACACCAGGTCCAAGAAGCTTATTTTGACCATCCTCACGATCCTCTTTTGTGTGAAGATGAAAAGTTGGCTCTTCATAAGTTCATGGAATTGAGTTTGGCTGAAGATGGGTTCAAAAAACAGAAATCTCGGGTCAAGTGGTTGGCCTTGGGGGACAAGCACTAAGTTTTTGCATCACAAATTGGCTACTCACATAGTTAGAAGCAAGATTTTGAGTTTGGTCAAAGAGTCTGGCGTTCGTTTAGAAGATCAGACTGAGATAAAAAAAGGAAATTCTTGGTTACTTTCATTGGTTGCTTGGCATTAGGTTTACTCAAACTCGGCCTGTTTCTGGAGTTAGACAGGTTATCCAAGCTCGAGTTCCGTTGGATATGGCTTATGCTTTAATTCAGCCAGTGACTGAGTTGGAAATTAAGAAGGCTATGGATTCTATAAATGGGGACAAGGCTCCTGGCCCTGATGGGTTTAATGCTAGTTTTTTCCACAAGAATTGGGATATAGTTAGGGATGATATTATTCGTGCCGTTAAGCAATTTTTTGACACTGGTTTTATGTTGAGGGAATGGAATTCCACAGCCGTTTCCTTGGCTCCCAAAAAGAGTGCTCCTGTTACCATTAAGGACTATCGGCCTATCTCTTGATGATGTAATGTAACGTACAAGTGCATCTCTAAGATTTTGGTGGCTAGGCTCCAACCTTTGCTTCCTTCTCTGATTAGCCTTGTCCAATCTACATTCATTAAAGGCAAATCTATTGTTGACAATATTCTTCTTATGCAAGAACCGGTGAAGGACTACCACAAGGATCAAGGTGCCCCTCGTTGTGCTTTGAAGCTCAATCTTATGAAAGCCTATGATTCAGTGGCTTGGGACTTTCTTTTGAAGTAATGGAGGTAATGGCTTTCCCTTGTCAGTTCATTTCCTGGGTTAAGCAATGTGTTTCTACGGCTATGTTTTCCATTGTTATTAATGGGAAATTGGTGGGTTATTTCCCGGGACAAAGGGGTTAACGGCAAGGTGGTCCTCTCTCCCCCTATTTGTTCCTCCTTGTTATGGAAGGTTTTTCCTTTATGTTGCAACTACAGATTGATGCTAGGGGCTTCTCTTTCCACCCTAGATGTGGCGAGTTACAACTTTCTCATATTATCTTTGCTGATGATCTTTTCATCTTGAGTGGGGCTGATTCCCAATCTTTTCAGCTTGTTAGTGATTTATTACTAGACTTTTATTCAGTATCTGGCTTAAAACCAAACCTCCAAAAGAGCAGTCCATTTCATGCTGGGGTTAATGATGTTACAAAGCAGATCATTTCTCAAATTCTAGCTGTACCTGAAGGAGTATTGCCTGCTCGATATTTGAGGGTTCTTCTTATTACCACTAGGCTGCATGCCATTGATTGTCAAGTGCTTTTAATAAAATTCTAGGTCACAATCAATCTTGGGCTAATAAACTGCTTTCCTATGGAGGCAGGGCACAACCCATCAATTCAGTTTTGTTTAGTACTCAAATTTATTGGAGTTCAATCTTCATTTTGTCTCAAAAAGTTCTTAAAGGGGTGGAGAAGATGGCGCGATCTTTCTTTTCGTCAGGTACGGAGTTGAAAAGTGTGGGTGCTAAAGTGGCTTGGGCTGATGTTTGTGTCCCAAAAGAAGAGGGTGGTTTGGGTTTTCGAGTGTTAAAAGATTGGAATAAGGCTTCCATGACGAAGCTTTTATGGGCCCTTGCTTTGAAAATTGATACTTTATGGATTAAATGGTTTCATACTTACATTATAAAGGATAAATGCATGTGGAATATGACTGTCCCTAACTCTGTATCTTGGACAATCAGGAAAATTTTCAATCTGAGGTCTTTTGTGCAGCCTTGGATTACTCACCAGGTGGGTAACGGAAATCAAACTTTCTTGTGGTTAGATAATTGGCACCCACTGGGTCCACTGCTTGCTAGATTTGGTGCCCTAGTGACTTATAATCTGGGTAGGAATCTACAGGCTAAAGTGGCTTCTATTATTGTTGATAATCACTGGCTGTGACCCAGGGGGAGGAATACAGTCACTAGAGAGATTATTGAACATACACCAGTTTCTCTTCTTCCTAATACTGCTAAGGAAGACTCTATTATTTGGAACTTAAATGCCAATGGTAGATTCTTTGTTCAGTCTGCCTAGAATGCATTCGAAAGGCCCAAACCTCTAGTCCCTTAGGCTAAAGTAATGTGGTTACTGTGGTACAAGCATGCAGTTCCTAGGTGGGCTATTGTGCAATGGTTGCCCATCATGTGTAGACTTTCCACAAAGGACAGGTTGCAACAATGGGGTGTCTTGGTGGAAAACCAATGTGTGTTGTGTTCAAATGCTGTGGAATCTCATGAGCATCTATTTTTTCAGTGCCCTTTTTCATCTCAGTTGTGGAGTTTGTTGCAAATGAAGTTTAGTTCCTTTTGCAACTTCTCTGTTCTGTCACAAGTGGTAGATTGGATGGTTTAACACCATCCTGGCACTCTTTTCTTGAATCTGGCGGCTAAAGTGATTTTTGCGGCTACGATTTATCATGTTTGGGGGGAGCATAATAGACGTATTTTCCAATAGTATAGAGGCTTGGATGTGCGGGGTTTGGAAGCTCAGATTTGTACAGAGGTTAGAGCTTGTATCAGTTCTTGGAGAGGAGTGAAGAGAATAGGAGTTAATTTGGCTCTCTGCTCTCGTTGGCGCTTCTCTACTCGTATTTTTGACTCTAGGTATTAGCGAGTAGCTTGTATAGTTGCTGATTTTGGGTTAGTTGTCTTTTCTATTGTAGAGTGTCCTTCTGAGCAATTTTTTGGCTTGGTTCACTAGGGAATGCCCTTTTGATTTTGTATCATGTTTGTTGTGAATAAAAACTTTAATTACCCAAAAAAAACAGTGTTTAGCCAAGTAAATAACTTGCATTTTTATTCAGTGAAATAACAGCGGCAAATTCAATTTCAAAAATACACGGCAAGATTATTTGATTCGATCAGTAAGATACCGATGCCCAATCAACTTGATTTTTTCCGGAGTTGTTCGCCTCTCGCTCCAAACACTGAACGGTTATAATTATATTTTTGAGCTCGGAATGAGACCCGAACCGAGGGCACAACGTACGGCCTGTTTTGTCCCAAGTCACGGCGGGGCCGTGAGAGTCCCTCTCTCTGTGGCATGGGAAAGGTATTGATTGAATGAGAGACAAAGCAACGCGATTGGGCCTATAAAGCTTTCTAAGACAAAGTGGGCCTGGCCCAATTGGATATTAACAGGGCCATGTAACAAGTGAGAAATGGCCCAACAAGATGTAAACCCCATTGCTTGGCCTGTAACGAAATTACAAGAACTTAAGCCCAAGTAACAACACAAAATTTGAGGGAACTTACATTTATCGTAACTAATAGTGTTCAGGCTAAATTACCCACAATTCGACTAATCTCTAGGGGATGTTCCCCACTAGCCACTTGATGATGCCCAATTAAGCCGAAACCCCCACGTGGACCGACTCTGATAGATCCTTGAACATTTTCAATCAAAAACCCTGGAGGTAGTGGACCTCTAAGTCGCCAATTAAAGAATTGATTTTTGCACAACTATTCAAATGAACTCTCTTTTTGTCCTTATCTATATAAATTTGCAAACACAAAAAGAAGAAAAAAGAAACTTTCTAGTACAAAGACAAATTATTTAGAGCATGAGTAGTTTTTTTTTTTAATTGGCGAAAGTCTGTAGTGTTATAAACGTAGAATAACAAAATTAGAATCTTGAGAAATGACTTGAACCCTCAATTTCCTAGCTCCGGGCGGCGGGCACCGAAGTGCACTACTAATGTGTTGGGCCAAAGGCCTCTCGACTAAGCATGAAAATTAGTTACTTAACAATATGAACGAATCCTCTGCGTGCAAGTATGAAATTAACACTGAATTTCCCAATGCAAAAGCCTTGAAAATCATATGGTGGCCTTTAACCAAGTTTTGGTACATGAATCAAAATTCTGACCTTTGGAGATGATAGCGCCATCACCATGAGATTGCTGGTTTACCAAATTTAGGCCAGGGGAGCTTTTACAGACAGGGCTATATAGTATATACTCTTTGTGTCCCTATTTAATTGTCCACTACAGTTTTGTATGCATTTTCAACGGCTTATATCTCTCGACGTGTATTACTAAAAATATTCAATATAAATCTTGTTTGATAGATATTTCAATTTTTTCTATAAGACAGTGATTTGAAAAACATAAAACATAATATATACTTCGAGAGATATAAGTTGTTGACCAAACTGCACGCAAAATCGTAGTAAACAATTAAATAAAGACAGAGGAAGAGTACTGTATAACTATCGATATCATGAAAGCTTTGATAGTGATGATCAATGGTGAATTTGGTGATTGGTTGAGGATTATATCAGTCGTCGACCACTATGCAGTGGGGTTGGCAGCTCCTCGATCTCATGGACAAAGATATACTAGTACCATCGCAAACTACAATATGTGCATAAATTAACACTTTCCATAGGAGTAAATATATATTACTCCAATATTGGTGCTACTATACTATGCTTTGTTAACATCACTAATAATAAGAAATCTCACCCACAATATATAGTACTGTAGACCAAATTAAACATGATTCATCAATAAGAGATGTGGGAGTCCCACTTGGTATAATAAGAAACTATTTTTTATTTGTTGATGATACCCCCATAGAATTTGTAACCGTTGTATTTAACAATAATAGTGTGGGGCACGTGCTCTGCATGTGCTCAATAGCCGTCAAGAAACAAAAGTTTACTTTTGTTACGAATACTGCTTATACAATTTTGTTAAAATAAAATAAAATAACTATTTATGTTGATTAATGTTGTAACGAACGCTATGAATGCAAGCTAAGAACGAGAAATTGAAAACTAAACAAGAAATCACCAAGACACAAGATATACGTGGTTCCCCAAGATGGGTACGTCCACGGGCGAGGAGAGAGAGGATTCACTAACCAACGTGAAGAAGAGATACAAAGAGCCGGCTATAATCCGTAACTCTAGAAAGGCCACAAATATGAAAGCCCAAAAGATACTTTAGAAGTTCCCCAAAGGCCCTATTTATAATAGGCTACAAAAACGGGAACAACATAATTAACCAATGTGGGACTAAGGAATACAAGGCATTCCTAACAATTCTCCACCTTGACTTGAATTCCACTGAACCAAATCACCAAATATAGTTCTCCCCTTCTAACCTCTCACTCGCCAAATGCCCCCGAGGGGCGATCAACTGCAAATACCAAGCAAGCCCAAGCAATGCTTGAACTTGGCAACCGGAACCGGTTTAGTCAACATATCTGCTGGGTTATCTGCCGTACCCACTTTCTTCACCTCAACTTGCTTCTGTGAGATGATATCTCGAACGAAGTGATACCTGACATCATATGCTTGGTTCTTTCATGATACATAAGATTTTTAGTCAAATGTATAGCACTCTGCGAATCACAAAATACTGAACTCACACCCTGTGCAAGACCAAGCTCACAAAGCAAACCTCTCATCCAAATGCCTCCTTCACAGCTTCAGCAATGGCCATATACTCCGCTTCTGTTGTAGACAGCGCGACTGTAGCCTGTAAAGTAGCTTTCCAACTAATGGCACTTCCGGACAGAGTAAAAACATAACCTGTCAGAGACCTCCTCTTATCGTGGTCACCGGCAAAATCCGAATCAACATAACCAACAGCATGATCACCAGAATTGGCAACCCCAAATAGTAAACCAACACCTGCAGTTCCGCACAAATACCGTAGTATCCATTTCACAGCCTCCCAATGTGCCTTTCCTGGACGCCCCATATAACGACTAACGACACTAACTGCATGTGAAATATCAGGACGAGTACATACCATAGCATACATAAGGCTCCCAACTGCGCACGAATATGGAACCTGAGACATATACTTCTCCTCATCCTCCGACTGTGGTGACAACTCAGCTGAAAGTCGAAAGTGTGCTGCCAAAGGGGTACTGACTGGCTTCGAGTTCTCATTGGCAAAGCGCTCAAGCACTTTAAGAACATAAGACTTCTGATTCAAAAATAATTTGCCAGCTACTCGATCTCTGCAAATCTCCATACCCAAAATACATTTTGCCGCACCCAAATCTTTCATCTCAAATTCACCACCTAACTGTTGTTTCAACCTGTTGATTTCTGATACACTCTTGGCAGCAATAAGCATATCATCAACATACAACAGTAGATAAACAAATGAACCATCTGGAAGTTTTCGAAAATACACACAACTGTCATACTCACTCCTAGAATATGACTGGCTTATCATAAAAGTATCAAACCGCTTATACCACTGCCTAGGGGATTGTTTGAGGCCATACAAAGACTTACGAAGTAAACAAACGTGATCCTCCTTACCAGAAACAACAAATCCCTCAGGCTGACGCATATAAATCTGTTCCTCAAGCTCGCCATGCAAAAACGCAGTTTTGACATCAAGTTGCTCTAACTCAAGATCATAACATGCAACAATAGCAAGTAAAGTGCGAATGGAACTATGTTTTACAACTGGGGAAAATACCTCATTGTAATCAACACCTTCCTTCTGGCTGTATCCTTTCGCCACTAGCCGAGCTTTGAACCGAGCATCTTCTACCCCTGGAATACCTGGTTTGCGCTTGAAGACCCACTTGCACTCAACAATCCTCTTCCCTTTCAGCGGTTCTACTAACTCCCATGTCTGATTCTTCTGAAGAGACTCAATCTCTTCATTCATAGCAACAGACCACTGTGCAGACTCAATGCTCGAAACAGCTTCCGTATAGCTTGAAGGCTCCTCATACTCAACTGTCTCAGCAACTGATAAAGCATAGGCCACCATCTCAGAATAAGCCGAATACCTTTCAGGAGGCCGAATCTCCCTCCTTGGCCTATCTTTAGCAATAGTGCGTGGTTGCTCAACTAACGCATCAACCTCTGTGTCTGAATTCTTGAACTCCTCTTCAATTGGCTTCTTAATGTGCTTCTTCCCTGAGTCGGAAGATCCACTCAAAAACTCCACCTGCTTTGGAACACTCTGTTCCTGAACTGTATCATCAACCTGCTTAGACCCCTTAATCATAGAGTTTTCATCAAAAGTAACATCTCTACTAATCAAAAACTTTGAATCTTCAGGACACCACAATCTGTACCCTTTCACACCTGCCTGATAACCCAAGAAAATACACTTCTTGGCCCGTGGCTCTAACTTACCCTCATTCACATGAGCGTAAGCTAGACACCCAAACACACGCAGCATAGAGTAATCAGCTTGATGACCTGACCATACCTCAAAAGGAGTCTTACACTCAATAGCAGTCGACGGAGACCTGTTCACCAAATAGCATGTTGTGGAAACGGCTTCAGCCCAAAATTCTTTGCCCAATCCGGAATTGGACAACATACAACGTGCCTTCTCCAAAAGAGTCCTGTTCATTCGTTCAGCCACACCATTCTGCTGAGGGGTTTTTCTCACTGTGTGATGCCTCACAATGCCCTCATCACTGCAGAACCTATCAAACTCGCCAAGACAAAACTCCATACCATTGTCAGTTCTCAAACGTTTTATTTTCTTACCAGTCTGATTCTCAATCAAAGTTTTAAACTGTTTGAATGTATTAAAGGCGTCACTCTTATGTTTCAACATATACACCCAAACCTTACGAGAGAAATCATCGATAATACTCATAAAATAACGAAAACCACCTTTAGAAGTTACCTCTGCGGGACCCCAAAGATCCGAGTGAAAATAATCCACCGTGCCTTTGGTGCGATGAACAGCTGTACTGAATTTTACCCTGCACTGCTTGCCGTAGACACAATGCTCACAGAAATCCAGCTTTTCAGTTTTCTGGCCACATAGCAAACCCTGTTTGCTCAAAACTGTCATCCCCTCTCGCTCATATGCCCAAGGCGCATATGCCACAAACGAGTCAAGTCTGAATCTGAAACCTTGGATGAAGCAACCGTTGCTGCAGCACCTAAAACTGTACTGCCCTGGAGTGTATAGAGGTTACCACGCTTCTGACCCTTCATCAGTACCAATGCACCCTTCGAGACTTTCAAAACTCCACCTTCACCGAGGAATTTGCAACCATGAGAATCAAGAGCACCCAGAGATATAAGATTTTTCTTCAAATCTGGAACATGTCGAACCTCAGATAAAGTCCTAACAATACCGTCATGCATCCTAAGCTGAATCGTTCCTGAACCAACAGTCTTACAGGCCATGTTGTTGCCCATCAAAACTGTACCACCATTGACCGCCTCATAAGTAGAAAACCACTCTCTATGCGGACACATGTGGTATGAACATCCAGAATCTAGAACCCACTCGGTATTAGAGCGAGAATCGCCCTCTGTAACTGATAACACATTATCTGACTCATCTGAACTTTCAGCAATTCCAGCAATTACTTTACCCCCTTTCTGGTCTTCTCTTTCCTTCTCCTTGAGTTTTAAACAGTCACTTTTCCAGTGCCCGGGTTTCTTGCAATAATTGCACTTTCCCTTCTTCTTACCTGATGACTTGGATCTTCCCCTATTACTCGACTCAACCCTTTCTGTTGTTCTTCCCCTAACAAACAAACCCTCCGCATGCGCATCACCCTCACCTGACACTTTTTTCCTCAATTCTTTCGAATATAGGCTGGCTTTAACATCCTCCATGGATATCGTGTCTTTGCCATACAATAGGGTTGTAACAAAGTGCTCATACGAAAGTGGTAAAGAACATAACAAAATTAGGGCTTGGTCCTCATCCTCAATTTTACTATCAATATTTTTCAGATCCATAATAATACGATTGAACTCATCTAAATGATCTTTAACAGGTATACCTTCTCGCATACGAAACGTATAAAGACGTTGTTTAAGATATAACCTGTTGGTGAGCGACTTCGTCATATATATGCCTTCCAACTTCAGCCAAATTCCTGCTGCTGAAGTTTCTTCTTCCACCTCGCGAAGAACGTCATCTGCCAAACTCAACTGAATAGAACTCAGAGCTTTAGCATCTGTATCATCCCAATCTTCCTCTTTGATTCCAGAACTAGTCTTGCCTAACAAAGCTTTGTGCAATCCTTGTTGGGTTAACAGAGCCTTCATCTTTACTCTCCAAAGACTGAAACTGCTGCTCTGCCCATCAAACTTCGCAATCTCGAATTTAGCCGCCATAGCCACAATCGGAAACGAAACCCTAGTTTTTGCAACCTAGAGCTCTGATACCAGTTTGTTGTAACGAACGCTATGAATGCAAGCTAAGAACGAGAAATTGAAAACTAAACAAGAAATCACCAAGACACAAGATATACGTGGTTCCCCAAGATGGGTACGTCCACGGGCGAGGAGAGAGAGGATTCACTAACCAACGTGAAGAAGAGATACAAAGAGCCGGCTATAATCCGTAACTCTAGAAAGGCCACAAATATGAAAGCCCAAAAGATACTTTAGAAGTTCCCCAAAGGCCCTATTTATAATAGGCTACAAAAACGGGAACAACATAATTAACCAATGTGGGACTAAGGAATACAAGGCATTCCTAACAATTAATAAGGTCAGTTTCCTCAATAAGGATCGAGGGGCTTCGTTTAACATTAAGGATCATCCAACGTTTGAATAACTATAGGCCAACTAAATATGGTGGGTTCCGATACTGTTATACCCATTTAATTTTAAATTACAAGATTTGTTGATATGGGTGTCATGTACCTACCCCCATTTAATATTGCAAGTCCCACAAAATCTAAGTACTTAGAGTATCCACAATGCTATAATCAAATGTAAAAGGTTTTTAAAGTTAACAATATTTGTGCAAAATATGACTCACAATGCTATAATCAAACTTAACAATCTCTTTAGAAATAATCAAATTTTGGATTTTAAATAACCAAAACTAGCAACCTTTTGAGTTTTGACAATAACCAAATTTAATAGACCCACATATTCTCAATCAAATATACCTATTCTATCTCTATTCCTTTTTCCTCTCTTTCTTTCTTTTGAAAACAATTTTTTACTATTTTTTTTAGAAAAAAAAATTTTTTAAATAATTTTTTTTTCAAAAACTATTTTCAATTTCTAGTAAATAGTTATTATTAGTTTCAAAACTATTTTTTGAAAAACTATTTTCTACTCTTCACAGTTTTTAGTTTTTTGTAGTTTAAAAAAATGATGTTATAAATTTTTGATTATGCCATTATAGATATCTACATTGTTAATCTTAGCAATATCTTAAATGAATAATCAAAAGTTGATGTGGCAACTTTTGGTTATCAATTTTTGATTATAGCATTGTAGATACCCTTACAGACTAAACTAAATGTGGTGAGTCTCAGTATGCTCAGTCAATGTTAAATTATAAATCCGTTGACGCCATGACATATAGCCTACTTCATTAAATATTGCAGGTCCACAAAATTTGAATAGCCATAGACTAAAATCAAGTGGGGTGGGTCCCAGTACTATTATACTAGGACCCATGTAACTACTTATTTGGTAATGTGAATATTGCATGTCCACTTTTATTGCGAATACTGCTTATTTAATCAGCTTTAAGCTAATTAAATATGGTACGTTCTACAGTGCTTATTTAATTTTTACTATAAATTAATTAATGCAAATCCCTCACCCCACCTCGTAGAAAAATGTCATAATTGTCTTTACCTCTACGGCAAGATATACCACCCAACTCCCACTTTTATAAGTATAAATGAAATTTGTGACCTCATGAATGGACACTTATTGTTTTCTTACAATACATTGGTTTTTATATAAAGAGTGTATTGTCGAGTGTTTAAAGTATAGGTGCCTTAATACATAAATCTATGTTACCTAATACAATGATATTGGCACTCCAAAAATTGATACAAGCACTCCAAAATCAATGTAACTTCAAAGCTACTTTCATTTGTTTTTTAGAGTGTCTGTATCAATTTTTGGAGTGACAATATCATTTTCCAAATTCTAAAAACAAAAATTCCAAACATTCCCCCTCGGTTATAAGCCTTAAATTTGTCCATGTCGCTTTGGTTCTCCATCGTGACCCAATAGGTGGGGGCACCCAAAACAGAAACCCCCAAAAATGCTCGCATGCATGCTTTTGGAAAAATGTTCAATTGTCAAACATTCCCCCACTAAACCTCATGAGCAAAAGATTTGTCTCCCCAATCTCCAAGCAAGCACTATAAATACAAAGCCCATAAACCTCACCATATCATCCATACCAACCTAGCTAACACCAATACATCATTACATAGGTATTTTAGCATGGGGCCGAAGAGTCCAATTTCTTCCACCTCTTTCATTCTGCTTCTTCCCCTCGTGTTAACGGCTTTATTAACACTGGTTCCGAGTACTGCCGTACGGCTGCCGAATGATTCGAGGCCCAAACTGCATGGGTCTAGCAGTAATGTTGGAGAGACGAAGAATTTTCTCGGTGGATTTTCTCTTGGGACTGCGGAGAGATCAGGGCCGTCTAGCCCTGGTACTGGAAACAGGTCACGGAAGCAAGTCCGAACAACTGTTGGAAAGGTCAAGAACGGCAAGGAAGGCCCCAGTCCTGGTGAAGGAAATGATTATGCCGACGACAACCACACTTAATCTCACATCAAGCAAGCAATTTGGCAATAGAATTTCTACTGGAGATCTATGTTATGTATGGAGTATTACCGTAAGCTTTACTGGGTAATGAAACTAAATGTAACGACACAAATTTTAGTCGCAATTTATGATAATCTGAATTACATGACGTGCAGTTGTTACGTTGAGAAATGATGTTATGGTGTGATCTTTTGGAACCATATCAAAAAATAATACAGTAATAATCTTTTGGAAACTTATCACTTATCTTTGAATTTCAGTAAGTTTTAGCATTGCTTCTTTGTACATTGCTCTCTTTTTTTTCTTTTTTTTTCTTTTTTTTTTTTATGTTAGCAACTTGTTATCATCTGAATGGAGCGACTAATCCGAGATAGCATCCCTGCCGTTCTCTAGCTCGTGATTCAAACATTGGCCGGTAAAATCTATTTCTTTGGTATGAGTTTTGGTGGATGGCACGAATCCTAGACTTAGAATTTTCAAATGGACATTATTATTTGCAACACGGTGAAAAGCCTACCTTCCCATGAGAGACTATTTTCACTCATAACAATGCACATGTCCAGGCACAAGAATGAACTCGATAGCAATTACAAGGATATTCATGGAACAATTTTAAGAAAGATAAGACAACTAGATGACTAAAAAAATGTTCAAGGAAATCTAATACAGTATAACATGTGTCGTTTTTTTTAATATTGGCGTGGACAAAAAATTCAAAGAACCCATCTTAATAATGATTTTCATCAAGGACTTCGGAATCGCTTGGATATCGGTGGGGTCATGTGACCCAATGAGTGAAGGAATACATATTTTGCAGATGCATTTTCCTTTTTATTATAATTTTGACCCGACTAAAACAACTTGTGTCCTGAACCGAATTTGACTAAGCTTTCTAGGTCAAAGTGGTCCTAGCCCAATTAAATATTACCATGGCCGAGTAACAAGGTGAGAAATGGCCCAACAAGACGTAAATGGACCCCATTGCTTGGCCTGTAATGAAATTACAAGAACTTAAGCCCAAGTATGAACCCGAAAAAATTAGGGATTATTTCCATAAATGATATTACTCTGATAGCTACTGTTTGGGCTAAGATTACACACATCTAGGCTAATCTCTATGGAAAAATGACGGCCAATGATGTGTTTTGATAATTAATACCCGTCAAAGACATTTTCAGCATTAACAAATGTTCTCAGCATGTCCTTGACGGGGGTCAATTATCAAAACACGTCCTGGGCCGCGAATTTTCCAATCTCTATTCTCTAGGGGATGTTTCCCAGTGTCCACCAATGGAGGTCCAAGCCGGAAAAATACCCCATGTGGTCTGGCTCCGATAACACCTGAAACGTTGGAACTAAAACCTAGGAAGGAGCAGACCTCTAAGTCGCCAATTAGGAAATTATTTTAGCACTCACGTCCAAATAAACTCTCTTTCTTGTCCATATCGATCTCTATGAATTTAGAGAAATACCTTTCAATTAAATTTTTATTGCACATATAAAAAGGGTAATCTTACTGGAGTAGTTCACATGAAATTAAAAAGAAAAAAAGAAACGTTTTACTACTCACACAAAAAAAAAAACCATTTTGATAAAAGAGAGTACGAAATTTTTTTGAGAGATACTTAGGAAATGAATCTCGACTATCCAAAACACTTTTGGACGGTTCAGATTTTAATGAAACTTTTTCTGAAAAGAGTGTAATTCTTCCCTGTAAATGTTTCATTAACATCCGGACTGTTCAAAACACTTTTGGATGGTCGCGATGCGCCTCCGTAAAACTTCTTTATGGTACCCTCCGTAAAAAAAATTTTCTCAATTTTGTTCTAAAAATAACTTAACATGAATGTATCCACTGCGTGCAAGCATGAAATTAACCCTAGAAAATCAAGTTGAAAGTTGGTGGAATGGATAGAAGATCAAGTACCACAAGTAAACAAATTTCGGTATATGCATGAATCTTATAGTTTGACCTTTACAGATGATAGCGCCATCCCAATGAGATTGCTGGTTTACCAAATTTATGGGAGCTTTTAAAGATCGAGCTATAACAATCGATATCATGAAAGCGTACTCGATCGACCTTTGTGCAGTGGGGTTGACTCAGCGCAACCTCCTTTTATGAAACTATTTACAACAAGAAATAAGAACGATGTTTGAGCTAAAAGTACTCTCCATTTGAACAAAAGAATTTGAGAATTAATCTCGATTTTTCATTAATCAAACATCATCATATTACGTTAAGGGTGCCTACATCCTTATTTATAAGGATGATAGCATTCTTTCCTAAAGAACTAAAAAGGAACTAAAATAATGGAAAGCTAAATATGAGTCTTGGAGAACAAGAAAATAAGAGTATTTTTCTGGGAGAATTGTTAGATTCAAAAAGGGGCTACACGTGACAAATTCCAAACGCGACTGCACATGAAGGGAGATTTTAAAGAAATAAATCTCACGCTGCTTAGGAGTAGAATGAGCGAACACTTAATATAATGTTTGGAACCTCTCCACTCATTGCAAATTAATTTTAGGTTAGAACCCTAAAAAAAAAAAAATCTAACAATAATACTCCTATTTTGTAGCTGTTGATATAACTGTTTTGTCGACTATCCAATAGGGAAAAATCCTCCTTTTTATTCCCAGAGGAAGGCCAAAGGGTACATAGCACAACTTCTTTTTTTTAGTTAAAAATTACGAAACTAAAAATATCATTTTTTTAAAAAAAAATTTATTAGCACCCTAGTATTTCTTTTTTTACAAAAACCTAGAGCCACAATTTATATATCGCTTTAAGCCTCCAGAATATCAGGGCCAACCCTACAAGTTATAATGATAGACTTGCGGTCCTATTCCTAACCCTATTGAAAACTGAATCAGTGTCATACTTTCTGTGAGAACCCACGTAAGGAAAAAGAGTCCCACATCGGGAATTTAAGAAGATGACATACAACGACGCCCGCCAACTACTGTATAATTTGAGATTAATCTTTTGAGTCACGTAATCTGGCTAATAGTTAGCAGGTCAGTTAGGAGGGATCGTTACACTTTCTTCTTGTCTTCCCCATCGTGAACCAAATATAAACGAGGCGGCACACAAAAAAAGCGACCCCAAAATTGCTCACATGCTTTTGAAAAAGGTCCGGGTTCATACACTAACCGATTTACCACCCCACCTCCCACCACTATAAATACAAAGCCCATATTAATCTCAACACCAGACCAACTTAACACCTATACATAATACCATAACACATAATACACACATTTTCCATTTTAGCATGGGGAGAAGAGTCCAATCTCTTACCACCTCGTTTCTTCTACTGATTCTCACTCTCGCGTTAGCGACTTTATTAGTACTGGTTCCGAGTACAGCTGCACGACCGCTGAAAGATTCGAGGCCCGAATTGCGTGGGTTGAGCAGTAACGTTAGGGAGACGAAGGATTTTCTCGGCGGATTTCCTCTTGGGAGCATGAAGCAGTCAGGGCCAAGCCCTGGCATTGGACACAGGTCATTTATACCGGTCCAAAAAACTCTTGGAAAGGTCAAGGACTCTGGCCCTAGTCCTGGTGAAGGACATGATTATGGGGACGACAACCGCACTTAATGCAGTAGGAATTCTCCTTGAGATCTATGTGATACAATATCTGAAGTACGTGTGTGTTTTTCAGGATAGTAATAAATGTAACGGCGTACAAATTAATTTTAGTCACAGTTTATGATGATCTAAATTTCATGTCGTGTAATTGTTCCAAGAAAAAGTATGTTATGATGTGATCTTTGGGAAACTATCTTTGAATTTCAGTAATTTTTAGCATTGCTTCTGTATACGTTGTTGCTTTTGCTATGTATGCAATTTGGTATATATCCATCTGAACAGAGCTAGCGACTAATATGATCAAGGTAGCAAACTCCACCGTCAACTAGCTCGTGATTCAAACACTGGTCAATAAAATCTGTTTCTTTGGTATGAATTTTCAGTGAATGGCACAAATCCCGTGCTCAGAATTTTCGAATGGGCCTAATTAACCATGGCTTACCTTTATATGAGCCAGAGACTATTTTCACTCAAACAATGGACATGTCCAAACATAGAAAGGAAATTGATAGCAATTACAAGGATATTGATAGAAGAATTTTGAGAAAGATAAACTTTTCTCATCACATCCTATCTATAATCATCAAGCTCAAAGTAAACTAATATAACATGTGTCATTATCTTTAATATTGGTGCATGAGGGGAAAATTTTAAATTTTCAAGGACATCGGAGGCTCCTGGATATAAGAAGGGGTCATGTGACCCAATGGGTTTGAAATCTCATTAAAGGAGTGTACATTTCGTAGACGTGTTTTTTTCTTTGCTGATTTTGACCCCACTAAAACATTCCTAAATATCCCAAGTTTGTGGTCGTTATATGTTGGAATTTTTCACCGCGCACCATTCATGAATCCTCAGTCCATTCGCCCCTAATTTTTGTCGATTACGGAAGGGGAGTTGAAAAAATTCCTAGAGAAGAAAAAAGTTAAAGTAAGCGCGGGTTTAACAGTTGACTACAACATATTCCTGCGAACTACCAAGAAAACTTTTGAAATATGCATGTTAGGTCACAGAATCTTGAAACATTTCCTTTTTATTTTAGTGGTTCGAACTATCCACACTATATATGCAAGGAATTAGTTGCTGAAATTGTTAGCAGATCACAAACGTCTGAAAGAAAGAGAAGTTTGCCAAACAAATGAAGCATATGTCAAATGAATCTTTGCCAATCAGCTGGCATGATACGGTGGGCCCTTTCCATTTTTAAAAGGGTGATCGGGACTCAAAAAGCTATCTGTCTCCTTTATCTCATGTTCATTCCTCCTGGATTTAGCTTTTTTAACAATCAATCAATTTTGCGAACTAGTCTATATATAGCCGGCCAGTTAGCCGCCAGATAAACCAGCTGCCGCGAAGTGTCACTAACTGATGGGGATATGACTTTGATGATCACTAGCGTCTAGCCACCACTGCAGCAACAATTAATGGACGAAAATTATGGACCTTTGGTTTGGCCTTCTTTGGTGAGAGTAATGATGAAGAGTGAAAGCCTGTATTCATGGGTGCATATGCACTAGAGAAGTTTTTAACAAAAGATTTAGTTTTTAATTTTATGAACACCACAAGTTGTAGGTTTTTTTTTTTTTTTTAATCGATAGAAAAGATCAGTTACATCATCATATATGAAATACTAGAAAGTATAAACTCATGACACTACATCAACTGTTAGAGTCCATAAGACAACCAAGCCGAACAACTCAACCAATACAAAAAATAAACCTATTATATGGTAAAAACGAAGAAAGAGATGAAAAGCTCATTAAGGGAAGAATACCTGCATGCAGGTGGGGGGATTCGAACTCTTACCCTCCTAGTCAGATGCAAGAGTCCTGACTAATTGAGTTATCCTCAATTGGTTCCATTAGTAAGTATGGTTTGTCCGTTTTTTGTCTCAAAATCTCCTATGCACAACCCCCAATAAATTTTCTCTATCTGTCCGGCTCGATCTCCAGTCTCCGCTCATTACTCTCAAAATCCTCCCTTAAAACCCAAACTAAACTGGGTATAATTTCAAAATGTGCAATATCTAGCTACTTTCTAAAATGCCATCAAAATTCGTTTCTAACAACATTATTTTGAGTACAAGAATTTGTGGTTTCCATTTATTTGTGTGGAATACTTCTTAAGTTATTTCTCCTATCTCTAAAAAAAGATATATACTGATTAGATCATTAGATATAAGGTTGATAAACTAATCAAGCAACGAACTATTCACACTTGGTTAAAATGCGGAACGAGCTTAATTTATATGTTCAAGTTTGGCTTATTTATCAATTGAGTCAATTTCACAAGTTCTAATTGAGCTGATCGCGACTAGGTGAGCTGAATAGTAGTTTTTCAAACTTAAGTTTGACAACCTAACGAACTTCATAAATATTCAAGTTTTCCCGGCCGGCTTAATTATTTGTCTATGGAGATCGAGTTCCAGG
The DNA here is from genome assembly GCA_014282245.1 of Rhododendron simsii. Classification (NCBI taxonomy): domain Eukaryota; kingdom Viridiplantae; phylum Streptophyta; class Magnoliopsida; order Ericales; family Ericaceae; genus Rhododendron; species Rhododendron simsii. The sequence goes on from CM024963.1 coordinate 29,472,353, forward strand.
GTGGGCTAATACCATGGTCCATTACACCAGTTTGCCCAGCCAGCTTATTTGTGTTTGGTTGAGCCTAAAATTGGGGTTTGGTCCGAGTCAAAGTTAAAACTGTAAAGCCCAGATTGTTCATTTTGGGCCAGGCTTCATGGTTGTTTAAAGCTACCCCCAGAATACTGGGCATCTTTTTTTTGTTTCGGGTTTCCAGTTCCCTTTTTTATTTACACAAGAAAGATACCCCCAGAATATTGGATTTTTTTTTTTATAACCACATCTCCGAGCCAACTTATGCGCATCTCAAAGGTGCCCAAGGTTTGGGATGGTTGGCTTCCATGGGATTCGAAGATGCGACTTCATCGTCAAACCCTTATTATTTTCTCATATCCACTTTGCGGATAAAACTGGTTCGATGAACAATTTCAAAAGTTCTGTTGCAAAAGAACTTATGAATAACAATGCATTTTCTTGTAGAATACAATAAATCGTCCTGGAAAAAAATGATCCCCACTCTCAAATTAACTTGGACCGAGTTCTTAAGAACCTAGTTTTTTAATGGACATACCACATATGTTTGATCTTTTCACACGTTTTTGGGTGAGACCCTAAATATTATAAGTGGACCGAATAATCTCCCAAACTATTTGTTTGAACAACCACCAGAAGGCCAAATCTTTCTTTTCTCAAAATGACAGATTAGCAACCAAAGATTCTGGGCCAAAATGTAAAATATTAGAGCTACTTTAAATATATATATATATATATATATCTCACGTGTTCAGGGCAGCTTGAGCGCATCTCAACTAATTTTGGAGGACCAATTAATTCCACCATCCATTTGTGGGGGTCTCAATTAGAATCAAATCAAAACTCTGTATGAACTGGTGTTTTTGAAAGAATGAATAGCATGTGAGAAGTTTTAGAAGGGAGCAAATCTCTAAATTTTATATATCTTCATATATCTTTACCACTAACAAGCCAACCTTGGAGTTAAAATATTAGAGCTATTATCCTCAACAGTTCCGATATTGGTAAACCAAGCAAAATAGTTAATTAATACTCCTTACTAGTAATAATAATTGAAACCGGACTGGATTTTGTTTGGTGAACCGCCGAGGACCTTGGAATTGACTCGGTCTAAACCTGCACGTGCAAGTGATGATCTCTCTTTCAGATATTTTTCTGCTGTTTCTCTCAACAATTAATTGTGAATTCCAATGAATTATTAATCGTGAGAGGTTGGATTAAATTAGAAATTCACCCTACAAGTTTCTCAAAAGCCTAGTTTCATTAACAATATTTGGCACCTAGAACCTCGACTTTTATTCACCGCACTAGGCCCAGAGGAGGTGAAGAAAATCAGGTTGGCAAGAAACCAACCATAGGTCAAGATCTACCATCAAAAGTAGGGATTGAGTCAGAAAGGGGCCAGTAAGGACAATCGCCCCTATAAGAAGAAAAAATAAAATTTACAACTATATTAAAATAAATAAATTTTCAATGAAAGTATATAGACTCACCCATAGTGGTAACATTTGAAATACAAGGATCACCAACGTTAATTTCTAAATGCTAAGGATTAAAATATAGCAAAACATAAAATTTGAGGGCTACGTAACATTATGATATTCAATTAATAAAATTCTCAATTTTTCACCCATAAAAATCCCACATCATTTAGAGAAGGCAATTTCGAGAAAATTGGAACAAAAGAGAAGAGATTTTTGGGAATTCTAAGTAATCTTGGAAAAATCTAAGGTGTAGGTATATATTTGTCCAATCATTTTACTAGATAGATTGAGGTAAGTCATTACTGCTTTTGCAATATGGTAATTTATGAAAAAAATAATGAGGTATGGAGTATTGATATAAAGAAGAATTAGCATCATTAATCTAGATAAAAACTCATAAACATAAAATTCTATTACTAGCTATATTTATTAAATTAAAAACTCACAAACCCTTAAATTTTCATATCTCACAGAGGATATTTCCTATTTGAATGCAATGGTATTGTAAAACTGGTGAAAATATTCATATGAATTATGAAATGTCGGTATACATATCTCATATTTTGGGAAATTTATTAAATCTACCCCTATATTTGTAATACTAGCGGATTACTCGTGGCTAAAGGCACTCTTAATAATAATCTCATTTTTCTAATATCTACACATATCAAAATATTGTCGCAAGTATGTATTATAAAACAGAGTGGATTTGTTTAAAAAAGCCTAGACATATAAATGAGAGCAAGAATTATCACCATCAATTTTTTTTTGTTAAAGTAATAGTCATGTGATTAGAAAAAGAAACAAAAAAAATCTAATTATTGCTCTCTCTCTCTCTCTCTCTCTCTCTCTCTCTCTCTCTCTCTCTCTCTCTCTCTCTCTCTTCGTAATATTTGCTCTCCCTCTCTTTCTCTATCTTTATCAAGTTTGAGAGAAATAGAGAGAGGAAGAAAAATGTTACAAAAAAAGGAGAGAGAAATTTGGTAAGGAAAGCAATAATTAAGTTTTCCTTTTTTTGTTTATTTTCTAATCACATGGCTACTATTTTAACTAAAAACAATTCAACTTTATAAAGATAGAGATAGATAGGAAAGAAGTACTAAAAAAGAGAGAAAGAGATTTGGTAAGGAAAACATTAATTAGGTTTTCTTTGTTATTTCTTTTCTAATCACATGGCTACTATTTTAACGAAAAATAATTCGATGGCAATAAATGTTGCTTTCATTTATATGCCTAGACATTTTCAAAGAAAATTTTCCTAATTACTATTTTAACGAAAAATAATTCAATGGCAATAAATTTGATCTCATTTATATGTCTAGACATTTTCAAAGAAAACTGCTCTATTTATACGCATACAAATGAGAGCAACATGTTATGGAAAAAAAAAAAAGAACAATAATGCTAGGGACACATCAATTTGTCACACCCCAACCACACCTTTCTCACATACATGTGTGAGAATCTAACAATAAATGTGTAGACCCCACATGTTTGTGAGATGAAGTGCGGTTGGAGTGTGACAAATTGATGTATTCCTAGAATCAATTTGTCATGGTTGGTAAGAAAACTTGGGAATGAATAATTAGGTTTTCCTTCTTTTTTTTCTTTTCTAATCACATGACTACTATTTTAATAAAGAGTAATTCAACTTAATAAAGATAGAAATAGAGAGGAGAAATTAATAAATATTACAAAAAAGGACATAGATAGTTGGTAAAGAAAGCAATAATTAGGTTTTCCTTTATTGTTCATTTTTTAATCACATATCTATTTTAATGAAGAGTAATCCAATTAATATAAATGTTAAAAAAAATTTGCTGTATTTTATACAGAAGTAATATAGATTTATAAAATGACCTCTTTGTTCACGAGCTTATCGAGTCAAACACTCATACATATACTTAAGCTTGGCTTGGATTCATAAACAAACAAAAAAACGTGATTGAACTTTGCTTCTTCGTTTTTTTAAACGAGTTTAAACAAGCTAAAAGTCGAGCCGAGCTCGACCTTTTTGGTTCGTTTAGCAGCCTAGGTAAGTCGTTACTACTTTTGTAATCAGTTAACTTTTGAAAATCATAATTAAGTATGGAGTGTTGCTATTTTGTAGTACTTTTTTAGTTTTAATGCATTTACATTGCTTTGCATGATTATTTTTTTTTTTTATCTCGCATACTTAGTCGCCCCCTATAGTGATCCCTGAATCAAAGTACAAGGTGTGACTAGTTTCTTGCCACTTCCACGTAAAGAAAAAAAGTTAGGCGAGTGTGTAATGTCTCATTAAGAGTTAGGATAAGTTCAACGATTCGGGGCATGGCATGCATGTCATTTCATCCTCGTAGATCGATGAGGATAATTAGTGAGATGGCCATATTATTGGTATTTGGTAGATTTTGTCAATTTTCTTTTGACTTTGTGTAGAGATACACTAAAAGAATACTAATAATTACCGATTAGTAAATGCACTCACAAAAGATCAAATTATATGTCCGAGTCAAGTTACGTTCATCTTAACTAATTTTTCTCTTTGGTCCGATCAAACTAGATGATTCACGCCGAAATTAAAAAATTCATAAGAAATTACTAATCAATTATGTGAAGGAACAAACATTTCATTCAACCGGACTAAACAAGAAATTAATTTTTTGGGGCCTAAACTCAATAATCAAGCTCGAGTCAATTGTCCACCCTTCGGCTAGAATTCCTATGTTTCCTTCTTGTCAATATCACTTACCAACAACTAGCCACGTGTTCCGTTAAAACAAACAAAAAAAACTAGCCACGTGTTAGAAGCACAGCACCTCGATTTAGTATTGGATTGTGCTTTTGGCGTAGAGGATCCGGTGGAACGTGGGCCAATCAAGCGGTTGGGTGCTGACGGAATTATGACGTAGTTTACCAACTACACAATCTATTCACTATTCATTTCTTTTCCCAAAGAAAGGTCTCATCAACATAAAAAAATTGAACCAAGTGGGTGTTTTTTTGTCGGGATTATTTCTCCTCTTAGTACGGGCTTGTAACTGGGTTGGATTTATGGTGATTTATTGTTAGACTTAATTATTTCGTAGACTTTTGCACAATTAATATAGTATCCCGTGAATTATACTTTGTACTTTACACATGATGTAATGATCTTTCCTATCGATTGACAAGAAAAATACCAAAACTTGAGCGTGTATAAACTTCTTGCATGTATGTGTGATGAAAAGAGAGTTGGAGCACTACTTGACAATACTCATGCACTGGGTGGAGGAGAAAATTAATTGAGGTATGCTAAGCTGAACTATACACCCGTAACCATTGATCAAAAATAGAAAAGGAAAAAGAACAATAACTTCATCTACCACACATCGATGCGCAAACGTGTAATGGAGGAGGGATTGGCACCCGCCACGTAACGCACTGAATTATATAAATCCATAAACGCACAAATTTATAAAAATGAAGGGCGAGTAATTTCTTCTATATACGCGTTAGATTACCCTAACAAATCAAATCTTCTTCTCCAAAAATTTTCTTTACGGAGAATATGTTATCTATCTATAGTACTCCCTCCGTCCCGATTTGTTTGTCCCTTTTCACTATTTGGGACCTCTTACAAAATTATCTATATGTTTCAATTTATTATGTTTTTTATATGCAATATGGATCTTGTTTGATAGATCTCAATTAGATCTAAAATATGATGTTTTCACAATTATGTAAAACATTATAGATTGTGAGATATAGACAATTTTTTAAAAGACACGTATGTCGAAATTGGACAAACAAACTGGGACGGAGGGAGTATCTAATCTAAATACATAAATCAAGTTCCTCTTAATTTGATTAAACTAGCATTGCTTTTGTTTTCCTGTAATGTGAACTTGAAAGAAAAGAGGAAGCTCTACCTAAAAAGAATGCCTCGAATTAAAACCTTTTCCAATTAAAGAAGATGAAAGTTGAGCTTGACTTCCCTTTTCAGAATAGAAAATTTTATTTTTAAAAGGCAAATGTTCTCGTTCCGCTAAAATTCTTATTTTTTAAGTACTTATTTTCTATTTTACGAAACATGTTATTGTTTTACAACACATCACCTTAATTCAAAAATTAAGTACTTATTTATTTGAGTTAAAGGAACACCTCCACACAACTACACAGGTAAACCACAATACTTAACCCACAATTTCTACACTTGTAGATCCAAAACCCATAATTTAAAACGACCTTGAAACTTGCTTTTGTGCAGAAAAGCAAAGCTCATAAATCAAGAGTTGTCCAACACTCAAAGTAATCTGAATCGTTCACTTGTAGAGCTCGCAAAATAGGATATTTACCCAAAAAATCAACTTTATCGGACATTCATAGGTACATCAAAAATTGAATTTCGGTTTACAAAACGGACAACCTGAATTTTGTCAATAGTTTCTAAGTTAAAATGTGCATAACCGTCTGTCTTATAAACTCAGATTCAATTCTGATATAAATGTCCGTTAAAAGGTGATTTTTTATTTTTTTTTCCCATGAATACACTATTTTGCAATGACGCCACGGTAAAGACCCCAATGGAATGGTTTCGCTGCATCCGGAAATAATTTTTCCTCCTATGACAATGGTGGAAATCACAATTAATAATAGAGTACAGTGCAAACGGGGTGGTCCTGAAAACACGACGGCGACGCGACGATGCTCGACGGCCAACGAAGAATACCAAAAATAACCTCACCAACTCCACGCCCGGTTTTAGATGAGAAGATTAGATGAGACGTCGCCTTTCTTGCTAGTGCTTAACTTTCTTTCATGCATTGTCCCCTAGCCTTCTTCTTCTTCCTGTATATATACACACGCACTAGGACGCATCCTTCTTATCCCAAATCCCACATCTCTCTCTCTCTCTCTTTCTCTCTCTCTCTCTAAGTTTTCCTGCCGAAGTTCGATCAAAAGAAAATGGGCAGTTTGGAAGGGGAAAGGACGACAACAGGATGGGCAGCGACGGACCCTTCTGGGGTTCTCTCTCCCTACACCTACTGTCTCAGGTAACGTAATCTCAACCCCTCCCTCCCTCCCTCCTCCATCAGTTTTTCTCGATCTTTCCAAATTTTCAATTACGTAATCCTCAAAAAAATAAAATCAGTTGTGTGTATGCGTGTTTGTGATATCCTCTTCTCTCACGAATATTTGGTGGTGTTTTTTCTCTTAATTTGCAGGAATACTGGCCCCGAAGATGTTTTCATCAAAGTCATTTGCTGCGGAATCTGCCACTCTGATATCCACCAGATCAAAAATGACCTTGGCATGTCCCATTACCCCATGGTCCCGGGGTCTCTCTCTCTCTCTCTCTCTCTCTCTCTCTCTCCACACACACACTCACAGAGTCACTGTCCGTGGGTATATGCACTTGTCTACATAACTACTCCAGATTATTCTGGCACCTCATATTTTTGTGGGATCCGAATATAAACTCTGTGAATTTTGAAATGATCTGGACCTAGCAAGGGTCTGGTGGGGGCACTGCCCTAATAAATTTCGAAAGAAATTTGTTTTCACAATCACATCAATTATCAAGATCCTATGACCTTAAAAATGTTTATCACAAATTTATCTTTATTTTTTTGTACGTGTCGTGCTTTTTCCTCATTAGTATTTTCTTTTACCAAACTTGTGCGATTTATTTAGCATAATTTTTACCTTCAACTTTCCTCCTCTATTTATTATAAAAAATTCTTCACCCTTTCACTTCCCTTCATTTTATATCCTTTTTTTCTCCCATTTGTTTCCTTCAAAAAATTTCATCCCTCTGTTCCTATTCCTCTATGTAATCACCGTTTTCAAGGCTCCACCCTTAACTTAGTTACGCAATCCTTCAAAATGATTTCGTTCGCGGTTCGCTTTGTGTTCACGCAGTCAACCTTCACGCTCACGAATTTTGATTGTTTGAAATGTTTTTTAAAGACAATTTCACGTTTGAATTCTCACTACCGCACCCGCACCTGTCTGCATATTATATGACGTAGATCCACTTGTGCATTATACGGATTACTACGTCCCATTCCACTATGTATAACATTGATTAATTAAATTAAGAATACAATTCTCCTTAAGCACTAACATTTAGCCTTTTCTCTCTTTGTAAATAAAGGCATGAAGTGATCGGTGAAGTGGTAGAGGTGGGATCCAGTGTGGGCAAGTTCAGCGTAGGAGAAACAGTCGGAGTTGGGTGCATCGTTGGATGCTGCAGAAGCTGCAGGCCGTGCAAATCAGACGTCGAGCAGTACTGCAACAAGAAGATCTGGTCCTACAACGATGTCTACACCGACGGCAAGCCCACCCAGGGAGGATTCGCCGGGTCCATGGTCGTCGATCAAAAGTAATCCGACGTACCCTTGACAAACTCTGCTTGATTTCATCATGTACCATCGTTGCACTGAATCATACCCATTTTCCTAATAGTCACAAATTTTGGATTTATAAAATAGTCTTTGAAATCATCCAATATTACTGTTGGAAACAAATAAAGAGTCTTTATTATGTTATGCACTCATAATCTTCACCTAAAACAATATCTCGAAAGGGATGTGTATGGAACAGAATTAAAGTTTCCTAAAGTTTTGAGTCGTGTAGGTTACGTCCATGTGTGATTTTTTAAGTAAACATTTTTGGTTCTCCCTCTGTTCTCATTTAATTGTTTGTTGTTCCGTTCTAACAGGATACAAAACGAGTTATATTTTTTAATCGATAATAAATTTTATATGTATTTTGTTTGATAGAGTTTAATTAGTTCTGTTAGACGATATTTTCAAAATCATATAAAACGTTATATATTATGAGATATGAGCAATTGAAAAGTTGTACAAACTTTCAAAAGAGATTATTAAATAGGGACGGAGGGAGTTTTTTTTTTTTATGGAAAAATCCTTGGCATTTAGTCTTTCCTATTAAAAGTCCCTTCTATGACAATTCTTGGTGTTTTTCATTTCATGGAAAATCCTTGGTATTCCTAATAAAAGTCTCCTCCATTGGCCGTGTTCCGTTATTACTAATTTTTTGAATTAAAGATGATGCATTTTGAAAGAATGATCTATATCATAAAGCAGAAAATAAGTACTAAAAAAATAAGAACTTAAGCGAAACAGGAGCTGTTCTTTTTGTATTTGTCACCACACTAATTTAGTTGAGCAGTAACGTATTTCGTAAACTGACTCGTATACTTATTTAAAAAAGTATTAAAATCTGGAATAGCGTTGTACTTCGAATTGGTGGACAATAATTTTTTTTTAAAACCTTTTGACCATATGCTAGGTTTGTGGTGAAAATCCCAGAAGGGATGTCGCCGGAGCAGGCGGCGCCGCTACTGTGCGCCGGAGTGACGGTGTACAGCCCACTGAACCACTTTAGTCTGAAAGAGAGTGGGCTGAGGGGAGGAATCCTTGGGCTTGGAGGGGTAGGACACATGGGAGTGAAGATTGCAAAGGCTATGGGACATCACGTGACGGTGATAAGCTCTTCCGATAAGAAGAGAGTGGAGGCCCTGGAGCATCTCGGGGCGGACGATTACCTGGTCAGCTCGGACACTACTCGGATGCAGGAACTGAGCGACTCGCTTGACTACATCATCGACACGGTGCCAGTGTTCCACCCGCTCGACCCGTACCTTTCGTTGTTGAAACTTGACGGAAAGTTAATATTGACGGGCGTCATCAACACCCCGCTTCAGTTTCTCTCCCCTGTTGTCATGCTTGGTGAGTCACTCACTCTCTCTCTCTCACTTCCTACTTCATTTTTATAATTTATGGTGTCTGCAACAATTGACGAGGATCAATTTTACCGTCATCTAGCGGGGGTTCAATTAACATTTGGGATAAAATCCTGTATAGACTTGACCCATAAAATTTAGTACCTAACTTAAGAAATTTCGAACATTAGACTTAGGGAGGAAGAAACTCCTAAGGCCCTAAAGAGTACAAATTTTTGAGCACATGTACCAAGTAGTTAAAGAGTCTAATTCGGCCCTGCCATCCTTTTTTTTTTTGGGGCAATACATGTCTCGAGCCAATTTGCATGCACGTCAAATTAATAATTCTTACAGTCTCTTGCACACATTTTTCACGCGTTTATGCGTGAGAATAAGGTGGTTCCACAAGTTATTGATAAGGGAAATCGAACCTAAAACCTTAAATAGGAGCAATAAGCAAACCCTTCCAACACCACCAGGCCAACCGTTGGCCGTTGGGTTTGCCCAAATGGCTAGCCTTAACAATATCATCTTTCTTTTTTCAAGCAATAGTGTAAGCGACTTGCCTCTACTTTCTTGGATTTGGTTTGTGGACTCTGATTTGGTTTTTTTAATTAAATGAATGAATGAAGGGAGGAAGGTAATCACAGGGACCTTCATCGGGAGCATGAAGGAGACAGAGGAGGTGCTTGATTTCTGCAAAGAAAAGAATCTGAGTTCAATGATAGAAATGGTGAGTATGGATTACATCAACACAGCTTTCGAGAGGCTTGAGAAGAATGACGTCCGCTATAGATTTGTCGTTGATGTCGCGGGGAGCAAACTCAATTAGCAGACACCCTTCCAACCCAATCCATATACAAGAAGGACCCTGTTCTACACTCGGAGAGGGAGAGATAGAGTCAGTACGTGCGTGTGTTGCTCAGTTTGTCGTTATAATTCGCGTGAACTGTCATGCGAAATTTGGGTTTGTATTCTTTCTTTGTCGGAAATATTGCAAACAAAAATGCTACAAACACAGATCTCTGAAACCGTCTAATGTGTATGTCACACATCGATCTATCGTCGGTTAACAATGAGTATTTTGTCTGTATTGGCCGTGACATCTATTTTTATACCATATATGTGATTTTCTGAGTTTGGTAATGACAATGAAAGATACCAAACCTTGTTTCTATTTTACAGCAAGAACATTGACGCGGTTTTAAACCCCTGGAATTCATACGTCAAATCCTCCTCTCTTTTTATTATTGTCATATATGTGTGTGTGATTTCACCCCTCCAACTTCTTTTGTGGGTCCGGTTGGATCCAAAGCCATGATCCTAGCTAGACATTATCTCGTAGAACACGATCAAGAACATGTCTATGTAAATTATAAATGAATCAAGTATAAACAGACAATTGAACCATTTACATTTTTTCTTCAAAATGGATGAAAAATATATCCCGAACTCGTTTTCATAATTCGGAAACTGATCCACCAATCACAACCGCAAGTCGCGGGGCCACACCGTAAACTAGAGCCCCTCTCAGCCAGTTAACCAAATTTCACACTAGTTTTCGCTTGCGGAGAGGGTGATCCCTTCCTTGCCATTTGCGCTTATTATACTGTCTATTTTAAGCTTAGTAAAAATGTCAGTTTGGTTGATGTTACTGGAGGGTAGGTTTACTGGGCCCCAGTTGATCACCAACTCTCTTTGGATATCGAGTGCTATTTTCTAAGCAACCCAGAGACTTTTTCTTTAAGGAAAATCTCACTTGAAAGATAATGTCAAAAATAAAAAAACTAGTCCATCTCTTTCAAGCATGGACCCTCCGCAGCTTTCAATGATGGTGGAGGATAAGAATAGTCGATCCTTTTTTCTTCCTTCCACCAACCCCAGAATTTTGGCGCGCTAGAACTCTCAACAAATCTCTCCGACCATCCGCAGCAAAATGGGACCTTCCACCCACAAATTCCTATGTTGGTGGCCAGCTCAAAATTCCACTAGGGCCCAAGAAAAACCCTCCACGTTTGGATTGTTCAGTGCCCTTAGAGCACCACGTGGCGGTGACCCAAACTTATTCCCACCACACATAGTTGTGGGGCCCGTATACTTAGTCTCGAGCCCCATATAAATGTGTGGTTGAGGAGGGACCTGGGGTGCCACGTGACGGTACCCCAGGGACATTGAATAATTTTTCAATTCCAACAAATAAAATAGACTTTACCACGTACCGTTACCCTAGGAGCATTAAATAATTTTTCGATTCCAACAAATAAAATAGACTTTCCCCACCGAAAGACGAACACAATTTCAAAACTCGTGACCTGACTCAACGAGTGCTATCTACTACTACTATATATTGAATGACAGTGCAAACTAAAGTCATTGGACGTTAAACTCCCTACAAAAGAACAAGGAAAAATTTCGATTGAACGAGTACAAAGTCTTTATATACTACTTCTACCAGCGTATCATTTTAATGCAAGAGAATATGTGCTTTATCAAAGAATTAGGTTTAGCCAGTTCACATTACCCATTTGAAGGGTAGACAAGTAGCCTCATTTGAGTGCTGATCACAATATTTATGTACTCCTCCCTACGAAGTCAGGGTTCAAGTCTTGCCATAAGCGAGATTACCCTTCAGTAAAAGACCACAACTCCTGACTAGCAGAGTATGATGAACTCACTCTGAACTACAGTTCAAATAACAGCCCAAAGCTTGCCATTCGCAGATAGCTAGTTTAGCCTTTGCATCTTAATAAACCAGAACAAAAATATTGGATACTTGAAACAAAATTGTGAGTCTGTATATATTAGATTTCCAATCACATCAAGAATTGATACACAGAAATGCACTAACCACAACAGCGAAAGACCGTATTACTTGAGAAGTAAGCCAGTCAGCGGAACTTCTAGATTCATGATATTGATTCCGAGTGAAGTTAACTCCGAGTGGGGAAGTTACTCCGAGTGGGGCAAAAGAAGTTACATCTTTCAGAAATTGGTTCAATAAAACTCAAGGAAAAACCAGAATCGACAAGCGAAAAACCACTATAATTGACAAAATCATTAATCGTGTTCTCCCCCAGAGGGGCAAAACAACAACTTGAGCCCTGAAATCCCATGGTTAGGACTTTTGCTTGGAGCAATCAAATGACCATAAACAATAGTAACTACCTAAGCTTTTCCGCATGGTCGTACTTCTTCCTTTATAGTTCTATAAGAACCAATCGTGCCTTCATTAAAGCCGTCTTATGCTCCTTCATTGTCTCAACTAATTCCATCCGTCATAATTATATATCCCATATGAAGAGTCAACGACAGTGAAATCATAAGCGTTGACTGAAATACATGTTCATGAAGTATCTTGACGGATTGAAGCCGCTCAGAGTCACTGCAAAGCAAAGCAATGAGATGATTTTCTATTGACCCTAATTGAAAATGACAAAAAACAGAATCATGTTGGCACATAACACTCACAGATTGGTGAAAGGATGATGACAATGCCAATAGGATACAAGAAAAAAGTGGTACGTTCCAGAAACGGCAGTACTGCAGAAGGAAAACCACAATTAGAAAGTTCATTAGTGAAATCAGCCTAAAACACCCATGCCACTTAACTACAAATTTGAACTCCACCAATGTCATGACTCATGAAGGATCCACCAAATTCAAATTTTAATCTCTTAATAAGCTAAGAACCACGGACACGTCTATCAGACTACCACGCATTTGTGTTTGATATTTGGGGGACACAGAGTCACAGACACTCAAGACACATGCTTCTTTAAAGCTAAGAAGCACGGACACGTCTATCAGACTATATCACACATTTGTGTATGATATTTGGGGGACACAGAGTCACAGACACTCAAGACACATGTTGGACAAGGCAAAAAATGAGTCAAATTTGCTTGTTTATCTTTTTAGTTTAAAACGTTAGGGATACACTAGGGCACCACAAAGACAATATTGGGACACACTAAGATGTCAGAATACAATTTTAAAAAGCTAGAGTAGGGTCAAAATTGCCATGGATGCTTATAGCCCATTTGAAAACTTTTATTGAAATATTTCCCCATATAAATGATGTTAATTCTATTTGTGATGTTCTCTCTAATTTGATGGAAATCATAATTTTAAACCTACGGAGACAAGACTAGGTTGTTGGTAAGTAAGAGACAAGACTAGTTCTTATAGCCATATCTGAGGATGGTAGCCAGAAATCGCAAGAATAGTTGTTGTCTTCATATACTGGTCTATCACAGTGAGTTTTAGAATATGGATCTAATTGAATCCTCCTGTACCATGAAACTTCTGAATCTAGATGCTTGACATGCCCAGAACAAATGGGAATGCTCAACCCAACCCTAGAGACCTGAGTACGCCTCAACTGTATGAAACTAAACAATATCCCATGCAATTAACTTCAACTTACCATCATAACCTAAAAAGTTGAGATAATGATAGGAGGAAACAGCAACCATAAAAAGCAAATTCGACAGCAAAACCGGGATGAATCCGTGAGCTACCAGAAGTGGTGATAGAAAATAATGCATCACTGCAGAAACTAAAGACATCAGTAACATTCAGGTTCATAATTCCTAGTTGAAAAACCAAGAGTGAGAAATAATTACCGTAAAGCATAACAAACACTGGGAAGAAAGAGTTGCAGTGTACATCAAAAGCATACAGCCTTCAGAAGGGTCATCCCAATCAAGGTCAATCAGCAAAGCAAACTTCGTGAGACAAGATTACCCCAATAACTCAAGGATTAATTCATTGTAATTTACTGAAACCAAGAAATATTAAGCATAGGTATGGACGGGATTCATCAATTTAGAACTAATGAACACACACATACAAAGCCAATCCACAAAGACAATACAGCTGATAAGGAATATGGTTTTTTAAACTTGGAACGTGCAAAGTTTCTGTACTTGCCATTCAACCCTTTGCTCCACCACATGACTATTCGGAGCTTCCTCCCGAAGATAATTATTTGTCAGAAACCTGCACAGACGTTGAAAAATAGAATTTAGAATTGCAATCTTCAGAGGGGAGTATTATGTGTGCTTTTGCCGGAAATATAAAATCTACTTGCCATGCAATCGGAGCTTTTGTAGTAATATGGAATGAGTCAGAATGCAAGAAGTTCGAATGACCTTATAAATTCTGGGTTCATGTACATAAGTTCCAGAAGGTTTTCTTCAGCTAATCTTATGTAACAAGATTGTTGCTTTTCTCATCTGTCACACAGTTCTTTCTTGCCAATTGAGAGAAAATGTATTATTCTCTTGTTTCATTTTAATTTGTCTTACTGAGCAAAACAAGGCAGCACAATGGTATCAATTCAACATAATATGTGGCTTGCATATTAGGTCAGCATCATACAAAGCAGAAACAAAACTTGGGACAAATGGAAAACTAAAGCCCCAACCAGACTTCTTAAAGTGAGAATACCAAAAAACAGATCACTGAATAAGTCTCAAAGTTGAGCAGACTGGCAAACACTAGTCCCAAAAATATATCTAAATACAACAGCCAGTGTGGTACAAAAATATTGGACCCCCTTCTTTGGTGCAGAAATAAAAGTTTTGGCCACCAAACCACTATCAGTTACAGGAAACGACATCCAGATTTAGTCCTGATGCCCAATTTAGTCTTCTAAGCAAACCACACTGATGGGACAAGAATTCAGCAGACCTTATCAGGTGGAGAAATTGGTATGGTTGCTATCCCTAAGAAAGTAAACAAAAATATAACTAGCTTCACTTATCATACAGTTTTCACGCATGCAATATTAAGTACTGTCTCTTACCAGCAGCACGTGGCCACAGCTACTCCGGTTAGGTAAAAATGGAACAGCAATACTGAAATTATTACAAAAACTGCATGTGCCGTGCTATGGTCATACCTGAAATAAGTTAGATAGCAAGATTAGATTGGAATAAGCATGAATATGCACAACCCAAAAATCATATACTTAAAAGTTTAAAAAGTACAGTCCATGCCATAAGGAGCAGGGAAGAAGTATTGGGTGTGAGTGTCAGACTGGTCGTATTTTCACATCACCAAGGACATTAAGATGGCCACAGTTTGTAATTTCATAAAATAGCTTGCATATTTCTCACAAAACAGCGATGTTTTCTAAACAAATGATGTCATTTTACGCACAAATGGATTCTTGTTCCAAGTAGTGCAGTAAACATGACAATTTAGGAATGCTTAAGGAGTCCATGTCCATAACTGCAGTGTCCGAAACGGGCAATTCACAGTAAACATTTAGAAAGGCCCATAGACCATAGAGTACAATCACTCGGAAGATTATGATCACTCCTCTTTTACCCCCTCACACTCCTATTCAGAGAGGCTGAAAGACAGAAATGGAGTGTGAAAACCACAGAATCCTCAAGTGCAGTACGAAATCACTCCCCACAACGAAAGATGAGATAATCCAACTTTGTAGATGATTTAGAGTTGCCTTTTTTCTTTTTCTTTGCTTTCGTTCGGACAAGTGACCCCTGTACATGTACATATCAATGTCAACAAATTGAATTTCCAGGGCCATGACTATGATTCCTCCCCAAATAAGAATTTGGTAGATAAAAGGAAAATTGCAAGGTTATTGTACCGTGTGATTTTTATGTTACAGAAAGTTGTAGTATTGGGGATTATATGGAACACTTACGCCGCGCAGTAAGCCAGAGTAGAAACAACCAAAAGAAGACTGCAGACAACAATGAAGGCTGGATCATCACGTGCCCATTGATTCTTAGTTTCTGAGACCAAAAAAAGATAGGTGAACAACCATCCAATGCCAACTCCTACAAGAATATACTTAGAATTTCCATATGGAGATTTAATCTAGTCACCAAATGTTGCTATATGTTCTTGTTTAAGCGATTATGAAAAGGAGATGCACAAAGAAACGAACCACACCAAATGCATAAAAAGAAAAAAAAGAAGGGAACATCCATAAAACTAATGATATTGGACTTCATATACCCCATGAAAACCTAACCCACCAGCTCTGAAAATTCCTTCCACTCCCCTTTGTCAACTGAAGTGACATAGCTTATAAGAGGGTAATCTTAGCACTAGTACTGATTTAACTTCCACGGTTGAGGCAAAATCCATGTGTACATTGAAGTGCAAAATGCTTATTAATCACACTTGCACACACATCAACTATTACAGCTTACATGGTCATTTGGCAACAATTTCTTTTGATGCAATCAAATATCGAAATGGAAATCAAGGTTCAAAGAAAGGAGAAAAATCCCACTCAATGGGATAAAACCCAAAGGGTAGAGAGAGAAACTATGTCTCAATCAATATATTCAATATTCTTAAAATCAAAAGTTAAGTAGTTAACAAATGAAAGACCAACTCATCCATTTATAGACTCAAGACTCTACTAACACTAAGGACACTCACATGACATAAGTACCCTTAAATCTACAGCATCATCTTTATATTTGCTTCAATATCTTTGTTGTTAGCACCCTCTTTGGTCTCCATACATGCAAGAGGTCACACATGAGCAACAGGTGAGCCCTTTAATAGTTTATATGCATCATTGGACCCCAGTATATAACACCTTAAGCTTTAGGCAACTATAGTCACTAAATATGTAGATCGTGTACTATAAACTATCACAAAAATGGAAAAAACACTGATAACTCAATTTCCACTCTGAAAAGAAAAAGAACTTTTTCTGCATCCGATTAGATGCCAGCTGGGCTACAGATATGAGAACTCATGAAAAAAAATGGGATGCTCAAGGTTATGAAAAAGGCAGATCTTCAAGGACCCAATTGCCAAAACAAAAAACAAAGAAACTACGTATCTAAAGGAATGATGCAATAGACAAAGAACAGCATTTAATTGTTTTAAGCCCTCTCAAAAAACCATCAAGCCTCGCCAAATCATTACTAGAAACTTAGAGACAGACTTACGCTTATGGTACTTCGTATGCTGATAGCTGCATCCATTGTTTGGTTCCACATGCAAAAAATCAGAACCAACCATTAGCATTCTCTGACAGCAAACTCATAACACACTTTCTAAACAGTGAACATTAGAATTGGTATCCATGATTTCCGTTCAGTAAAATGTGTACCCACTAGGGGTGTTAATGAACCGAGCTGTTTGCGAGTAGCTCGAGACTCGGCTTGCTAACGGCTTAGATCGACTCGGTTCACATCATAAATGAGCGAACTCAAGCCCATACCTTTGGCTCGTTTTTTAAATGAGCCGAGCCTGAGCTGCAAGGTACTCAGCTCGTGTGAGCTCGCGAGCCAGTCTACATGTACATATATACCCACATATGTATGTGTATGTGCGTATATACATAAAGATCACTGGTGTTAGGTGCTTGCCACGTGATAGCAGCTTTAACTGGGCACCTACGTCACACGTGGGCGAGTGCAAAATTGGGGTCCCCTGCATAGTTTTACAGAGGAATGCACACCTCTTGAACATCTTTTTACCGATGTGGGACCAAAAAGCTTTGAGGGGAAAAAACGCTATGCTTGTTCATTTATCCCACATCGGCCAGTCAAGAGAACTCACATTCAAGGGACCCCTATAAAGAAGAACCCAACCTCCTCCCTCGTCAGGTGCAGCGCTTGAAGCTTTCGAAGAGCCGTAAGCGAGCTATACGAGACGAGCTCGAGCCTACATTCTGAGCTCGTGTCGAGTTCGAGGCGAGCTCTAGCCCAGAAGAATCAAGCTCGAGCAGATGAAAGCTCGGCTCGACTCGGCTCGATTACAGCCCTAGTACCCACCAAGAATGTCAATCATAGTCATAATTTTCACATACCATTATCCAGCTATGACAGTTGCAATGTTGAACCCATAACTACCAGAATGAGGCACTCCCCGCCGATATAAACTAAAACCACTCCAGACTAGATGGTAGCCTTACACACTTATCAAAGGGGGAAAAAACAAAAGATAACTTAACCAAACAAAGACTAAAAGTTCTCACTGTCAATGATGTTGGATGATACCACGTTCCATAAGAACACCAACTTTACAAAGAAAATACATTAGCTAACAGCACGACTTGCAACTACACAATGCACATGCATGAGAACAAATATAGAAATAAAGAATTAGGAATTGTTAGTATATGGTGCAAAGAGCCAATGCCAAATGATAATTTAGGGAGATCAAAAGGATGGAAAAGGTTGCTATGTACTATGTAGCAGAGAATCAAAGATAACTCTGCTGCAATGAGGCCAGTAACCTATCAAAGCAGGATAATGAACCACGAGAATGAAAGAACTATTACTCAATCTTCAGCATAGAAAATACTGAACCTATTAAGTTACCAGTAAACCCAAAAGCATAAGTTGTTAGAAAATGGTCCTTACAACGTATGTCAAGCTATTCAACACCTCCCTCACGAGCAACAGAATGCAAACAGGGAACAAACGCAAACAGAAAGAATTGAACCCACAACCTCTCTCAACTTGAGCTCTTTGTTAAGTTACCTACCAGGAGTCCAAAACCTTAAGCTTTTAGGAAATGGGGCTTAAAATGTATATCTAGCTATTCAACAAAGCCTACATCACTTTATCAAATTTATGCACGATATCCTCAACTATGATCCAAGTCAATTGAGAATGACAACAGTTATGTTTAACAAACAGTCACACTGTAACACCCCAACCAACATTTTCTTCCATCTCTGTTTCTTTTTTCATCAACCTTTGGTGTGGGGTCAGGGAGAAAGAAGATGGTGGCCTAACCTGGTAGAGAAATAAGACTCGAAAGGTACACATGGGGCAAAGAAAATAGCTCCCATGATAGTTCAAGACTTTTATATGCTGATGGAGAAAAACAAAAAAGTCTTACGTGAAATTGAGTAGCTATGACCGTTTGTGGTCACTCAAGTCCAGAAACTGCATCCGCAAAGACTTACAAACTTGATTCTGATAACCCCAGAAACTATAAGGTGATCAAATTCAAGCGCAAGACATGCAGTTGGGCCATTCATCTCTCTAGATCTCCAAATACGGAAGCTCTCTAATCTCTAATTGGAGTTCCAGTTGTACAATCCCATATGACCAGTGTCAATGTAATCAAAGCAGAGGTGACTGAGTGAATGCAATGTTACACAAAAAAACATTAAGAGTTCATGGATGATGCTTCCAAATCGCATCAACAATCTAACCCAACGGAATTTTTTTTTTATTCTGAAATTTAATAGTCTTCAGAGGTACTCTTAAGTGTATGAGCATTCCTATCAAATTAAGAAGTATACCACCACCACCAACATGATTACCCAAATGACAACAAGAACAACAATACCAGTGAGGTATACATACACAATTTTAGGTGAGGTGCAGAGATGAAGCATCTGCCAGAAAGTATACTCGATATCCATTTGTTGCCACTGCAATTAACCAGCCAAAAGAAATAATCCATAAGGGAAAGAATAAGCAAATGAATATGTAAATAGATGAACACTTTCAATTTGTATATGCATAAATCAGAGGAGAATTAGAACATGACCTCAATCAAAACTTCTAATGTCCAGATATATCTGCTAAATGATTGGCCCCATTGAAATTATTATAACTTCACTGAAGCAGCAAGTTTTTTCACTTATTAGAACTTTTCTTCATACTCTTAATTTTTAAAACTTGTCTAGAAACTTTCACACGTTTGAGTTACACCAATTTCCATTCTTAAACTTGTTCTCCAACCTTTGCAGAGAGTTGACATTCAACCAAAGCAATAGTTAAAAAATTCTGCACTGGGTTTATGTTCAAAAGCATAAACAATAGAACTTATGCGGTGACCTACTGCTGTGATGGCCTTCAAGAATTCTGAACTAAAGTCAGTTATCACTAAGCTCTTTTATTTCATCTAAACTATATTGTGTACAGCACTAATCAAGAGTACGTGATACGATTTGTTGGAATTTGTCCCACATCAATTAATTATCTCCTCCAAAACTAGTATATATATGAGCTTGGGCGGTCTCTCCACCCATTGTCAATTGGCTTTGAGTTGAATGCTTTAACATAATATTAGAGCTAGAGTTTCAGAGAATTTGTTCCCCTTATTTGTGCCATAAGTGCAACATCGTTTTTTATGATCCATGTGTTGGGTAGCTAGTTTACCTCCCCACGTGCGATTCGAGGGTCGTACGTGCAAGGGAGTATTGGAGTTTGTCCATATTGATTAATTATCTCCTCAAAAACTTATATTTGAGCCTGGGTGGCCTCTACACTCATTGCCAATTGGCTTTGAGTTTGAAGCTTTAACAAGATTGTTGCCAAGAATTCCTTCAGATATCAAAAAGCGAGAAATATTTTCAAGCTACATGATGAAATGAATAAACTTGAAATTTGTATTGCCATGTTAAACTGGTTTACAAGACTACAACTCAACACCACAAGTTATGTCAAACCCCAATTTGGCATAAGAATGAATGCAGTACCCACGAAAAAATAACACTGAATTTGAGCTCCTAATCGCAGCATCAGAATCCATTAGCTAGACAAAACCCTCCTATCTAGGTACTAGAAGTAAGGGAAGCATCATCTTTGCAACTGTTTAATTCGATCTGCTTTAACTTCCAGTGTGGGAGGAATATTTGCTTTGTAATTGTATGAACATTTGCCTAAGAAATGGCACTTACTGGTTCAAACTGGTCATGCCAACCGTATTTCGGCTGTTCTCCCTCCCTTCCCTTTCCATAATGACAACTGAAACAAAAGAACACCACCAAAACTACAAGCCATCCAGTCATCCTCCTCGTACCTCCTCACTCTCGGTTCATCATAATTCACGGAATTTATCGTAAATTATCAAATCACAAGCATCGATGACAATTCCTTCTAAAAATTTAACTTTAAACGATCACAGTACACGAAGTCCTTGAGTTCAAAATCTAAACCTCGAAGGCTCAGCAGAAATTCTGAACAAGATCCCTCGATACTATAGCTATCCGATTTCCAAACAAAGAATGTGATACTGATATAAAATTCAGAATTTTAACTGGAAATCAGGATCAGATCTATTGCGTACAGGCATGTGGATATATAGGCGGAGAGAGAAGGTGTTCAGAGAGAGGAACCTTGACGATTCTCCGGAGGTACTGTGGGAAGACGGGATTTGAGTTGGACCGAACGTGTGAGGGCGTGCGCCCTCTTGATACGGTGGGCAGCATTTCGTCTTCTTCTTCTTGTACTAATTCTTCTGGTCCGACACCTCTAGAGTCGAAGATCTACCAAATTCCACAGATCTCTGTCTCTCCCTGAAATTGAAGCAACTGGAACGAGACGTGACACAGGGGCGACTCTCTCTGTCTCTCGTACACAAACATCTAGTTTGGTCGGGCCATTGAGTGGATCGTCAACTTGTAATTGGGCCGATATAAATAAATAATCCGTGAAATCTCGGGTCAAGCGAAAGGCCCAAGTACCAATTCTAAACTTGCTCGAGATTAGAGCCGGTCATGAGCTAAAGATCGAGGTGCGGTTGCTTTCCTCTGAAAATTTACAACTTCTAGGAGTCCCTTCTACTTTGATATTCTTTGTAATGGTCCAATAACAATAGGTTCGACACTTAATTTTCACCCTAGGCCTCTGAAAAATCAGGATCGATCCTATTTCTGATCAATGTCGACACCTCGTAGTTTTCTAAATTTATAGGAAAAAATAATTGCAGGTAAAAGGATTTCATAGAATTCCGCTGAGGTTTTTATTTTTTAATTTACGAGACAAGCTATTCTCTCTCAATATATCTCCTTTATAATTTAACAAATAAAAACTTATCGGAAGGGGGCCTGACAATTAAAAACCGAAATTATCAGTGATGGAGTATGATTTTTTACGGGTCTTAAACATGATATTTATCTCTTTCTTTTTAACAAGAGAAGAGAAAACAATTTAATTCTTTTTATTCATTTATATTTCACAGTCATAATTTCTTTTCTTCCTGGGTTTTTGAGCGAAGGTGATGGGGCCACCAAGGGGGATGAAGTAGTGGTTCAGGATGGTTATAAAAGAGACAATCGGAAGAGATATAGGTCCAAGATGTAAAGGCTAAAATTACGAAGCTGACTCCTAAGTTAGTAATATTTAACACATATTTGTGGAATTCATTTTTATCCTAATACACATTTAACAAATATTTTAACACACAAATATCACACGCACATTGCGATGCTAATTCAGCAGGTAAGGAAAAAAATTCTACTAGTTGATTGTAGACCTATTTTTGGGTTAATAATTTTGGATGATTATTTTTGTCTTTGCACGAAAAAATTTTGTGTTCCTTAAATTTGCATCAATTTTTGTGGATTTTCAGCTCAACTAAAAAAAGAAGTTCAAAACTGAAATTTTTCTTAATAAAGACAAAAAATAATCCAAAATAGTAGGAGTAAAATTAACAAATACAAAATTTATTTGAATAAAGACAGAAAAATAACTCAAATGGATTCATTAAGTCAAACTTATGAAATCCGTTTGGACTATTTTAATTCGAAAAGTCTAATGGTACTGATGAGAACCCCATCGAAATCATACTGATGGTCACGCCGGACTGTTTACGACCGATCCGAGCAGTCCAAAAAATTTATAAAAAAAATCGGAGGGCCCACACGAGAATCAACGGCATTCGATGTGTGCAGGGTAAACATATAAACACGAAAAAAGGGTGCTTGATAAGCACACGCTATACACATCGGATGCCGTTAGATTCCCACGTGAGCCCCCTCAATTTTTATTTTTTTTTTAGAATTTTTGAATGGTGCGACTGTCAGTATCAGCATTCATTTTTATGGGCCGGGCTATTCGCACCCACAAATTTTCTCCCACACCCCGCTATATTTCGGCAAGTGGTTGTTGAAAATCATAAATAACATTTCGGTAAATAGTTGTTGAAAATAAGATTATATTTCGGTAACTACATGTCGAAAATATATTCAATTTTCGGCAGACAATTGCCAAACATGCATTTTCGGTAAATAGCTGTTGAAAAAAATATCATATTTCGGTAATTGGATGCTGAAAATGTATCTCAATTTCGGTAACTAACTGTCGAGCCTAATTGAAAATTTTTAGCGGGGTGTGGGAGAAAATACGTGGCTGCGAATAGCGCCGCCCATTTTTATTAGGAGGCAAGAAGTTCGAATGTTATGTCGTGAACTCTCGTTAAGTTGAGGATAAAAAAAAGAGAGTAAATTATAGTAAACCCCCCTCAACTAATTCAAATTTTCACTTAACCCCTTTGACTACAAAATTCAACAATGTGCACCCTCTAACTATCCAAAATTGACACTTAACACCCTTTTATTAGGTCTCCGTAGGAAAAATGCACCGACGGCCGTCTCCGGCCACCGGGTGGCCGATCCGAGCCGTCCAAAAAATTTAAAAAAAAAAACTGAGTGGGCTAGCTCTGGAATCAATGGCATCCGACGTACGTAGGTGCTCGATCCAAACACCCCAAGAATTTAAATGGGGTGTTTAGATCGAGCACCTACGCACTTTGGATGAAGTTGATTCCCACGCTATCCCACTCGGTTTTTTTTTTTAAAATTTTTGGACGGGTCGGATCGGCTGCCCGGTGGCCGGAGATGGCCGTCAGTGCATTTTTCCTACGGAGACCTAATAAAAGGGTATTAAATGTCAATTCTGGATAGTTAGAGGGTGCACACTGTTGGATTTTGTAGTCGGAGGGGGTTAAGTGAAAATTTGGATTAGTTGAGGGGGGTTTACTGTAATTTTCTCTAAAAAAAAACCTCTCGTTAAGTTACATTGCCAAATGAAAACGGCGTCGCCTATCTTCCCTGAAGATCAGGTATTGAATACGCGAGATGCATCACTCTTTACTCCGTCGATTTAGACCTTCACTTCTCTCACTCTCGAACGCGACAGCCACCGTCACCGATTCGAAGTTGACAACATAATCACGGGATTAGGGGTTTTTAACGGACACAAAAAATGTTATCCGGCAGACCGGCGGCCGCAGCCGACGGAGACATGCTTCTGGTTGCGGTGCCGGAGAAGCAGACTCTAGCTCTGCCGCCTCGACCTCCGGCGTCTGGATCGAACGCGCTCGTCGAGTACACGCCGCCGGTGCCTAATCCTGAAGAAGAGGACCTCGAGGTAAAGCTCCGTCGCATCAACGAACACGTTCCCCTTCGCGTCAACAACACCTCTGGCAGCTCTGCTGGTTCTGGCTCCGGCGACTTCCATCAGGTACCGTACCAGACCTTCTTTATTTCCTTTACGTAAAAAGCTTTAAGTGTTTGGTGTGGAACACTCCCTTGGCCAAATTCAAATCCAAGCACAAATTTGAGTAAAAGCTTCATTAATTCTAAATTTTGGAGGGGAGAAATAGCCTTGCAAAATATTTTATTTTTTGTTTTGGTGATAGGAAAGAAAGGCCTAAGCCCTAAACACCAAAGCCACTACTAGCTGCAGATCTTAATCTTCCAATGCCATCAACATCGTTCCGCAAATGCTCCAGGACCTCCGAAGGGGCTTGCTCGTGGATTAACTCTCTGTGCGCTAACTTCAAGCCTATCTTTGCTGACTCATAAGCAAACCCATTAGCTTCCCTCCACACAAAAATTAGACTGCCATTCCTTAACAGATCCATCTCTTGTTTAAATAAGCATAATCAGATTATGGTTTGGGTCGTGGTTATTACAAAATTTGAGTCTCGCTTGATTTGAGTAAAAAACTCAATTTGGTGTAGGTTTGAGTCAAGGGGTGGAGTGTATTTTGGGGCTGTCTCAAATTTACAATTATGCACGACAGTGATGAATTTTTTATCTAAAGTTTTGCTTATTACATGTGGATTTGCATTTGCTCATTGGAACTGGTTCAGGTGAAATTAAGGTTGTACTCAAGTTTTTTATTAAATTTGAGTAAAGGTATAGGTAAGGGCTGTTGATGCTCTAATTCTCTCATTGGAAGTTTTTTTCTTCTAGTACTGTATTCAGATATATGCACGTACTTAGACTAATAATACGGTGTGGAACTGCTGGATGGGATCAGATTTGCAGTTCAGTAGCAATCCAGGTTTATACCGTGTTTGAATGCTGAACTTTAAGCCGTGGTTGAAGGACTTAAAACCCCTATTGTGCAAACTTTATCCTTGGGGTTCAGCAATTACGGGTTCTATTGGTGTTTTAGGGCTACCTCCACCTGTGTCATACATTGAGTCTTATCTTTTACACAGCCAGTCCCAAGCCTGCGTAATGCAAGAGGGTTGTGTGCTATGTAGCTAACTGCCAGTACATAAAAAATGAATCCGATTATGACAACGGTTCATGTAGCCGACCCCAATTGACTGGGACTTAAGGATCGGTTTTCGTTTCGGTAGATTGGATTGGTGTTTTAGAGCTGTTGTAAATTACTCGTTCAGTGGTCTCTGTGTTGCATCAGCTTATTCAAATGGGGGAAGTAGTGAACCCCCCTAAGGTGTGCTGTTCACTGGAGTTGACTGCTTGATGATGGGGCTAATGGCATTGAGGTTGAAGGCCTGAGGGAGTTAAAGGTGATTATGTTTGATATTGTCGCATAGAATGTCTGAGATAATGGATTTAGTCCAAATCGGCAACCTTTACAGAAATGATGGATGGTTTAATTGGGCTGCCTTTTGGAAAATCTTGATAGTTTGCAACAATGAAAGAGGAGAGTTTTGTGGTGTACGATATGACGTACCGTGGGTACCAAAATTGGTGGTCAGAGGCTCAGAGCCTATTTAATTTTTTTTTTTTGTCAATCGGTAGCAAATTTATTAAGCACTATCAAGATGAAACATCAAAAAGAGCTTCCCTACACACCCAGTCCGGAAAATTCTCATCCCATGTTGTAGATAGCTCAATGAAAATGGCATATTTGGCCACTGCAGGAGCCACCCTATTACAATCTCGAGAAACAAACGAAAAAGAAACTTTGCAAAATGAACTCGAAAGTGTAATGAATCTCCGATGATTACCGCTAGGATAGAATTGGCAACCCTTTCTCCCTGAAGTATTTGAATAACACACTGTGCTTCTCCTTCAAAAGAAAACTTCTCCCACCTTTCTCCTTTGCCATAGTCACTGCCATCTGAATCCCAAAGCCTGCACAATCTCAGCAGATTGAACATTGAACACTGGAATAGCTGCTATCCATTTCACCTGACCCAAACAATCTCTAGCCACCAAACCTATACCCCCTCTCTTTCTTGACGCATCAAAGGCCCCTTCCGAATTAATCTTCAAAAAATCTTGACTTGGTGGACACCATCCAATATGTTCCCCTTCTGTTGGTTGTCGATGCTCCATGGATGCCTTAGCTTAAAGTGGGGGTTTTTAGCTTGAAGTTAAAGCCTTGATTATCAGCTGATTGTGTTCCACTGTTAACTGTTAAGTTGATGAGACACTAGCAAACTTCAAGCTAACATCTCAGGTGTACTGGTGTTTGTAGTGTCTGCATGATTGGTATGATTTATGGGCAAACTCATGCAGCTCTGATGAGGAGATTAGCCATTCACATTTTTGCTCTACTTCTTGCATATCGTATTTCCTTCAGGTCCCATTTCTTGTAAGCTGGGAGTTGTACAGATTGATGTTAGAACCGAGCTATTTTGGGATTTTAACTAGTAGTTTGTTACTCTACCCTTTCAACATCATATCTTTGTCGGCAAAATCCACTGCGTGAACTTTGTGATGTCTGCTCTGAAGAAACTCATGCTTGTTTCTTAAAGAAATCGTTTCCAGCTGCATTGAAGTGGGGAATTACAGGAAAAATGATATGCTGTGTAAGAAGTAACTTCCATCTTCCTGTGCTGTACTTTATTTGGCCGCAGAGTCTTTGGAGGGGTTTGAGGAAGAGTGTTCAGACTTGAGAGATAAGACTGTTCAGGCAATTGGGTATATTATTTTGAAGGATATGCAGCATTTGCCCAACTGCAAAGTGGATAGTATGATTGTTTTTTGGTCTCTTTGTGCCTCTAGAAGTCAACTGGGTTCTTCCACTAGGAGACCACTCCTCTCTTTTGCTTCTTCCCTCAGTCTTAATGTGTTGTGTTGGTTTCTGACTTTCTCATACAAAGGAGAACCTAAGGGTGTTGTCAACCCCCAAGTAAACTGACCTTTGGCCATTGGTCAGTTTCTTACGGCAGTGGGGCGTATATAATTCATTGTTTTGATTGGCTCTGATTTGAGGGTAGCTTTTATATGGAATGTCTCCAATGGCGAATGTGCAAAGATTCCATGATTGCGAGATACAGGAATTTTTTTTCTGATCAATTGGTTTTGTGCTAGTCTAATCTTTCGTGTTACTCAAAAGACTGTAGTTTTCCAATTATAACGATGAGATTGTGTGGGTAAAGATGTTTTGTCAACTGAATAACATTTAGGAGGCCTTCCGGAGAGATAAGAATATATGGTTTTCCCTGCCTGATGCAGAAAGGAGACAGCTGATAGCTGTAAGGTTCGTTTGTGTGTGCTGACTTCCGCAGTGGCCCGGTGCCCACAAATTGTTATCAAAGCATTTGACCGTACCACATTTAGTGCTGGATTGTGATATACAGCAGATGTGGCACTGTCCTGTTAGTTTTTCCTTGCTATTTAGATGAGCTTGGAAAAATAATAAAAGCACTGTTCAAACACCATATTAGCTCCATTTTGTTGATTTTGTTAGGGCTTTTGATTTTCTAAGATGTCATGGAGCTGTTTAAGCCATGCATATTGATTTCAGTTTCTTTGAAAAACTTCCTTGGACAGTATCGGCAAATGAGACGGAAAGAACAAGACCGGCTTGCACGGATGGATGCTGATTACCAGAAAAGGCAAGAGTTGGCAGAGTTCAACAAGAGGAAGGAGGAAAGAATGAAAGCTGCTGAGGAAAGGACAGCAAAGAATCGGTTGAAACGCCAGAAGAAAAAACAGAGGAAGAAAGTGAAGAAAAGTAAATTGAATGCTGGTGGAGTAGAGCAGCATCAAACAGAAGCAGCTTCAGACGATGATGGGGACTCCGATAACAATGAAGAAGCGGAAGTGTGAGATTTTCACACAATTTTGTAATCCTATACTTCGGCCCATCCCTGGGATTATGAGGACTTCTGAATGGAGTAAATAGGCGACAAGCCATTTTGCAGGTTCTGTAATCTGGTTTTCCTTATTTGTGCTCATAGGATTTTGCAGAGATACTTGGGCAATGGGGGGGAGAAACCTTGGTTTCAGATTGCAAATTTGCTTTCTAATGTATCGATGTGCCAATATATTACTATACTGATTTCTCTGATGGATTCCTACCTATGATGCTGACTATCTCATAATACTGACTAAATGTTGATATATGCAACCTCCATTTCTATTATTGGATTAACAGTGACTGACTGTAGGCTAACCATAGTCATCATTCTTCACGCATCAGCGTGGTAAAAGAGGCGAGTTTGTGTTTGGCTTGATTATCTTTCGAACTGGAATTGATGATCACAAGCCCAAAGTGATGATGAAACGAATATGACTTGTACAAATCTTTCCATTTTTTCAAGTCGATCCAATTGATTGTTCATAGAGCCATTTACTTGATCGATTGTTCATAGAGCTATTTGCTTGATTTCAGACATTTTCTGGAACCCCTCTAACAGAGGGATAAGTAGTCAATTTTGAAAGGAACTTATTGTCAAACTCTTTCAGGTATGAGTCTATCTGTATTCGTTTCAGAAATGAAGAACTTGCATCGGTATCTCAATTTCGGGTAATTTGGTTGTTTTTCAATTTAATGTTGGAGAGAATATAAGCTTATAATGCCTGAGTCAAGCAGAATTTAGCACATGGTTATATGCCAATTTAATTACACCAACTAAATTAGGACTGCCTAGGCGATAGTTCCTGCCATAAACTAGACAGAAATGGATTGTCAAGCCATGCACGGCCCGTCCTAAACTTGGACCAAAAGCTATCAGGACCACCCCACCCAACCTGTGGAATAGATAGACAGCACCTTCTAATTTGTGAAAAGATCAAGAAAAATAGATATATCACTGGAAATATATATATATATAAAAAAAAAAAAACAAATCTGTGGAGTCCCGCAACGTAATAGAAAGGAGATTCCATGTAGCTTTTTTTTTTTTTTTTTTGGCATCAAAAAAAGAACTTCATAGATAGATAAAGAGTCAATACATGAGTTAACATATTACAACCTTAATGAACAGAAATCAGTCAAAACTATACGAGGTTACAAGTTAAAATAGAGTACAAGCAGCATAAATAAGGAAAACAACTTCCGAAGCAAAAGATCCATTTGTGTAGACTATTCGCTTTCAAATATCAAGATTGCTAACAAATGATGCGCTAATCAATATGGTGGATAAAACCTCAATTATTAGGTCTGTCAATTCCGGAATTCGTTACGATTTTATTCTAAATTGTTTTTTCAAAGTTTATTAGTACTATATTTATTGAACACACACTAGTGAACAATGAAATTAATTTTCCAGATGAGACGGTAGTCGGATACCTAAATAAATAAATAAAAACCTTCTCAGATTTATTTTAAAAAGTTTTTTAAATCCAAATTGCAAATTACCGTCCCCGCCCCCTCCAAAACTTACATAAGTTACATTTCCTCTCTCTCTCTCTGACTCTCTCTCTGTGTGTGTGTGTGAGTTTCAGCTGAAACCCTAATAACGATGGGAGATTATCCTCGCAATTCTGTCCATCAAGCTCTTGGCGCTGGTCCAGGTTCTTGCTACATCTCGCCTTTCGTATGATGTATCTATGTATATACATACACTGCACGCACAATGTTCTTCCTGCCTGTGTAATTTCGTCTCTCGGTTCGAAGTGACACTGATCTGACTCTAATCTATGAAGGCCTTATCAATTTCCTTCTACGCAATTGACTGTTTCATCATTCATGTTCACGAATTTTTAGGAGTTTTTTTTTTCTCACTCTTTATATGATTTTGAGAAGCATCATTACTTTTCATTCTCTCATAAATGTATGCATATATTCCTTCTTTGCACCAACAAAAGAAGAAAAAAAAAAAAGTTCCTTCCATACCATTGAGTCATTGACTAGTATGATACTATGCTATTTCATTTTACTGTTTGTGTAGCTTTAGAAATTTGAGGTCACTTTTTTAGATTATTTAGGAAATTATTCTCCTTTTACAGTTTCTTATATACGTAGTAATCATCATGGGAATCCATCCAAGTAGATTAGGCAATACATTCTTCAAAATTCCTTCTTTGCTCTAACAAAGGGGGAAATAATTAAGTTCGTTCCATACGATAGACTACTATGATCTCCATATGCTATTCCCATATCCGTGTTTGTGTAGTTTTAGTAACTTTAGTTCACTTTTTTTGACGATTTGGGAGATGATTGTCATTGTACAGTTTCTTATATATGCACACTTAATTATGTTGTAGTTGCCGATGTGTTGCTGTGGAGGAGATGGCGTGGAGGGGCGGTTGTGCTAGTTGCTTCTACCGCTCTGTGGTTCCTCTTCGACTGGGCTGGATACAACCTCTTGTCCTTTGCGTCACATGTTCTATTACTTCTAGTTTGCATCCTCTTCTTTTGGGCTAAATCTGCTTCATTACTCAATAGGTGGGTTTATATTTTGATGTTTCTCAACTCTTGCAATAATTTGAGAAACTTTATTCATATGCAAGTTTTGTGGGTGTTATGTGGGCAGTGCACACGGTGACATACTTCTGTGGAGATATTACGTTATGTTATTTCGTTAGGTTTTACATGGGAGCAGTTTGAAACATTTGTTGTGGAATTGTAATCGCCGTTTTAGGAGAAATAGGTTGCCTTTTCCTTTGTTAAAAATGATGGGTTTCTTAAAATCTGATACAAAAACTTTCAGACCTCTGCCTCCCCTACCTGATCTGGAAATATCTGAGGATTTCGTTTTGGGAGCCGCTGATGTGACGCGAGTGTGGATCAATTGCGCATCATCAGTCGCACATGACATTGCAGTGGGTCGTAATTTGAAACTATTTGTTCAGGTATTGTTGGATGCTTTAAATTATATAGGCAATCTAATGTCTATTATGATCTTGGAAGAAAAAGAATTTACCATATTGGTCTTCAGATCGCTGTCGTCTTGTGGATTATATCGTACATTGGTGGTTTCTTCAACTTCATTACCCTGGTCTACATTGGTGAGTTTCTTTATTGCCTTTCGTGGAATGACTGCACAGAAGCCTTTCAGAGGGTAATTTGCTTTAATGTGCTTATCTGCTTTGATTTCTCCTCAGGCATTCTCCTTAGTCTATCAGTTCCTGTGTTGTATGAGAAGTACCAGGATCTAGTTGATGAGAAGCTGATCGTGGCTCATAAGATCATTCAGACATGGTACCAGAATCTCGATGATAACTTCCTCAGAAAGATTCCAGTGCCCTGTAACAAGGAAAAGAAAAGTAAATAGGTAAATTCTCTATCTGTATGTGTGTGTTTGTGCGTGTAGAAGTCCGTTATAAGGCTTGCTTGACAGAGAGTGCTCTTTTTATAAAAACTATAAGTATTTGTGACACTTTCGGATGCAAGTAAAGTTGGTAACTTGTTTAGATCTTTCCATTATCACGTATATTATTCTGCAGAAAAAGACAGGAGTAAGTAGTGTTTCACAACTACCGGCAAATAATTAAAAGTAGAATACAGGTTCACACAATTAATATCTCCAATTGATGTTTTCTAAGGACTAAAAGAGACTGTAATTTCGAAGGACAATTTTGGTTGTTAATTGCTATTGGGGCTACCTCTGCTATGGAGTGCAATTTTGTTCACCCTCCTTAAAAGAGGGTGAACATTACCCTCCCTCTTATTGGTTGAAATGGTGTAGGTCCCACCCTGTAATACATTTTTTGATAAGCATGATATCACTTTGTGGTGGGATCCATACCATTTCAACCAATAAGAAGGAGGGTAATGTTCACCCTCTTAAGTGGAGGGTGAACAGAACTGAACTCTCTACTATGGAGAATTTGAGACTTATTTTGTTCGTTCATTTAACTTTATGGATTGAGGTGACACGATCATGGTTGCTATAAATCTCGATTACATCACTGTGCTAGCATTGTGGGTTGGAGGCTATCGTTGGAAAGTGGACAGCTCTTTACGTTTCTGTTTTTTGAGGTTAATTTTGATTAATTTGTTCATCATGAATTCAACTACAAGAGTAGATTCCTAACATGATAAACCACGAAGATCCCAGACACTTAATTGCCTCTTGCTGCTGGTCGTTGCAAAAGATGTTTTCTTCCTAGTTGAGTCATTGTGATCTAGAAACAGCCATTTGTATTGTTCTTTTCTTAGGCTTTGATTTCTTTCATATATTTATGGAAGTATGCTTTGAAGGGAGATTTGCAGGCTTGCAGCTACAATGTTGATTTTGTGAACCTTTAGATTAATTAAGTAAATATTAAGTATTTACTTAATTATCTTTTTCCCAAATAAATAATCCATATTCAATTAGATACTCCTATTTCAAACAGTCTTGTCGCTGCGTCATGCATGTGATGTGTTTCTGTACTATAGTTGAGTTTTCAGTTTATTCTTTGCTGCAAATATACGTGGTGGTAAGAAGAACAGGAAAAATAATGAAGATTGAGTGCATTTGGGAGATGTTCAAAGTAGCACCAATTAAAGAAAAGATGAAAGGAAGTAGATTAAAGTTTGTAGTGTAATCTGGGTGAAAGTTCCTAATGGCTGAGAAATACATGGGTTGATATAGTGAGATTCCTTGAACATGGTTATATTCTTATAAATATAGCCTAGCCAATTTCTGTACCAGAGATGCTTGATCTTTTTCTTTGTAATCTGAGTAGAGGTCCCAAAAGCTTGAGAAATACATGTTTGTGGCTTGTTATTTCCTACCAGAACCCACCCATACCTTGTTTAAGTCCTTCTGGACACGACCATGATTAGGATAACACTTCCCCACTCAGCCTGGACTCTATCTTGTATTTTAGGTAGACTTATCTTGTTTTTCTTTGCATATGTAGTCTACGTATATTTGTAACCTTTTCCTATTGATCGCTCTGGGCATGAACCCTAATCCCCATCCCAACTGAATCGCAACCCTCTCATACCCTTTTCAAGTCCTTTTGAAACTGTCCTTAATGCTGGTAGGTGTGTCGGTGGGTAAAGAGCTGAAAGGTATATCTATTCTGAAGTGAAGCTGCTTTAATAAACATGCTGTGGGTTTTATTCTGTGCATGTAACTGTGAATCTGATTACAGCTTCATGCAGTCTTCTAACGGGTATCACATATTTTTCAGGTTTTCATTTGCCGGATACTTACTCTCAGTTATTGAATCCATGCATTATGGGAATTCATCGGGAGCAGGACTTTACTGCCATTTGTTTCGGCTTTTTGTAGTCTTGGTAGATCTTGGTTTTCTTTCCTCGTGTGAACTTGGTCTTGTTACAGAACTCAAAAGTTTAATACAGGGTATAGTTGTTTCATTTGGTCGTTTGATGTGCTTCTCTGTAGCTTATTGTTCGGCAGAGTGAGTTTTCATAGGCGGGATATTTTGGAAAATTAGCTTGAAACATCTTCCAATATTGAGGGTTTAGTTGCAGTTTTACTAATGTCCATTTTTCCCCTGTTAACGGGGTGCCTTCTGTAACGATTTAATAACAATTCGCTCCTACCGTGCCTCGTTCATATCTTGCTTTAATCCCTTCTCATCTTGTTTTCGTAGAAGTAGAGATCACATGTATCCAAGAGATTGGCCGAAGCAAATTTCCAGGCACTTGTCAAAAGAACAAAAGATGGACCATTTTTTTTTTATCATGAGTAAACGTTGATGCACAAGCAAAGTGGTGCAATATAAATAGACGAAAAAGAAAAGAAAAAGTAGGCAATATATGGCCTTAGTCACAAAAGTAGTTTGCTTGGCTTCTATAGGAGTGCAATTTTGTTCACCCTCCCTTTTATTGGGTGAAAATTGTGTAGGTCTCACCCGTGCAATACAATTTTTGATAAGCATGACATCACTTGTGATGAAATCTACACATTTTGTGATGAAATCCATACCATTTCAACCAATAAGAAGGAGGATAATGTTCACTCACTTAAGTGGAGGGTGAACAAAACTCAACTCCTATAGTATGCAAAAACAAGAGCAATTCTAACAGTGCAGCTCAAACGAGTCAACAAATTTGGATAGGAGCTTCAAGCCATTATTAGTTCTGTGGGCTAAAAGAGCAATAAGATCATGTTAGTGTAAAATTTACTCTCATATGGGCCACCACAATGCATCTCATTATGAGTACAAGCTGGTCAAAAAGCCAGCATGAGTAAAAATGTAATCCTCAATTCTTATTTTGCCCCCGGAAATGAACAATATAATTTGGTCACCACTGTGTCCGCTTATGGGTACAATAATTCCACTTAAGGATTGAGCCGCCCACTTGAAATTTGCATAGAACTGAACAAGGAAAATGAGGTTGTAAAAATCAGAGAACGAAGACGCGTAGCTTCAAGTTCGTCACACTCTTGTGCAAAAATATGAACCACTATCTTTTTGACTATATGGCTGGAGTGGAGTTTTCTCCATATATTCTCAAACTAGTGTTCATATCTAGTTGAGCTTGATCATGGCTATGTGATCCTCGAAACTGGAATGCTTTCTGACGGTGGTAAAGTCACCGACCTTAATAGCCCCAACGAGCAAACAAGTCCCAAAAAATGAGAAAGGATAGTGTTTGCTGATGCCTGTAAAACAGAAGATAAGCTAAGAACATAAGGGTGTGTTCTGAACTAGCAGAAAGGAAGGGAAAAGGAAGTTCTTTATTTTCTCGTTTGGTTTCAATCATGGAAGGGAAAGAAGAAAATGTAAGAAAAATTAGAGAGAAACTTGTTTTCTCCTATTTTCTTTGCTTACTCTTTCAGAGTTTTTCCTCTGCTTTGTTCGTTAGTTTTCTTATTACCATATTTCATATTTCCCCTCAAAATCAAACAAGAGTAAAATATGTTTCTTCTTACTTTCATTCCTTTCTTTGCCAAACCAAACGACACAAAATAACTACTTTCTCTAGAATTTCTCTCATGTTTACTTTCTCTTTCCCGTCCACGTGTGCCCACCATAGCTTACTAGGATTAGGTTTTTCACCCACTAAGGACTACCCGTCTTCAAAATATTGAAACCAAAATTTCACTTTACGGAAGCAAATCTGAATGAATACCTGCACCAAGAAAACATCCAATGCAAGAACAGGGCTGTAGCCAGGTGGGATGCCCTGGTAAAAAGGATTGACTGAAGAAGTTAAAGCCTTTGCAACCAGCAATCCTACAGTGGCTTGCATACCCAGGACAGCAGCACCCATACCAAGAAGGTTCAATACTATGCTCTTTTTCAAGCTTTTCACGACATCTGCTCGAGGAGGAGCCTGAAAACACCACCATTCATATGGCTCATGCTGAATCTAGTGTCTGATAAAAATGAAAAGACATACGGACATAACCTGTGTACATATATGGGCGTGAATAATGTATGATAACAAATAAAAGCTAATTTTGGCAACAAAAGCTACAAGGTAGCCACCAATACTAACCTCAAATAATGTATGATAACAAATAAATTGGACTGATGAAAACAATTGGTGGAAAGCAGGAAATAAAAAGCTGCATTCGTCGTTTATCACTAAACGAACTAAACAAAAGAGAAAATAAAAACCAAACTCAGGGCATTTGCAAATCCCTTAGAAGTGCACTGTTTTGCCAATTTCATATTGCGGTTGAACCGACTTAACCACAGAAACAGCAAATCAATGCAATTAATTACAAAGCTCAAGAACATGCTATCTTTCTTCATCTCAAAAAGCACAAAAGGAATGGAAATTTACCTTTGAAGGCTCATTAGCAGTTCTTCGGAGCTTGTCAGACAGACGGATGTAACCAAATGACCAAAACACAGAAACAAAGGCCGCTGCGATTCCACCAGCAGTAGCATAAAATGTAGCAGGCGAAGTGATCTTTCCCTTAACGACAACAGAAAATGAAAGGATCACAACAGTCACGACAGTGCACACTAGCTGTCCCCAAAACCCGAAACTACCCAACCTCTTGAAGTACCTTGAAGCACTCTCTAACCTCTTTGCAACCTGCGTAAACAATGAAAGCATAATCCTCAATGTCAATTGTGTAATGGATCCAAGAACCCTTTATTCAATAACTGCATCTATGCAAAAATTAGCTCACTAATTGGATCATAAAAACCTTTCAAACAACCACGTTCACCTTCAAAACAAATTTGCGTCCCAAATCTCTCTAGCCAAGGCCACAACCCTAAGCTGTGTAGAATCCAAAGTCGTCCTGTAGTATTCAAGCTGGGAATTTAATTGGTCAGAATAATATTGAGGAGGTATATGATACCATAGCCATAGCCCATAGGGCAATCAATCATACTGGGCTAATAGTAATAGGGAAATTTATCACCACAACCCATAAGGTAACGCATCCCATGTTTTTTAATTTTTATGGTACTGGTTGTCCAATGTATCCCCTTCACCAACAGTTGCATTCCAGGATGGGCAATGAAATTTCACGGTATACGTAACCTAATCGATGTCCAATCAAACCAATCACACGGATCCAATGTGTATGGGTTATCTCAATGAGGACCCAATGGGTAACAAATTTTTCCTCGGAGAACACATTTGCACGAGCATTGCATTCTCGGCTTCTAGAACAGTCTTGGACAATAAATTTGAAACAAAAAATCATGAAAACGTTAAACTCGTTCATTCAGTGGACTTGATACGTGTTTAAGATGACTCATTGCAACACTCATAAGAAAAAGATGTTTGGAATTTCCAATGTATATCGCACCCATATGATACCGCAGACTGAAATAAACCCCAAATGTAACAAACAATTCTCAATTGGCACCAGGTCACCTGTACTCGTTTGACTCTGTACCTCTATTCCCGTGCAATTACTCTCTACATTTTTGTACCTCGGTACAATTTCAGCCGTAGGATCGCACATTACCAAACTAGCTAAAATTGCACGAGAACATAGTTATAGAGGTCTTTACGGTAAAAGTCATTTGAACTCTTCACAGTTTTTCTTCAATTTCAAACTCTACTTAGCAGTTAATTCTTCGCACATTACCAGACTAGCTAAAAAATCCGGCTTTTGGGCTGATTTTTATCCTTATTCAAGAAAATTTACGTTTGGGCCATAATTTTTTTACTTTAACGAGTAGAATCAATAATCCACAATTTCGATGCGAACCTAAAAAAAAATTTTTGGAATAAAAAAAACAAAAATAATAAGCTAAAACACCCATAAGTTTTTTTTTTACATAGTTAGATGAGTAATACTGTGATAGGGTGTAATTCAGTTGACATATACAGATACGTACACATATACATATATGAACACAGAGGGAGGGAGAGAGAGATGACCTGAGCGAGTTTGGCCTTTTGGGGATCGTCATTTGGGGAAGTGAAAGCCGTGGAAATGGGTGAAGAGGAGAGAGCTGTTGTTCTCTTGGGAACCCTAGCATAATTAGACGGAGATATAGGTTGAGACGAAGAAGAGGATAGATATTGTGAGTAGAGAGGAGAGGGAGTCTAGTGGGGCTGTGCTTGGAGGAGGGAGTTGGTCGAGGGGAAACTCGGAGGTACAGCGGTAAGGGCTTCGCCGCCCTTGGCAGCGGCGGAGATGGTGGTGCGCCGCCGGGCCGACTTGCCGGCGACGGTTGAGCTTGCATAACTAGTGAGGTTTTGACGGCCAAGCCAAGACCGGGAGAGTAGCTCCGGAAGTGTACAAATTTTAGAATAGAATCGAGATGCATTATAATACTCCATCCGTCTCTTATTTATAATCGTGTATTTCATTTTATTTTGGGTTGTCCCTTTCATTTTATTTTGGATTGTCCCTTAATAAGTGTTAATTTTATAAAGTTAGTGGATAAAAGTTGGTGAATTGTCTATTTTGTCCCTAAAAGTAGATTATATTTTAAAAAGTAAGTGAGTAAAAGTGTAATGATGATGGAAAAGTGGAAGAAAAAGTTAATGTGAAAGGTATAATGATGATGTCTTTTTAATAAGTTGGAGTTACGAAGCAGGACTCTTAAAAAGGGACGGAGGGAGTATGAGATTTCAATAAGGATTGTGATTTTACCGCTCTAAAAATTGATTGAGGGACTTCAAAAATGGACTATATTAATGCATAAAACAACGTCATTTTAGAGCCCCTACATCAATTTCTGAAGTGCTTAAAATCAATTTCCTTTCAATATAAATATAAACTATATTAAAAGCTGTGGTAAAAGTTTATACTGTTATCGGAGTATTTTTTTTTAGGGCAAATTATAGTTACCCCCCTCTAACTATGCCTCGCATACACTTATCCCCCTCTAACTTTTCTTTTGGCACTTAACCCCTCAAACTAACAGAAATTCACAAGGTCATAACTTCAAACGGTCATAACTTCTTCGTCCAAAGTTGAAAATATACAAATTATATATCGATTTCGAGGTCTTGAAGTCAGCTTTCTAATGACACCAAAATCACATCACGATTCAAAACACACAGAAAGTTATGATCAAAAGAGTAAGGGCTGGTAGACAGAAAGACCGTTTTGATCATAACTTTTTCTGTGCTTTGAATCGTGATGTGATTTTGGTGTCATTAGAAAACTGACTTCAAGACCTCAAAATCGATATATAATTTGCATATTTTCAACTTTGGACGAAGAAGTTATGACCGTTTGAAGTTATGACCGTGTGAATTTCCGTTAGTTTGAGGGGGTTAAGTGCCAAAAAAAAAGTTAAAGGGGGGTAAGTGTACGCGAGGCATAGTTAGAGGGGGGTAACTATAATTTGCCCTTTTTTTTAATAGGCTATCCTGTTTATTAAAGAAGTTTAAAAATCAGTTTTTAAAATTTTAAATTTAAATTTGATCCGAAAAGCATCCAAAACTTAACTTCTATAAAACAATATTTTAAAATTCATTTTCAGCTTATAGGAGGTAACCAATTTGATTTGATACTCTTTTATTTGGTACATCGAAATATTAATTTGATACTTGCCTTTGCTTCTAGTAATCCACAATATAAGGGCAATATAGTAATCCAAAAATACTACGAAATTGCTCAATCACCCCTTAACCATCCACTCAAGACAAACCAACCAAAGCCTTAGGCAATGGGGCAATTTTGGGATAATGGGCCGAAAGGGTTCATCATCACTTGCATGACCAACCATGCTCAACACTCCTTTTAGACAAGCATATGGATTATAACAGTAAGAAAATTTAGCATCTTCTCTGTTTTCTCCCTGTACGTATGTGCTTGTCGTGTAGTCTTTCCTGATTAGTGATTATGAAGGGAGAAGACAATTTTTCTTCCAAAATCAGCTCTAGTCAAATTGAATAACCAACTAGAGAAGTCATCCCGAAATAGAAAGCAGAAAAAAAAAAAAAAAAGATAATAGAAGCCAGTCTTCAATCCATTATCCTGGTCCAAGTGACTTATGTTAGGGAAAATGACGGTTAAGGACGTATTTTAATAATTAATATCTGTTAAGAATATATTGAGAATATTTGTTAATACTAAAAATGTCCTTGGCGGATATTAATTATTAAAACACGTCCTGGACCGTCATTTTCTCGGCATTTACGTTGGGCCTTTTGTGTGCATTATGTACGGAGTTATACATGCGAAGTCAAGCATATTTTTCTTTATTTTTTGGGTTAAAGTTTTGACCATGTGGAAGAATGTGATCAAGATGTTAGATACAAATTTCAAGTACTCAAATATACTTTACTCACATAAGCTTTTAAAATGGCGTCTGCTCTCGCAATTGATTCTCGTACTATGCTGATGCTCTCAATTATTGCTTTCGCAGACTTTAGTAGCTTGAGATGTGTTTCAAAGACGCTTTTGCGCGCGCTCACGCACGTGCATGCGAATTAGGTGACTCAGCTCAATACACAAGATCTCCCCATTGCGGGCTCTTTGGGACAGTAAATATAGCAAGAAAAAAGAAAGGATATGTACTAGTATTACTGAGAAAAATTAGGCTTTCATTTGATCTAGGAACTTTGTCTCAACCCTTATGGTTTTGATGAGGAACAGTTAAGACTTCAAACATATGGCCCGCCAAATAAAGTGGCCCGCCATAACCAAATCTACAACTATATATCCTACTTCACTCACCTTTGTATTGGACTTACTTACCTGCCCATCCCAATAAAATGAGCTTTTAATAGAGAGAGAGATACAAAACTATATATAATGAAGTACCTGGATAAGATCACCCAACTCTTTATTAGTAAATAAATTAAACGCGAGAAATCAAACTTGTCAAGCTAGTTGTCTCATTTCTTTTCCTAGTGGTGACCTAAGTTCGAGTCCTACGGAAAACAGGTTTGGAGTTCAGGGTTATAGATAGCGTATGAACCCTCCGTTGACTAACATACTATTACTAACATCCCGCTAATTCCAGCTGATGTATACCGTATGAAAAAAATAAAAATTTAAACGCGAAAGCAGAAAATGAACGGTGGATTAGCTTGAATGTGTGCAAGGTTTTGGTTTTGACTTCAAAGCGGAGCAGTTTTAAAACCCAGATAGATCAGACCAAAACCAAGGACACCGAACCACATTTTTTCCCCGTACATTGATAGTAATAACTTCAGGAATGGTCCAAATAGTGGTCTGGTGGTCAAGGTTTGGTATTCAGGAATTTGTTATTTTTAAAGCCTCGGGTTCGAAGCATCTCAAGTGTTACTAACTCATTTGGGCCTAAGCCGATACAAACCATTCCTAGTTGACGGTGAATTTACAATCCTCATAATTAGGTAAGGGCGTAAGCTGGTCCAACACCTGGTTATTAAGAAATTAGAAAAAAAAAACGCTTTAGGAATGGCCCATTCCCGGTGGTGAAAATTGTCAGGTAGCCCCTTTTCATGTGAACATATTCACGGGGGGCAGGAAAAAAACTGAAAAATTCATGTGAAGCCCAAGTGCTAGTTTCAGACTTCTTTCCCTTCCCTTTGATTTGATCTCTTATTTTGTTTGGGGGTGGGGAGCTGATGGGCCTGCCTGAGCTTCATCTATACGACAATATTCGACTATTTTGTACCACTCGCATGCTGATCGGACATCGAGAACCACTTGATCGTACTACATCAATCTCCAACAAAATAGTGGGCAAGTAAGCTTTTGAGAATAAACCAAACTAGATCAAATCATGTGGTCATTTGTGTAAGAGTTTATTTATTTTTTTGATCCGCCATTTGTTGTATGATGAATTTGTGTTTTTCTGAGTCATCTACTTAACGAGCTTCACGCATTGAACGGTTTGAATCACGCTCGAATTAGGCCCGCTAGCTCAATAATCACCCCATGATCTATTTTACCATGCTGATGCTCACAGTGGTTCCCTTCACCCTAGCTACCTTGTGTTTGAAGCTAAAGTGGGCATGGTGAGTGTAAGAAAAGTAAAAGGATAAAGGACGGTCTAGCAATTATTGTGGTTAATTTGCCTACCTTTAACCCCTCATGACAACTTTGAAAAAGGCAACAAGGCATGCCCTGCTAATTTTTCCTTCTTGGAGGTCAATAGGAACATGGTTCATGTTATACCATCCTACTTTTTGCTCAAAAGAAACATGATATTAGAGTGAATCTTTACTTCATTTTTCATAACATTCTTAGAAAACACCTATGCTCGGGTAGTCGGGCAGTTTTTGTGGAGATCGTAATACGAAATAATAACGGTGTTACTTGCTCTTTCCACAGATACAATGTAAAAAGTTCGTGATCGTAAAATAGGTACACCATTTTTGCCGGTCATATCAGCTATATAGGATTGTAATAGCAAAACAGACCTAGAGAAAAAAATCGTATACTTGATCGTGTGGCAAATTTACTTTCATGTGATTATAATTTTGACCTCAACTTCTACCTATACAATTGCAGAACAAAGGCTATGGAACTTCATATTTTCGTTCAAAACACTGTGCCAAATATTTCTTGATGTTTATTTATTGCTGCAGATAACAAAATGGATCAAGTTGAAGAATCTAGTGAAACACTGTCCTAAATTAAATAATGCAAAGGTATATAGGGTTTAGTGCATTATCTTGACTTTCCCCAACGTAAAGATTCAAATTTAAAATTTCAAATAATTCTAAAGGATGTCACTAATTTTGTCATACGTTTTCGTCACTGGTATTTGATTATAATTTGTTAAATTGACCACCAAGTGGTTGGTTTAAAGAGCAATTATTTGAATTTTCTCGCCCAATGTTAGGGTTTAAGTCTCTACAAGTTTTTGGCAGTGCTAAATATGTTATTTACGGCTCTTAATATATGGTGAGACTTAAACTTCAGTCTCTGACGTACTCCTAAACGAACGGCTATGTGATGCTAAACACGGTGAGCTTACCTGCAAATGGCTGTATGGTGCTAAGGACAATACTCCGTAGCGGATACGTAGGCGGACTATCTATACATAGTACCCATTTGTTTGATTAGAGATAAATGCCTTGATATGACATAGTAATGATAATAGGTACCCATATTGGTGTGTGGAACATTTGCATCGAATAATTCCTTCTGAAGGGGAGCAAACTCATCAATAAAGAGGTGGACTTGAGCTACTCTGCATATCTCCTGGGGTCCAGCGCATCCATACTCTCATGTACCCTTGTCCCTTCTCTAAGAGCGACACCAACCAAGCTTTTTGACTCTAACAAAATTAGAGAATAGACGTGATATGGAGTATTATTGACCATAAATTTTATAATTTAATTTCTTTCTTTTTTCAAATTTTGTAGAGAAATGTCCTTTTTTGAGATTTTGTCTTGTTCTCTTCGCTTTTCAAAAAGAATTTTTTAAAAAATACCTCATAGATTTCCTCTACTTCCAATATTTCTCTCTCTATCTCTCTTCACTTATTACTCCTACCATTTTTCAAAAAAAATTTCAAAAACCAAACCAAACATAGCATTTGTTTCCAAAATGGAAGTGTAATTTCTATTTTTTGAGACCCAAAAATAAATTTGGAGACCAAATCTCTAACATGGACAATGAGTTCTTTCAATATTCTCTCATAAAGTATAAAAAGACGAAGGAAAGAGAAACAAATTATAAAAAGTCTCTCCTCAATATGTCACACCTATTGTCCATTTTAGAGTTATATAGCTTGGTTGGAGTTGTAAAAGAAAATACTCCCAAGGGTTAATCCGGTCTGGTTGATTTGGATTTTTTGGACCACGAAGTATTTCTTGTGATTTTTTTAATCTTGACATAGATGGTCTGATTTTAATCGGATAGATAAGATTGAGACGCGAGTAAATTGGCCTGGACATTCATAACTGTCGAATCGAAAAAAGAAAAAAAAAACCCACTGAGGACACATTTGTTTGGATTTAAATGTGTTTTTAATCGTTCGATATATCTAAATTTCACAAAATGCATATATAGTTCATTCGCATTGGACGATCCAGAGCACAGCTATATCAAAACATTGTATTCTAATCATTTCCGTTATGCTAAATTCTATTCTTATTTTCTTATACAATAAAACAAAACATGTGCCAAGGTCAAGCAAGACCCGTTGGACAGTTTTTTTTTCTCGATAGTCAGAGGTGTGTGATTATCAACAAAAAAAAAAAGAGGTGTGTGAGCCAATTTATGTATACATCAACTAATCTCCTTTCTGATTTGTCAAAGTTAGACCATTCACATCGGAACAAAGAGATTCACAAGAAATTGAAATATTTTCTTACTGCTTGACTCTAAAAATCCAACTTCTTAATCAATTGCGTAGTACACAAAGGAAATTGATTTTAGCATTCTAAAAATTGATAGAGAAACTCCAAAACGACGTTATTTTGTACATTAACATAATTCAATTTTAAAATCTCTCCATCAATTTTTAGAGTGCTAAAATCACAATCTAAAACAAACTCATCAAACAAGTGGACAGTGTAGTACAACCATCCACTATGCTGCTTTACCAATGTTTTATGAGCAGCTTCTATCAAGTTATCAACATCAAATATTCATTAGAATTTAGAGCAGAGAGGAAAAAACAAGAACCTACCTTCCCCTCCCTGCTCCCCCTCTGCAACTCCCCACCAAATATACTCCACTCCCATTCCCCTCTCTCTCTCTCTCTCTCTCTCTCTCTCTCTCTCTCTCTCACACACACACACACACATTATCTTTCTGGTCACCAAAACAACCATATCTGCAGTTGTTTACCCTCTCTCCCTCTCCTACTACATACCTTTTTTGTTTCTTACATTTATACGCGGCAGGGATGTGAAATTGCAGAGACAATCATGGGGTTCACTGCAAAAAGCCTCCACCTTTCCTGCACAT
Source organism: Rhododendron simsii (assembly GCA_014282245.1). Classification (NCBI taxonomy): domain Eukaryota; kingdom Viridiplantae; phylum Streptophyta; class Magnoliopsida; order Ericales; family Ericaceae; genus Rhododendron; species Rhododendron simsii. The sequence goes on from CM024963.1 coordinate 29,516,900, forward strand.
TCACTCTGTTCCTTGTTCTTCTTCAATTGACTTCCTCTGCTGCTCTTAACTCAGACGGAACCCTCTTGCTCTCCTTCAAATACTCTGTCATCGGCGACCCATTATCAGTTCTCGACAACTGGGACTACACGGCCGACACTCCATGCTCATGGACCGGCGTAACTTGCGCTCGAATCGGAACCTGGTCACCCGACTTATTCCGGGTGACCAGCTTAGCCCTCCCGAGCTCCCAGCTCATGGGCTCGATCCCGGAAGAATTGGGCCAAATCCAACACCTCCGCACGCTAGATCTCTCCAACAATCTCTTCAACGGAACTCTGCCCGCTTCTCTCTTCAACTCGTCCGAGCTCCAGGTCCTTTCTCTCTCCAACAACATGATCTACGGCGAGCTCCCAAGTCTCGCCGCAGGCCTGTCTGGCCTTCAGTTCCTCAATCTCTCCGGCAATGCCTTGGCCGGGAAAATCCAAGGAAATTTCTCCTCTTTCCAGAATCTGACTGTTGTTTCTCTGAAAAGCAACTATCTCTCGGGTTTTATTCCCAGTGGGTTTGATTCTGTCGAGGTTCTCGACCTGTCTTCTAATCTGTTCAACGGGTCTTTACCTGATGATTTTGGCGGGGAGAGATTGCAATTCTTAAACCTTTCGGATAACAAGATTTCAGGCTCGGTGTCTTTGAAATTCGCGGGAAAGATTCCGGCGAACGCTTCCATCGATCTCTCGTTCAACAACCTGACAGGAGAAATCCCACAGTTGACAGCGTTGGCTAATCAGAAAGCTGAGACGTTTGCCGGTAATAAGGACCTATGCGGCAAGCCTTTGAAGAAGCAATGCACGGTTCCTTCGACACTCTCTGGCCCACCCAATAGTACTTCGACTACTACCACTACTCCAGCAATTGCGGTAATACCCAATTCAATTGAAACAAATCCAGTGACGAGTACGCATGGAACAACGACGCCGAATGGGAGTCAAGGTCAGCAAAGTAGTAAGTTAAAGCCGGGGACGATAGCCGCGATCGCAGTCGGAGATTTCGTCGGGATAGGGATTCTTGCCGTGATTTTCTTGTTCGTGTACCGACTGAGGAGGAAATACGGAGCCGGCAAGGGTGAACTGTATGACGAAGCGAGCAAAGATCAAGTGAATGGCCCAAAAAGTGAAATGATCCAAACGGCGTCGAAAGAATCGAAGGGTGGTCATGCTACTTGGTCGTGCCTTAGTGTTATGAAGAGCGAAGAGACGTCGGAAGCGGCCACCGGGTCCGAAAGTGACGAAAACAACACCACCAAACCGGCTGTTTTTGCAAGAGAGCATGAGAAGAACAGGTGGGTGATCATAATCCTGAGTAATTCTATTTTCATTGGATCCAATTTTATATGCCAAAATGATTTCAGCTAGTACACATGTACGTTCAGACGCGAGTTCGGATATAGATGTGTTCATAATTGTTCGTTACGTATGAGTTCCACATGCATCGTGGAAAACCTACGAGTATCGTACAACTCCGAAAATATCTGTAGTTTGTATCCGAACATGTAACATTGCTAAGAAGAAGTCCTAATTCTTCTTGGTTAACGTGGGCAAGGACGAAGCTAGAAGGGGTCAAGTTTACCATGATCATCTTTAAATTTTTAAGGGTGTATTTCACCAATTAAAATAAGTATTTATTATTTAACTAAACTTATTTTTTGAATTAAATGTGATAAACTGTGAGAGAATGATATATCTCGTAAAATAAAAAATAAGTACTTAAATATGATAAGCTGTGAGAGAATGAGAATGATATGTCTACGGAGTACTAATTATACCACTCTAGTGATTTTGGAGGTTTTTATATAGTACAGAAATTGATCACTTCCATTTTCTATGGTCTTTTAAGAATACGGGACTTCAATTATTTTTTATATACACAATATCTTCAATTTTAAAATAGTATTCTCTCTGTCTCAAAAAGAATGATAATTTTTGAAATTTATACCATTTTTTATTGCTTTATATCTTTTAATTTATAATATTTTTTATGAATTTAAAAACTTTGTATTGCAGAACTAAATAAAAATTATCAAACAAGATTCATATTATATTTTTTTTGATATTCATATTGAAATATATAAAAAATTAAAATTGACACAAATATTAAATATTGTCATTCAATTTGAGACAAGAGAAAGTAATTTAATTAACTTTCATAGTGCTTTTGTGCCAAAGATCAATTTTAAGTGACCATTTCTTAATTAACTTGTTCTTGCATTGGCTACCCCAACTTCTAATTCTCAGAGTCTTGACTTCGGCTGTGGTGATGCAGGGAAGAGAAAGAGAGGGCGGCGCTGGTGATGGTGGACGGGGAAACGGAGATGGAGATGGAGACGTTGTTGAAGGCGTCGGCCTACATTTTGGGGTCGAGTGGGACGAGTATAGTGTACAAGGCGGTGTTGGAGGGTGGGGCGGCGTTTGCGGTGAGGAGGATCGGAGAGGGCGGCGTCGATCGGCGGAGGGAGTTCGAGAACCAGGTTAGGGCGGTGGCTAAGTTGCGCCACCCGAATCTGGTGCGGGTTCGTGGGTTCTATTGGGGAGATGTTGAGAAGCTTGTTATATACGATTACGTCTCCAATGGCAGCCTCGCCACCACTGGTGGTTACAGTAAGCTCTCTCTCTCTCTCTCTCTCTCTCTCTGCGTGCACGTTAGTAAAACTGTTGGTTTTCTGCTAAAATACGCTTATTCTTCTCCCGCGCAACCCGTGAACCGCCCACTTCGTCGGTTTGTTAAACTGCAGTGTTGTGTCTGTCTGGATTTTCATGGTTAGAGAGATTCCACTGGGTCCCCTAACTGTTTCAGAAAATGTCCCAAAAAAAAAGAAAAGAAATTAATGGTACATTCGAGTCTAGGAATGATGTGGGCGAATATTTTATCATTCTACAAGTATAGGAATTTTAGTTTTATTATTTTGGAATAGTATTTAATTAGGAAGCTACACACCAAAGTAAATCTCAATCATTGATTTTACTTTTGATGACATTTTTGAGAAAAAATTTCGGGAACCATGGAATTAATTAATGAGAAGATTCCCAATGTTTTAACACATTTCGCTGGCTTTTATGTGCTTGATTTCAGTAAACAAATTAATCTCAAATTTGGATAGATTTTTCAAGTTAGGAACTACTCTAATTTCTTGCTCGATTAGTAGTAACGTAGAAGCTGAATATATGCATACACCGATGCACAATGCGAAATAATTTATCCCCCCTTTCAATAGAAAAAAAAATGTTATGTCCTTTTTTTTTAACCATTATTGTTATTTTAAGAGTGAAAAAGACTCCATTTAGTGCATAACTCGTTTTCTTTCATTCGGTTTGAGTATTGAAGGAGATTTTTGGATAATGAGTATAGAGAGAGATAGATAAACAAAATTTATTGGAGATTGTGCGCAAAAATTTTGAGACCCAAAACGAAAAAGCCCTTAAATTTTTATGAATTTTTAATTAATTGTTTCAATCAGTGAAAAAACATTATGCGCCAAGATTTCCTTATTTGTTAATCTAAAAAATGACACAATTTTTTGCAAAGACCAAATAATCTGCGACAAATTCTTCTTTTGCCAATATAGTACTACTACTACTGCCGCGCTAGTTTCCCCGAGGTTTGGGTTGCACAGTCAAGTCCAATTGTGGCTCTGTTGCAGGGTTATTCCTCGGTTATCAAAAAATAAAAAATAATTTAATAATTTAAAAAAATAAAAAATATAGTACTACTATATTGTTTTTTGTGGCCAATTCCTCTTATGTGGTGAGGCATAGTGGACCACTTTTTTCCCCTCGAGTATTTTAGGTTCTTTTCTAACAGCACCCATTTCTCGCTTAAATTCACCACTTTTAAATGGTGGTGGCGGTGGCGGTGGTAGGAGTAAGACAGGGACAACACCTGGATTCTCAAAAAGACAGAGATTCCTCTGCCCAAAAAATGGCAACCTCACCTCAACTCACATTGTGGAATAAGGATGAGGTAATACCCTACCAAGGCTTCGTTTGTGGCTACACTCAGTCTGATCTTGGGGAGATCAGGGGAACGAATACCTATGGAGCACACAACAAACACATAATGGTCCAAACCCATGTCCACGTTTCTTTCAAAACCCACTCGATCCGTCGTGACTTATCTGATTGGCCTTTTTATGTAGCCCATAGCTAGGGGCGTGATTTCCGGACGCGACCCCGTCAACATGACATGACGTTTGAAGGTTTGGGTCGATCAATTTATAACCAAGGGCGGAGGGATTAAGGGTAAGGGGGGTCCCTTGACCCCACTAAGGTGTTAAGTTTTCATTGGATAGGTGTAATTTCTTTGGAAATTTAATTGACTTGCCCCATATGTAAGGTGTATTCTTGCTCTAAAGAGTCACAAAAATTACAACACCTTGCCCTTTATAGCTCGAGTTTTTTTTGTCTTCTTCTCGCAACTTGGAAACCCTTAGTTGGGTTTGGCATAGTCATACGCGATTATACATTTTGAATAGATTTTTACTTAAAACTACTTTATAAAATGTTTGGCATTTCGGTGTATTTTTTGCGGCATAATTGTAGATGATTATATATTACTTAAATTCCTTTTTATTTGGCATTTCAGTGTATTTTTTTCCAGATATCAAGTACGAAAAAAAGAATTTATATATTGTAGGTAACTGACCCCACTACCAGTAAATTCTGGCTCCGCCCCTGTTTATGTCACGAACACAAATATGTCATTGGCTCTGTGTAATTTGCGATTTTGTTTTTTGGAGTTAGCTTGTGAACAAGTTGACATGCTGCCTTAAGGTCCGGTGTAAGAAAACTGAAATGCCTTCACCTGGAATGATAGATATGTTGGTTAGCTAGAGTATAACTTGAAGGCCTGAAAACCTTGGGCTCAATCCAAATACTAGTCTAGTTTCGATTTTAAAGATGAGATTGTGAGTTCGAACGGATGGAGCGGTGTCAATCCTTTGTACTTAATAATCTAAGATTCTAATCTAGTAATATACAGACATTTTTAAATTGTGTGACAACAAGAAGATTAAAACTTTTTATTGAAAAATCGTCGTTCCATTCTTTCTTGTCTCGAGTCAGAGTCTTCAAGCGCCAAACACAAGAATAAAGAGGCTCATGGATTTTGGTGGCTCCCAAGGGCATTCGGGCTATGTTTTAGAGATATAGTCTTGTGGTGCGCGCTCAAGCTAGCCTGCCTGCGGACATTCTGCATTACCCAAAAAAATAATTCAAAATGCCGATGTCACAATATTTTAGATGCATTTTGTACCGAGCCTAGAAATAATTATTTCAGTCTTCCTTAAATTTCAGAAAAGATGGGTTCGTCTCCAGGCCACCTGCCATTCCAAATCCGTCTCAAGATAGCAAGAGGAGTTGCTCGTGGGCTAACCTACATTCATGACAAAAAACACGTTCACGGCAACGTCAAACCCAACAACATTCTCCTCACCCCTGACATGGAGCCCGTAATCAGCGATCTTGGCCTCGATCTACTCATCTCCGGTAACCACCACCGCCGCAACGGATCCAGCGGAGCCACCCGCCACTTTGGCAGCAAGAGATCCACTGCCACCCGTGATGGCGCTCTTCCGCTAGACCTTCCAGTAAGCTGTAGCCCCGGTTTCGTGGGGTGCACGTCTCCTTATCACGCACCCGAGTCATTCGAAAACCTTCGGCCCAACCCGAAATGGGACACGTATTCGTTTGGTATTGTTCTGCTTGAGCTTCTAACCGGGAGGGTTTTCTCGGACCGGGAGTTGAGCCAGTGGACCGCCGGTTCGGTGGCGGAGGATAAGGCCCGGGTTCTAGGAATGGCTGACATGGCCATTAAGGCTGACGTGGAAGGCAGGGAGGATGCCATCTTGGCATGCTTTAAGCTTGGGTTTGGCTGTGCTTCCTTGGCTCCACAGAAAAGACCCTCCATGAAAGAAGCCCTTCAAGTTCTTGAGAAATTGTATGCGTTTGGTTCTGCTTTTAGGGGTTGCTCATAGTTAGTTGTATTGTTTGATGATATTGTAAGTTCTGGACCCAATATGACTTAAATAAGTTAAGAAAAAAGTTTGATTATCCAAAGTTATAAGAGATGTTTCAATTTTATTTTTTTTTTTGCTTGTAATTGAGCAGTCTTGCAGACACAAATCATAATGTAAATGCATTCGGGACGGTTTGATACACATGAGTTCAGTGGCGGATTTACATGAAGACCAGTGGGGGCACGTGCCCCCACTCTACTTTCCATAATTATAGATTGGCCTACAATATTTAGGAACTATTCTAAATTACCCCTTTAGTTATATACTACTATATGTCTCTTATGTAAGAGTAATACAATTCATGTTTTCTTTCTCTTTATGCAAGCACTGCCCTACAAATCTGTTTCATGTATTAATGCATATGTTATTTTTTAGCCATTGATGAGTACTGGTTTTTAGTTTTCACTATGAATTTTCATCTATCTAGTTGTTTTATTGATTCTTTTTTTTTTTTTTTTTTCACTTTCACACTTACATAGCTTTAGATTCTCTTGGTTAGTGTTAGTGTATAATGGTTTTACTATGTGCTTTATAATATTAGGAGAGTTTTAATATATTTACTCTTAAAATTTCATTCATTTGGTTGATTTTGAGCTAAACTTACTTATAAACATACAAAATGCATTTCACTTGATTACATCTTGCCCAAAGAAAATGAAATTTCTCTAACCTAATGGTATATGGTGCCCCCACTCAATCCAAATCCTAGCTACGTCACTGCATGAGTTTCATATGATACACGTGAAACTTGCACAAATCAAACGGTTTTAAATACATCCGTATCCCAATTTGTCTGTACGCTGCATATGCTTTTCGATCATTTTCTCTGTAATGCTTAGTTTTGAACCAGTGTTACCCGACAACTTGATTGCCGTTACCTAGCAACTTTTTAGCCGATACCCAGCGTTATCCGACAACTTAGTTGCCGTTACCCAACAACTTTTTAACCGTTACCTAGCAACTTAGTAACCGTTACCCAGTGTTACCCAGCAACGTGGTTGCCATTGCCTGATGCATGGTTCTTCGTATGCACTGATGAAGCATGTGGGCTTCCCAACAAAAGCAGGAATTGAAGGAGCTTTTTCTTGGGCCTTTTTGACTTGGAGAAAGTTGCATAAAGAAGAGGCATAATTAAAGTATGTTTTGATAAATGCCTTTGTGCCTTTGACTGGCTGATTAATCTCTTGTTTATACTTCATGATTAATATTGCTAATGCTTTTGCTAGCCCATGATTGAGGGTGATGTTGACCTTTATTTGAGACGTCATACTTTCATGTTCTTGGGAGGATGTGAGAGCCTCATTAAAGAGTGAAGAGATCAGGATTAAAGAGGAATAATCATGATTTGCATGAAATCTTTTATAAAGGTAAAGATTAAAGGGTACCAATTAAGCACAGGCTATATGATAGGTGGTTGTGCTTGATTTATGGCCTGACTTATAGGAAATCCATGCTTGGTAATACTATGCTGAGGTACTACTTTCTGATTTGCTTTTCCAAATAAAAGGTGGTTTAATTGAGTATTGTCCTCTTTTTATGGGTTCCCAAGCATGCTAAAAGCCCTTTTCTTAGCAATTTTAGTACCATTTTCAACCTATATACTACAACGGAGGGGACTTGGGGCCTGCTGTTGTGATCTCCTTACGGATTTTGTCTTGAGCCAATAAATATGATATGAACCGTTCATGTTTTTGACCAACGCATTGAACTCATACATTACTCAACATCTCCCAACACTTCATCACAACATTCTTGTTACTCCATGCCCCAACAACTTTCAACCGCTAGGCACAAGTGATCTGAAACAAGTATCCGCTTAAGCGTGTCAAGTTCCTCTAGCTCGTCTCATGTGGGACACGCTCAAGCACAACAAGCACCTCAAGCTCGTTCCTTGTCGATTCCAACCAAGTACGTGTCTTCGTGAAACCCACCCCACACTCAAGCCCTGATACCACCTACAATAACTCGTGCAAGCTGACCTGTTAATTCTTAGAATAACTGTGTGGCTCAAAAGTTATGGTAACCAGTTGAATACTATTGCACAAATTACAACTATTTCTACCGAAACTCACACAAAACAAGTGAATGAGCTATGTAAAGAAACGATTGAAAAAAGAAATCATGCAAAGAACCACATCAGGTACTCAAATATGGTACAAACGCCACAACATTATTGAAACAACAAAATCATCACTCCTCTCATTATAGGCACCATTTGCATTGCAGCCTACAAGAAAAGAGCGCCGATCAATCTTTTTCCCAGTAGCGAGTAGGAGGACAAAGGAGAAGGAAAAGCTACAACTTCAAATTCTTAAGCTCAAAGTTAAAACATCACGCCCGAGAATAGAGCACCGGAACATCATTTGTTTTACTTTCACAATGTTAAGAAATTGATGGTTGTTTTGAACCAAAATGCTTCAGATAGGCATCAGCCAAGATGTGGCTTAATTGAACCTGGGCCTCAGTGGCTGGGTGCAGGTTATCTGGGCCAAGTGGGCAGATCAATGCTCTTTTGGGCCTCCCTCACTGACTCCATATACTTCTCGTCACCTGATGCAATTGCCAATTTGCCACCTGTTCTACATTCACATCACTAAAATTTTTGTCTTCTGACTATTAGCAATGAAGCATGACGCATAAGCACAATGAGCAGTGGGACATCTCTTTTGTTTTTGCTTATCCTGGAAATGAAGCATGAAAGAAGGGTGAACCATGTTCAAGATGAGGGTAAAAAGACGTAGCACATCCGGCAAGGATCAAGGTGGATCTTCTTGTTGCATAGCTCAGGTGGAAGCAAGGCGCCAACGCGCAGTCTCACAATCGGGCATGAGTGACCGATTGGATACTATTGCAAAAATTACACTAAATGAACTCACATAAAACAAGTGATGCAGCTATGTCAAGACCCGATTGGACAAAATAAAGCATGTAAAGAACCACATCAGGTACTCAAAAATGGTACAAAGGCCATAACATTACTAAAGGCACAAAAATCATCATTCCTCTCTCATTATAGCACCATTTGCATTACATCCTACAAGAAAAGACCACCAATCAATCTTTTCCAGATAGTAGAGTAGGAGGACAAAGGAGAAGGAAAAGCTACAAGTTAGAATTATTAAGCTCAAAGTTAAACATCACGCCTGATAATAGAGTGCCTGAACTTCATTTGTTTTACTTTCACTTGAACATAATTATTTTACTTTCACAAAACCCTGGATTCGTGACAGCCCTCCGGGTTAAGAAATTGGTTGTTGAGTGGAACCAAAATGCTTCAGATAGGCATCAGCCAACATGTGGCCCAATTGAACCTGGGCCCCTGTGGTTAGGTGCAGGTTATCTGGGCCAAGTTCCAACCCCTTGGCATCCACCCACACCACATTGGGCAGATCAATGCTCTTTTGGGCCTCCCTCACCGTCTCCATATACTTCTCCCCTCCTGATGCAATTGCAACCTGTTCAAAATTCACATTCATTCAAATTCACTGAATAATAACTCTAGTGTTCGGCTAGCTTACATGTACCTTGACTAATTTTGGAGGCCCAATCTCACCGCCCACTTACTGGGAACCCAATTAAAGCCGGAGCAAACTCCGTACGGACTAGCCCTAAAGAAGTTGATAACACCTGGGATGTTTGATAGCAAACCCCTGAGTGATCACCCGCCAAACCGCTTGGGGTTCACATTCACTGAATATAAAACCATATGCCTGATCAAACAATCCCTAGTTAGTAGTTACGACTTGCAATTCCTTTTTGCTTCTAAACTATTTTCAACACCCTTGATGATAGGTTCTTTTCTACCTTACTAGCTGCCTCAGAATGTCTTTCTGTATATTTGAGTGGATTTCACAAATGATACACATTCCACCAAAATGAGAGAGAGGAGTTTTTGACATTCTATGCTGATACATGAATTAACCTATTGAGTTTCAGATCGTATCCACTCATTCAAGATCAGTTCATTGCATACACAAATCAAGCTTAGATTTTTTTTTTTTAAAACTCGTTAAGGTTTCGAACCATGTTTGAACAGGCTACTATCCAGGCATTCGGCATACTATACATAAAATAGTTCAAGCTTCTCAAGATTGATTTGTGATCAGCTAAATTAAAGCTATTGAGTTTCAGCTCATAATCACTCGGTAAATGCTCGTTCAAAATCAGTTAATTACATTAAACAATTTAAGCTTGAACGAGTTACTATTCGGATCATTCGACTATATTTACATAAAAACATCCAAGCTCCTCGAGAGTCTGAGAACGATTCTTGATTAGCTAAATTAAAGGTCGTTTCAGATCAATTTGCCTCACAAACAATCTACATTTCGAGTATATTCAACTGACCTGAATTATTGGGAGCGAAGGAGAGTGAAGATCCAGGCGCACATTATGAATGAGTCTCTCCATATTAACCTTGTACGCCTCAGCATCGTGTTGGGACGACGTGTCACTCTCTCCTTGGTACCACAGCACCGCCTTAATCTCGCCGTCGCCCGCCGCCGCTTTCGCCCTCCTCACCATACTGTCGTACAAGTGCTTCCCACGCGCCCACTCCTTGATCGCCGTCCCGCCGACGGCGCAAGGAACCAGCCCGACCACCCCCACGCGCTCCTTGACGGCGTTGGCGAACGACATCCCGGGCCCCACGCCGCACGTCTTCTTGGCGTCGATGTCGGCGTGGAGCGGCTCGCGCGCCGGCTGCCAGTGGAGGTGGGCGTCGAGGCGGAGGACGGAGGAGGGGTCGGGGAGGCACTCGGGGGGCACGGCGGCGTCCCAGTGGTGGTTCCTGACTCCGCCGCGGCCGGCCATGTTGCTCTGGCCGGAGAGTATGAAGATGTCCTTTTTGGTTTGGGAGTGTTCATCCTGGGTGGGGTTTCCGGTTTCCGTGGTAGATTGTGGTTTTGTTGAGATGATGATGTTGGTTGGATCTGGATATGATTGAAGGATCAAGGATGTGGAAGTAATTTCTCAGTGTAAATGAAGAAGAGAGTTCGGATTAACGGCGGTACTGTTTGGTGGGGTCAGTAGAGGAAGCTTCGCAATCGCACGCTGCCCTGCCTGCCTGCATAACATATAGTGTGTCTGGCTGGGCTGGGCTGGGACTGCGAGGATGATCCCAAATTCACATCAAAACTGCTATCGACACATATTTTTTAAAACAGACAACGCGTACAGATGGACTTTGGATCCGTTTTGGGGTCCGTTTTGGGTTTTAAAAAGATGATCGGAGCCGCTCATTTTGTTCAAAACATATTGTTTAAGGTCCCTATAAAAAATCAGCTTATTTGGATATCGGTAAGGGGGTTTACGAAACACCCAGCTTTGCTTAAAAAAAAGCTATTTTCTGAAGCAAAATTAGGTGCTTCATAAACCTCTTTTCTGATATTCAAATGAGCTGATTTTTTTATGGTGACTTTAAACAAAGATGTTTTGAACAAAATGAACGGTTATGATCATCTTTGTGAGACCCAAAACGGGTCCAAAAACTATCTGTACGCACTATCTGTTTTCAAAAATTTGTGCGTATAGCACTGTTGAATTCACATTCTACTGTAATTTCCTGAAATTATGGTACTGCTTTGACAAAGAAGTTATAATGGAAACATTTTTGTTATTTAGAAATTCAAATTGATGCATTGGCAGATCTTGTCCCCAAGTTTTTTCAAAAATTTGGATCTGGATCCCGAACGGTGAAATTGAAAGCAATGGTAGAAGCGGTGAAGGTAGACTTTTGGATCACCGACGGACTCATGGAAGAACTAGACTGTGACAGTATAAATTATTTACTATTTATTTTAAACAGTGGTTTGCCTGGAGAGACGATTTATAATGCCTGGACCCATTTTTTACCACATCACGAGACCTAAACATATTTATTGAGCCTCACCTTAAATGTGTGGTGGAAAGATGTCCATGGGGCAGTGTCCTCTGTCCAAGGTGAATGAATTTTTTTCAGTTTGTGAGGCGGTAGCATGAAAAAGTTTGGTGAGAAGTCAAACAGGTGTAGCACCACCGACAGACAAATGCGAACACCTACATAAACACAATCACTGTTAAACAGATGTGATACATATCTAGCACGTTCATTTACGTATGGACCAAAAAAATATGGGGCTTGGGCTCCCCGAGAGTGGACGGCAGCATATAGAGTGATTTTCTGTCCTCTTTTTCCTTTCTTCAAGTAAAAATTCCTCTCCTTCGCATTTACCCAACAGGCCAACGACATCTTGAACGATGCAGTACTTGAAACACATGATATTGCCTAAGCGACACTAGTGTTTCTCTTTAAACAGTTAACCCAACATCTTGAACGACGTATGACTTGAAACACATGATATTTATTTCCCAAGTAACACTCTTTGTTTCTCTTTAAACATTTTGATGCCCCTGCTCTAGATTCGTTTAGTGTAAATGGTGTATGATCCTCATCATTACCGGTTTTGAGGTTTCTATATATCAATATCATCCATATTGATGACAGCGGAATTAATTTTCTTGGTATTTAGCTATCTAAGTATGTCAGCAAAATCAAGTGGTACTCTAAACAACCTACGAAAACCATGGTAATTTGTTTCTTAGAACCCTCTAGAACAGTGCTGGCCACAATGAATCAACGAATAAAAAGCTCTCCCACATACAATTTTCTACAATCAAGGGATCCTCATGCAAGGTAACGTATGCAAAATTCAGCAATGAAACGGTTTTAAGTCTGATTATGCACCGGACTGGCCAATGAAAGCCCCAAACATGCCTACATCTGAAATCAGCTCTCCATAGATTGCGGCCCAGATGAAGTTCTAGGCTTTTTCTTTTTTGATTTCGTCTTCCCACCTTTGGTCTTCTTCCTTGCGGGCTTCTCATCAGTAACAGGTTGAGTGCTCTGCAAATGTTGATGAATGGCAGCAAATGGGTCTGACTGGAAATCAGGATGGTTGAGAACTGTCTTTAATTGATTTCCTTCCTTCAATCTGCAAAAATTAACCCATTATGACATGAAAAAGATGGAAATGACGATTAATGCAATGGAGAACTAGGAGAGCATAAGTGAATACGAAGTAATGAATTTTTCAGCAAGCACTCACACTAGATTCTGCCTGGATTTGCTATTAAGTTTAAACTCAGGTGGCTGCCTTGGAGCCTTCAAGTCGGGAAGGAACTCAGAGAGAGTTGAAAGATCATATGCTTTCAATTTCTTTTTCCGGCTTCTCACCTTTTTGTTCTGGTAGAACAGAAATTGCATTTTTCAGCAAAGAATATTGGAGAGTGTTTTAAAAGGAAAGAATTTAAGAGTTAATCAAAAGTTTGAATCGCATTCCAGCAGATATATGTGCCTTAAATAAAAATATATATTTACGTATGTGTGTGTGTGTGTATTCACGGAACAAAAGCAAGTGCAACTGCTAAATGAGCAACAATTATTAGTCGGATCACCATGAGCTCACAAATCATTGGAACAACTAATTGGATAGTAAATTAGTAATTAGAAGGCTACCCATCACCACTATAGTACAGTGCTCACTGCTCACCAAACTTTGAGTTAATGAATACGTGGGCATGGGCATTATAAGATGCATACTCTGTAATGCAAAATATAGGCGTCGTCAGGTATCGGCAAAAATTACATGTCCTCTGAAAGTAGTTTATGTTGCTTGTATCCTCACAGAAAAATTGTTCCAACCATTGTATCACAAGCCAATTTCAAACAACCACAAAAACTGCCACAATAACAATTTATTTTCATTGTAAGCCTATAATTGGGTTAATGTCTCCAACTTTTCATTTTCTTCAGAGTTGAAAAGTTAGGGATTCATGTCCATTTTCCTTTGCCCTCAATCAATAGGCATATTGCAGAGCAGCAGAAGTAACAAGCCCAGACTATTTAACGGATACGGAAGGACGCTCGTCATAGTGATAACACCGTAGTAGAACATACCTACCCACGGCCACATTCTTAACATTGACACATATGGAACTAAACACAGACATCCCATACTAACAAATAAAAACACAAACAAATCACTGTAACAAGTCGAATAATAACCCGATGCTGGTCAAGAGGTAAAACAGAAAACAAGACTTGAACAATTTTTCGTAGTCCGTTGATAAGGATTAAGCACGACACTCCAGCAAACAGTAACTAGCAAAATTACAATTCAAGTACTTGTAAAGTGGAAGCCAAGATTAATTGGAGAAAAACCAGGTCATTCTAGTACTGCTGTTTCGAAACCATGATATACTTGAACTGTAAAGGTTCTCACCTTACTGATGGCCTTCTGGACACCTAATGAAGTAACGGTGTCTCTCACCTCTGAAAAAGAACACAACCCACAAACAGAGTTAGGGAGGGGAAGCTTTTCAACACTAATTGAGATACAGCAGCACATAATTACATAAATTAGCACAAATGCAAATGCTGATGCGACCACGGATATCCAAACCAAAGAAAACAGAGCAACCCTGTTGACTTTGAATACGATTACACAAACTTACTGGCGTAGAACTCGAGTTTCTTCTCGAATTTTCGATCGGCATGGGTCGACGGTTCCGAACTGTATCAGAAATCCATCAAACGTGAAAAAATAAAAAAAAAACTGATATTTCAAATCTGACAGGAATATAAATATGTATGCATACATATATGTGAGCCCAAATATGCTGTGGTGCTGAAATTTTACCTTGTGCTAGTCTTCCCCATGTTCGATACTTGGACTTCAAGCTGCCTAACCAGGTAGATGTATCCTGAGGAGCACGGAAATTGATGCAACAAGAAGGTCCAGCGATGGAGATTTTAGGGTTTTCGCAGAGAGAAAGAGAGAGGACTACGAAGCGGTGTCGTCTTTCTAAAGCTACGAGGGAGGAGCTACGTGGGCTTCAAATCCCATCGGTTTGGCCCACACTTTCTAGGCCGTCGAAACTATGTTAAAGCGTTCGGATAAATAAGTCAGGCGGTTTATTTTTGTTTTTATTTAAATTTTTTTATTTGTTAATTTTTCGTTAATTTTTTGAAGATTATTATTTTTTTATGACAAAAGAAATTTAAAAAGTAAAAAATTACGATTGAAATCTAATTTTTTTGAATAAAGATAAAAATAAGCCAATTTTTTTGTTTTTGTTAAAAAAAAATTGGATTTTGATCTCAATTTTTTACTTTTTAAATTGCTCTTGTCATGAAGAAGCAATAATCTTCAAAAAAAATTGACAAAAAATTAATATATGCAAAAAAAAAATTTAAGTAAGGACAAAAAATAAGTCAAGTGGCTTATTTAGCAGGATGGCCAGACCGGCCCAAATACTTTTGTGGAGTTTATCCTAAGTTTTTTTTATTTTTATTAGGCTTTTATGATATATTCACGTTTTATTTTTCTATTAATTGTCCATCTCTTGAGAAGTTAAAACTTATGACTAACCCCCCACCCCCAAAAAAAAGAAAAAAAAAATTTCACTAAAGACAAAAGGGTACCAAACAATTGGTATTTTTGCCTATAGTGTAGTCTTTTATAAACTTTTTTCAATTCCGGTCTATATTTCATACTTTTATGATTTCTCTCATTGAGGCGAATACTTAATCTCAAATATTACAAAGAAAAACCTTGACAAAAAAATTACAAAAAGTAAAAAAAAAATACAAAAAAAAAGTAACCCATACCAACACCCTTCTTTACCATATAGGAAATATACAAAAGAAAATACATTATTTTGTGTTCTTGGGGCACCGTTACGTGCCTCGACACCCTTCTTTACCACATTTTTCTATACGTTTGGTACCAAGTCCACAAAAATGTATGATGAAAAAGAGTATTAGGGCTTCATGTGACAGTACCCCGAGTTTCCTATCCAAACATAGATCCGTGAAGGCATGAAACGTCATTGTATAAGGATTTTTAATTAGTAGTACCACGTAATATTATAAATTATGGGAAGAATTTGGGTTTGAAGCAGCTTTGCCAACTGTTTAATCTAATAATATCAAATTGGAGTACATGTTTGAAATTGTGGTTAACCAAAGTATTGTTTTACTAGTACTAATTTTGAGTAACTTTTCCTTTCCAACCAAAGCAACCAACCCTTTTCATATTTAAAATAAAAATTCGTCAAGTGGAAGCAGTGTCTATCTCCCTTTTTAAATGTGTAAAATCTTGACGTGTGTCTATTTAGTGTACTTAATAAAAAGAACAGTTTAGTGTAATGATAGTTAGAGCTAAATCAACTGTGGTATATTAGAGAATGGTAGACCGTTTGGCACGTAACACCCGGAGATATTGTCGAGCAGCTCTCTAGCGAGTGGATACAGAGCGGCCGATCTGGCCGTTTCTCTCGGCACAAAATATACAAATTCATCCCTTCCATAATAGACGAGTGTGTTTAGTTTGTAGTTTTGAGATCAAAAAGTTTTATAGATTTGCGTATTTTTCCGTCTTTAATAAATTTTTTTACTTTTTGAATAGAGATACGCTATGTACATCCAAAAAATAAAAAGTTTGACAAAAAATTACTAAAGACGAAAAAACACGAATGACGAACCATTCAAAAAATTTGGAGAGATTATTTCTGAAAGGAGAACCAAACAAAGTGAATCGTATTATTTTCTTCCCTATTTTTGTCCAATGAAAAGTGTGCAAGTATCTTTACACCTTTTGAAAATGCAACATTTAAAGTCACTTGGACATTATGTAGTTGAAGTATTAATATTCTTTTAATTAAGTCGTTAGATGTCAATTTCTGTCAAATACGAAGTATACTACTCCGTACTTCCCCCCGTTTTATAGAAATTTTTTATTGAGTTTATTTATTTATTTTTTATCACGTGGAATCAAGATCTTTGAAACTCTTTCAATTGACGATTCCAGCTGTTTATTTCGTAATTCTTGTGGGATTTGTCATCCATTCAGGAAATCAATCTGGTCAGCAGACATTTATAGTCTTCATCAAATCATATTTCTCGAATGAAAAAAATGATTACTAGTCAAAGCTCAACTGTCTACTTCTCTTATAAAACAAGTCTAATTTATTCAAACAAAATAAACAACTCGATAGTTTGTATGAACAATAATCCCATTGAGACTTAAAAAAACAACTCATATAATCTAATGAACTCATAATAGGTCTCACCTTTAGTATATCATATACAGAATCCGCAAAGTCTTTGGTGTCGTAGCCTTCGTTTTTTTTTTTTTAAAGTTCAACAGTTAGGATTATTGTCCGAACCAGCTTACAAGTTACTCTGTACAAGCGTTCGCCTTGGATATGCGGGATTTGGGATAGTGTTATACTTGTATCCGGCCTCCAAAGCCACATAGTATCTGGTCTAGTAGCTACTCTCATACTACTCCCTCCGTCTCTTATGTATAGTCCGGTATTCCATTTTGGGCTGTCCCTCAATAAGTATTCATTTTGTAAAGTTAGTGGGTAAAAGTTGGTGAATTGTCTATTTTGTCCCTAAAAGTAGATTCCATTTTGAAAAGTAAGTGAGTAAAAGTGTAATGATGATGGATAAGTAGGGAAAGTGGAGGAAAAAGTTGATGTGAAAGATATAATGATGATGTCTTTTTAATAAGTTGGAGTTACGAAACAGGACATTTAAAAAGAAACGGAGGGAGTAGTATTTTATTTTAACAGTGGTTATCCCAAACTCAAATTTCGAAATACTTACAAAATAAAACTGCTTACGTAGAATCTTCTGTACTACTTCTACGTGTATGAAACCAACACAATACAAAACGACATCATATCACTTTGCCAAGGCCGAGGCCGCCGACACAGCAGATGCACAGATTTTAATTTGTCTTTCACCGACTTTTGGATTTATTTAAAAAAATAGAATACAAAATTATGATTTACACCCATGGACCATGTCATTTATTGAGAATACCGACCATACCACAGTATTATTAGTATGAGAAAAATGTTCTAAACTCCCCTATTCTGAAAGTTGTGTAGCAAACTCTTCATTCCGATAAATAACAAAAAGGATTTCAATTACATTAAAAAAAAGGTTACTGATCAAGTAACAAACGTTGACTTCTACAAAAAAATAATGGCGTACATAAATATCAAGAAGTTTCCGTAAAAAAAAAAAAAAAAAAGAAAAAAAACTTTAGAAGGAATTTCTGATCATTAATATCAATTCACATAAATCAGTAGTAGAAAAGTGGGGCATTAGCCCCAATGGTAGAAATGTCGTACTACTGATAGTAATCAATCATACTAACATGTTGGATGTTCATAATCACAATTTTACCGAAACAAATACTACTCCAAATTAGAGTTTTCGGAAAAAACGTGAACCGATGAAACTCGAAAACAATTTATAGACAAACATTAGTTTTTTTTTACACAAGCGGATATCGAGACCCCATTTTAGGAGAGGGGAAAAATGAGGGGAGATTCTTATTTTATCTTACAAATATGAACTCATCAAAATACTATAAATCTATTTCTAGTACCAATAAAACAAGAAAACATTTAAGAGGCCCTTGGTTTTCCGCCACCATAGGCTTGCCTGCAAATCGATGTGGGTTTCTGTGACTTCAAACAAAGCTCCGACGAACCCGGACAGCTCTGCAGGCAATTGTCCCCCAAGCTGCCGGAAACCCCCGTCTCGCCGGAGAAAAACACCGCCGGCGGCGTCCCGTTCAAGAAATTCCCGTCCAGATACAACCTCCTCAGCTTCTGCTTCTTTCCAAACTCCAACGGGATTGGTCCACGTAACCGGTTGTACCGCAGCGACAGAGACGACAACATCGGGTAAAAAGAGAGATTCTTGGGCACATAACCTTCTATTTTGTTAAACCCCAATTCAACGGCGACGAGGTCGCTGTCTGTGGGTCGCGAGATCTCGACGCGTGTCAAGCTGTTATTGGCCAAGTCGACTTGTTGAAGTGACGGTAGAAGCAAGAACCAGGATTCTAGTGTTCCCGAGAGCGAGTTTTGGCTGAGTTCGATTACCTCGAGCTGAGTTAACCCGTTAAAAGACGATTTGTTAAGAGACCCAGATAGAGAATTGGCCTTCATTGCCAACTCGAGCAAGTTCGGGGGAAGCTTGGGGAGTGACCAAGTGAGTTTGTTGAAGCTAAGGTCGAGCCTTCTCAAATTCATCATTGAATTCAGGTTATTTGGCAATGATCCAGAAAGCGAATTCCCGGCAAAATCGAGAGTTTGTAGCGATCTAAAATTAGTAATGGAAGGAGGGATTGGGCCGGAGAAGGAATTGGACCGGAGAACTAAAGATTGCAGATTGGGGAGAGAGGACAGGGAGGCGGGGATTGGGCCGAAGAAGTTGTTTCCGGAGAGGTCGAGGTGGACGAGCTGGGTGAGTCTGGAGACGAGTGGGGAGAGGGTGCCCGAGTAGCCGGCCGGATCGAGGGTGAGTTGGGTGACTCGGAAGGGGTTGGAGGTGGTGGTGCAGGTGAGGCCGCAGGTGAAGTGGGTGACCTTGGGGAAAGAGCAGGGGTCGGAAGTGAAGTTCCATGAGGCTAGGCAGGAGTAGGATGGGATGGTGGTGGGTTTGATTGAGGCTTTGAAGGCTTGGAGGGCTGCGATGTCTGAGGGGAGGGTAAGGGATTGGGATAGAATGAGGGAGGAGAGAGAGAGGTGGAGGAGGAAGAGGAGGGTGGACATTGCGGGATGAGAAGTTGAGATCTCTGTTGCGGAGAGAGAGGGATGAGAGAGAGTGAGATTGATATGTGTGGTGTTTTTGGGAAGAGTAGGTTGGCTTGGTGGCTGCTTTTTTCAATTTCGAATAGTGCACCAGTTGGAAAGCACTACTCTAGGGACAAGATTCACCAATCACCAATCATGCTCTCTGTTTTAGAAAGAGAGGAAAATTTGTGGATGACGATGGGATGGTAGTAATTGTATGAATTAGAGTGGATACGGAGTACTAAAGGCCCCATTCCGGAATCATAAATAAGTACTTATTTTTAAGAATGTAATTTTAAGCTTAAAAATTATATGTTTATGCAAATAATTTTTCTATCACTATGGATCTTATTTGATAGATCTCATTAAAATCTTTAATACGGTGCAAAAAAAATTGAAAAATTATTTTTCATTTACATTATTTTTGAGTTTGAAAATGTGAAATAAGTACTTATTTTTTAAAAAAGTGTTCTAAAACGGAGCCTAAAAATAGACAAACTTCAATGTTCAATCACAACAATATACTACTTCTTTTATTTTTGAACCGCAAAAGAAATTTTATTTATCAAAGATAAGAATTACAAGATACTAGAAGGAAAATAACGGCTTCACAACGCGAGAAAAATATCCCAATAAAGTTAACACTCAAATCACGCAACAACCGTATGTCACTCATGACTCTTATCAACCAAATCACTACGATATACTTATTATTCAAGTAATGTGTAATGGCAGGGACATTCATATGATTCAAATTCATATATATATGAAATCGTTTGATTCATGTAAGTATACGTGAGATTCATACTTATCAATCAAGGGACTATTATGTCTCAATTTTATGTCCCACTACTTTATGCTTAAAATAATTTTCTTATGTAATAGGAGTATATGCTCTTGAACTATCAAATTTTCCAACCAATCAACTTTATTAGAGGTTTAGGAATAAATTGATTTACCACTTTATTAGAGTTGGTGTGCGGTTAGTTAAATATGGTCTTGAACCATTATACTTTTTCCAATATGTCCCTTTCATTCACTATAAAATTTTACAATCGATCAACTTATTATCTCCATCATAAAAATAAAATAAAGTTAAACTATACACTGCTAACCATTTTATCTCTATTGATTACCTAACATATCGTAGTAGTATTTTTTGTTTATCGGCAGCACCTGAACATATTTTTGTTAGCCATTTAGCCTAATCAACTGTTCGAGATGTTATTAGCACGAGAGCACTTAGATACAAGAAATCATGGATCCAAATCAGTGAGATTGATAAAGACTTCCTCTAGTATACAGCCAGTGATGCATTAGGTAATGGTCCAATTCTGCAAAGTACCTTCTTCGAGCTGGGGGTAATTGTAAGTAACTTTTGAGATGCCTGTTTTCCTGTTAGCAGAGCAGATTGCTTCAATTGATCTATTAGGAAAACACGTTGCTCGTCGGATCCTTTTATGGGTACAGTGCTAAAAATCAAAACTAAAATAGGAATTGGGCATGACACAAGGGAGAAAATTCAGCCAATCAAGGTAACCAAAACAGTAGGTTCATTCTTCGTTTACTTACCAGCAGCACTATATAGTTTGCGAGTGCCTTTGTTAGAACAAACTGTTACATCATGTGACAAAGAAATAAGCTCATGAAGAACTAAGCTTCCTACGTCCTCTGCACTATGTTGAATAGAGGCCTACCGGTGACATCTTTCCGCTCAGGTTCTTCGCCACACTGGCCGTACTCATTCCCACCTGCACAATAGCCAAATCACAAAATTCATACCCTAGTGAAAATAACCCCTTCATATCACGTGATGAAAAAAAAAAAAACTTTATCGATCATTATGTTGTCTACTGAGAAAACATATAAAAATTGTTAATTCCAACCTTTGATGATATTTAGATGGCATCTAAATTAATTCTTTTGTTCTCAAAAGAAAGGATTCAGCATTCTGTAGATAAATCCAGTACAAAACACCCTATACAAAGTACATCAAAGGCACATGGACAGGGATACTAATGTCATGAATCCACATTGACTAGCCTTCTCAATTTCCCGCTTGCATTCCCTCTCCAAGGAATATTACATACGTCTTCCATGTTTTAAGGTGGTTAAGGGTCAGACCCTAAGTAGACTACAAGAACGTCGGCCAAATTCTGAAATTTTATTATAAATTTACAGCCTCCGCGGCCCTCCAGATCAGTCCAATATGCATCAAGCACCTTACAAGGCATCTCTAAGAGGCGTCGAAATCCAACACATATCCATCAAAACATGGCTTCCGCATCCAACTATCTAAGTTTATGTGCACTTGAGGAAAGGTAATTAATTCATTCAAATCCAACTCATCCAAGAAAATGAACATAGTTCTCCACTCAAATGTACAGCATGACTGATTGCATGGTTGAGATAAATACTCCACATTTGCGAACAAATAAGAGAATGTAACGTTGACACATTGATTTCAATTTCTGTCAGTTTCATTTGCAACCAAATGGTTAGAGTAGAGGAGAAGGATTATAACCCAAGCATAAGCTCTGCCTTGACCGTCGACAACCAAACAATGCCACTACCCAGTCTACCCTCCAATAGTTGCCTGAGATCTACAACCCATCACTGAACTCCACCACACCAACTATTTCATACTCAAAAATCAAATCGAACATTGGGTGACCAGAACAATTTTAACATCAGCAAGGGCTCTAACCTGACAGGGATGGTCTCCGCTTTGGTCTGAGGTGGGTGCCCCAAAGTTCCTCTTTGGTTCCATCCCCAAGTAAACAGCTAAGATTACTTACTAATTAGATTGAGGGATTGACTAAAAACACAAGGTTCGAATCTAAAACCAATAATCATGACCGGAGAACGAGCGACAATAACAGAATTCCGCTACTTACTAAACGCAAATGAAAGTCAATCAGTCTCTTCAATTTTGATCAACTACAATTAACACAATTGCCATCGTCATCCAAAGTAGTCTAAAGAACAATGAAACAAATGTGCCGAAATCCAAAATAAAACCGAAATGAAGGGATTCGCGTCGCCTAGATTCTCACCTCAGCGTGCTGGACGGTTGGTGGGATCGTGCAAGAAACGGTAGAGCGGGGCGTCGGTGAACTACAGAAAACAAAATTAAATCAGGAGTAGGGTAAGATTAATAAAGAGCATTCAATGAACCAAAACATATAAATTAAAGATATTGAACATTACCCAGAGAACAGCAGACAAAGCAACTGGAATCACCGCCAAAATGGAATACCCTGGCCCCTGGGGAATGGTAGAGCGCAAAGCCCACAGCGGTGGAGACTGACAGCGCAGCTACCAGAAAGCAAGTCGAGAAAGAACATCGCGCTCAGGACAAAGCACCACACCGCGAGCATGACCGCGGGATCACTCCGGGAGAGCAGCTGCAGAACGAGGGCGAAATGGATACTGTTTCCGTTCCCGACGAAATGGCTATTGTTATCAAAGCTGACACCAATCAAAAGTGTGAGGCGGGTCCCGCAAGTGAAGAGCTTGAGTTGTTTGTTGTGCTTAGGTGGGTCCGACGAATGAGGAGCTTGAGGTGCTTAGGTAGGTTCCACATGAGACGAGCTTGATGTGCTTAAACGGGACTTGTCACACATCGATTGGTGGGTAGAAATGATGGACCTTGGGGCGCAATGGGAACGCTGACGCCAAAGTGGGGGAGATTGTTAGATCCCGATAAAAGGATTCGCCCACCAGCTACTGTGAATAACTTAAAGGTTAATATTTTGAGCCACGTGGTTAGGCAAATAGTTAGCAGGCCAGCTAAGGTGAGTTGTTATACGTGTAGTCTGGCCTGGTAAAGCAGAGTGACCGAGAACGCCACTGCTAGTACGTCCACGGTCGTGATGACTTGCACGTCCCAGAGAGCCGCCGTCGGCGGAGACGAGTGGTGAGAAGGGGGTGGAGGAGTCGTGGCGAGAACGGCAGTTGCACAGCCTGCCAAGACCAGAACACATTCCAAGGACGTGTTTTGATAATTAATATTCACATTTTCAGGATTAACAAATGTTTTTAACATGTTATTAGCGGATATTAATTATCAAAATATGTCATTGACTATCGTTTTCCCAATTTCTGTCCAAAGCTAATTTCAGCCCATCACGGATGGCCCAAACTTCCACCAGCGTGCTTGAAGATGCAGCATCCACCATTTTTTTGGAGAAGCCCACCACCAAATGGCCTCTATCATCACTCATCCTGATCTATCGCAGATTCACGATAGACAAAGTTAGGCATAATGTTCTATGTTCTCACGTTACCAGTAACTTGCTCATTTTCTATCAATCAACTAACACCACATGCATACACCCCTAGTGAAGGCATCCTCTATATATCACTATCCTTGCTCGTCTTTCTACCACATGAACAGAGTCTAAGATAAACATTATTGTAAACTAGGCCTGTTAATGGATCGGATCCGATAAATTCGAATATAATCTGAATCCGATAAGACTCGAATTCGATAGTGGTAATCTGAATCCAAGAAATTCGGATCCGATTTGAAAACTTTTTTGCTTTAAAAGTTTTAGCAAATATATATATATATATATACATATATATATTTCCAAAAAAATAAAAAAATTTAAAATAAAAATACAATTTCTTAAACATTTTTTTTTCAAAATAAAAAATGTATAGTTTTTTGTAAAATTTAAAATAAAATTTCGGATCGGATTGATAACAGATTTAATCTGATCCAATCCATATTTGGATTACCGGGAATTATCAAATTATTGGATTGACATTATCAGATTCGGATCGGATCCAAATCAGATCCGGTTCATTAACAGGCCCATTGTAAACTAGTGTGTTTGAAACAAAGGCAAAAGATGTCACAAATGAACAAGTCATTGGCTGGTGTGTGTGTGTATTTTAAGATTGAATTACTGTGCTTCCACTTTCTTCACACTTGTTACCGTGAAAAAAATTGATAAAGAAATGTTAGCATGCATGAAAACAATCCATGAAAGTATAATGGACGGAATGCTACCAACGTTATGTTACAATTACCACAAACGACTGAAACAAACAAGATAACACGAAGTTACCATGAGACCAAGGTTCGGGAATGAAACCTCATATCATCAATCTAAAACGTCGTTCATTATATGCCAGAAAGAGGGAACATTTCCCCCCCTCTTAAAACAAGGTGCTGCTTTCAATAGAAGAATGCTAGGAACACAACTTCGAATATAATTGTGTTCGAAGACGTACAATGTACGTGGACCTTCATACATTGAGCGAGTTCTGGATGCAATTGTGTCTGAAAATTGTGCACCTAGTCTTATTGTTTTGAAAAAATTGTGCCGGGCTTGGACTCTAGCAAGCCAATGTGTGAAATTGTAGCCCGAACCAAACCATGCACCCACAATTAGGGCTGTAAAGGAACAGAACTACATGCGAACAATCAAGCTCATGACTTGGCTCGTTAAGGCTTGTTTAGTAATCGAGCCGGGCTCAAGTTTCTTTTTCGAGCTCGTTTACTAAACGAGCTAAGTTCAACACTCAAAAGCTCAGCTCGGCTCGCAAAAACATGGCTTATTTGTATAAGGTCGGCTCATTTAAAGTGGCTTATTAAGTAAATCAGCTACGCTCGGCTCGTTAAAAGCTCAACTCATTTACAAACGAATCATCGAGCTCGAATTATAGGCTTATTTAATAAACAAGTTAAGCTCGAACACTATGAAACTCTGCCCGCTCGACTCGTTTATACCTGAAATCCAAGTTTCCGGCCAACAATCGTAACCGAAATCTAAGAAATTTGCCAATTTCTTGAATAAGAGCATGTACACCAAGCTAGGTATACATACACTTTAAGCTACTTTAGCTATTCAAAACACAAAAATACACCATGCAGCAGAGTAGGTAAGCCCCTCGGTACAATAGCTTCAGCCCCCGTGCTCAGTAAGTATAGCGACCAACTGTTCACCAGCAAAAGATTAGTTTACTATTTTCTGGCTATGGTCTCCTCTTTCTCTCCCTTCTTTTGCTATTAAATAATATTTTATATTGCATTTTATAAAGATAGAGATGATATTAGAAAGGATTGGTATGGAATTGAAAGAGATTTGAATATGTAAAATAAAAAAGTGGACCGCTGAGTAGTTAAAATAGCTAATGCTTGGTGTACATGCGCTAAGGCCCCGTTCCAGAACACGTTCTTAAAAAATAAGTACTTATTTCACATTTTCAAACTCAAAAATAATATAAATGAAAAATAAATTTTCAATTTTTTTTCACCTTATTAAAGATCTCGATGAGATCTATCAAATAAGATCCATATTGATAGAAAAATTATTTGCGTAAATACATAATTTTTGAGTTTAAAATTATTTTTTTAAAAAATAAGTATTTATTCCTCGTTCTGGAAGAGGCCTAAGTAATGTTCCGAAAACTTGGATAAGTAGCCGAGCCGTCATTCCAAAAAAACAGCCGAATTTACATGGATAAGCAGCCAGCCGTTGCGACTTGCGGGGTTAGGTAGTTCCCAACGCGCTGGAACATCACGTGCCAAATCCTCCTCCTCGTACCTGAGAGTCATCGTCCTAGTGTATTTCTTTTAGATAGAGATTGGCGGAGATAGAACGATTTCAGCCTCGTTCCTGAGAGTCATAGTCCTAGTGTATTTCTTTTATTAGAGATTGGCGGAGGTAGAACGATTTTAGCCGTTGGTTTCGACGTTAAACAGTTTGGATCCGAAAACAGCGGTAATTTTCTTTCATTTTGGGATCAAATCAGAGTCCTCTGTCTACCACTGCCACTCTCCGACTTCACTAGTTCATTTTCGTCAACGTCTCCCTACTCCACCGCGATGAAATCTCCGTCACTTCTGCTACCATGCGCCGCGGCGCTCACAATCCTCACCCTCTCCTCCGCTTTCCCCTCCGCGTACCCCTCCGCCTACGGCGACGACTCCTCCACCACCTGCAACCCGACCACCGGCGGCGACGGCGACCTCGTACCCGTTCGAAGGGAGGTCTACGGTGACGGCCGAATCTTCGACATCAGCCACAGGTACACGTCCGACATGCCCAACTGGGGCTCCGAGGACGGTGTCGGCCAGTTTCTCTGGCTCCCGGCCAGCATGAAGAACGGCTCGCTCGCTAACAACTCCGAGATGAAGTTACCGACTCATACCGGCACGCACGTTGACGCGCCCGGCCACGTGTTCGATCATTATTTCGATGCTGGGTTCGATGTCGACACGCTTGACCTTGGTGTGCTAAATGGTAAGTGGTCATCGTTGATCGCATTGATTATTAGTTATATATCGCTTTCGTGTGACTGCTTGTGGTTTGAATTTCTTCATGCTACGATTTGATGGAATTACTGTACAGGTTAATTGTCCACCCTATTGTTCGGATAGTAATTAGGCACTGTTTGGTTCCCTAGTACGAGTTTTTAGAGGGCTGTCTCTAAGAATTTGTTTCCAAGTCAATTAAAAGAGTAAAGACCAGAGATGCTATCTGCATCATCTCCCTGAACCAAACACTGCCTAAATGAGAGCATTTTGGATAAGTGGCTTTATTCACTCCTGTGAACCAGCTTCGGTCAAATTTCGTAGTCCTTTGTTATTTCTCAGACCTAATGAAAACAGCATATTCGGCTGCTTGTGAAAGATGCGTGACAATTTGGCCTCTCTTCTAAATATCTTCCTGCATATGTTTCTTTTGGGCCCTTGTGACTTGTGATTATCTATATACTCCAATCTGTTTCTGGATATTATTTGGAGCGTGTTTGGCTTTTCCACCAATTCAACATATTGTTGGAAAGATGAAGATTTTATTGATTTTGCTGGTGTTTGCTGAGGTGCTGGCAATTGCCAACGTCTCTCTCTCACTGACACCAATCAATGATGCTTACCCATCTGGGTATGGTGATGATTCGGGTGCCTGTAGTGGAACTGAGGAGAAATTAGTTCCTGTGAGAAGGGAAGTTTATGGTAATGGAAGGATTTTTGATATAACTCATAGGATCTGTTCCGAAGCACTTTTTGATGGCTCTGAGGAAGTTGGAGAGTTCCTATGGCTTTCTAAGAGCATGAAGAATGGTTCAGATTATAATTTTTCTATCATGAAATTCCCTGTTCATTCTGGTACTCATGTTGATGCACCAGGGCATATGTTTGAACATTACTTTGATGTTGGGTTTGATGTGGATACTCTTGACCTTGAAGTCCTCAACGGTATTATATCCAGCAAAAGTTTTTTTTTCATTTCTGACTGAGCAACTTTCATTTTCTGTTTTGCTTAATCCGTTTTGTTATTGGCTTGGTTAGTTTAGTACTTGGATTGTCTAAGCCTGTATGCCTGACGAAATCATGGTAGTTTACAGGACTTTCTAAATCGTGGTAGTTTAGATATTTTGGAGATAACATAGATTTGGGCTGATTTCTTGTGGCAGGGCGAGTATGGAGTCTTTAATATCCGCCCTTTACTAAAGTTCATGGACATTCCATGTTCTGAAAACGCTATATACACCCGGAAAATTCTTAAACTCTTGGTGTGAGTATTGGACCTGAAGTAAGGAAGACGTTTAAGACTGCCTAAGTTGAATAGGAATCGCTAGTCAAATGGTGGCAATGAAAGTTATCATGGTTTGCTTTTTAAGACAGAATTAGCCTCAAAGGTGCAATTACATGGCCAAAACTATCCAAAGGGATCGGAAATTTAGAAGGCTTGTTGAGTTATAGTAATACCTAATGAGATGGGGAGGAGATGTTGTGGAGTTACTTTTCTTAAAAAATTTGCTGGTGAAAAGTACGGATTGATGTCATTTTCTTTGTAGATCACAACCTAAGATTGATGATGGTGCTTCCGTTTGGTGACAAAAGGGAAGCAGATTGTTTGTTTTTGGTAGCCCTTCCTATTCTTTGGTGCTTTGGTTGATTTCACTATTTTGGCTGTAATGTTTTAACTTGTTGACAACCGAGTCTTAAGATTGGATGTCCCAAAGAGTTGCTTTCCCACACCCCCCCCTCCAAAGCTTTGATAAAAATTATTGACTAATCTTGTATGCAGAACAAAATCATTAAATATCTTCGTCTTCACTAGGGTTTGCCTCCCATGTCACCAAATGGAAGAGACTTATGACAAAATCTGGCGAGATGTACTTCTTGGACATTTTGATGTCCTTGACTTTCTTTTGGTTTCATTTGTTTGTTTTGTCTTTTCCGGATACTCACTTCTAGTTGGTGACTTCCCCTTTTCCTCATGATGGGATTAACACTTTTGTGGAAAGTTATGACTATGTGCATTCATCATTATTTCATGTTTTTTAATGGTTAAAGTTGTTTGTTTTCACAGGTCCAGCTTTGCTAGTTGATGTTCCGAGGGACACAAACATAACTGGTATACATTTACAGTTTTTTTCTGCATTTCTTTTTGGAAACATTTGTACTTTCACTTCCTTTGTTGCATCTCAAAATCAAACGCATATTTGGTTGAGTTTAAGAAGGAATTTGGGCTCTTGATGGAAAAGATTGCGTGTAGTAATGTTGGAGTAATGTTGGAAAGTAGTACAACAAGATCGTGTCAAAACTCAAGTAGTTATGAGTAGATGCTTTTATTTTTGTTGTTTGTGTTTCGATGCACTACTGAAGTTCCTTGTCTTGATAGGGTAGACTGACAGTACCTGAATTTTTTAGGTTGCTCTGAAATAATTTTATGTGCTTTATGATTCTATTACCTCTTGGATGTCTCGATTTCCAAGTTAAAATACCCTAGCTATGTGTTCACTTAGAATAAAACTTTCATGACTTGTGCATTCTTTTGTTTGTTTTTCTGGGAAACTTCAAGTCATACTATGTAACTGAGCGACATGGTATTCTCATGCTTCCATTGTGTCTTAACTCTCATTCGTGGTTGGCTTGGCTACGATAATTTTATCCATCATTGAAGACATATCATCTTCTTATTAGGAGTCCTGGTGTTTAACTTCAGGATAGGCTGTTTCTTCGGGAAACACACATTTAAACTCAATATTGTTCCGAATGAGAACTACATTTTTTTGGGAAACGCATGAGGATGAAGATCATCTGGTGTAATGATTGGACCAAGCTGACATCCTTTTATGCAACATTCACTATCAGTATTGTGTTTAGATTGACTTGCTGACACGTTTGTGTGTATGCTACTTATGACCACTTTAGTGTTATGGTCTGTCTGAAATAATAGTGTATACTCATTTATTCCTTCATTTTGCTATCTGTGTTGGCATTATATCTAGCAATTTCATTGTGCCTTCTGTTCCACGCATGTATTTTGACAAAATGTCACCGTGATCTTTTTTTGGAACAATTTGTCAGTGTAATCTAGGTCAATTGATATTTACATACACCTTAGAAACAAGGGGCTTGAGACAAGTGCTTATCACGATTTGCTCTCGGGAGTTGCTGTTCATGTTTTCTGTTCTACATAACCATCTTTCTAAAACTGAGTGGACCAATTGATTATTTCTCTCTTGCAGCCGAAGCTATGAGATCTTTAAATATTCCCAAGGGAGTTCGTCGTGTGCTTTTCAGAACATTAAACACCGACAGGTAAATATTCTTTGCAGAATGGTTAAATAAGTGAACGGTGTTTCTCCATAGTGTTCTTTAAGAAAGTCTTGGTACTTTGGTCGCCCCTTCCAACAATGTACTTTGTTCATGATTTTGTTGCATCTGACATGCTAATGTCAATGAAAATTGCAGTGGAAGTAAATTAAATTGGTCCATGGTGTCAATTGTTATATCAGACTAACCGAGAATGCCTGAGTTATGTGGTAAAATAAACTTCATTCAACACCTTTTCACCCCTTACTCAACACCAGGCCCAGCTACTATCTTATTTCAGTTACTTGTTTCTACTCCTATTCAATATCTGATCACCTATTTTTCTTATATTATGACTTCAGATAAACAGCGGAAAATTTTGCTGTGCTCATAAGCTAAGCTAAATATTTTTTTCAGGCGGCTAATGTGGAAAAAGAGCTTCGATACCAGCTATGTGGGCTTCATGAAAGATGGGGCACAGTGGTTGGTGGATAACACTGACATCAAACTTGTTGGTAAGGACACCATTGAATATAGCAAAATATAGTTATGCAGCTAGTTTAATAGTAGGTTGATGTTTATGTGAGAAGGACACCTTGATTTCTGCTCATATTAGTTTTAAGCCATCTTGAATTTAATGGGGCTCATGTAGCCGTAGAGCCTTGCGTTATATGCTACGTGACCTTGGCTTCTGGCATTGTAGCACAGAGTTTGGAGATCTCTTACTGGAGGAAGAGGTGCTCTGTGATAGAACGTAGTCTTTCCCTCCCTCCATACTGGGCTAAGGACTGCCCTTTCAAATATGAGCTAGGTAGTTAAAAAGAGGATGTAGAACTAACACTGACGTCGACGGATCTTAAGATCATCCGCAATCAGTTATTAGAACTGTTATTGAACGAAGGGCTAGCCACTACAGGTAAATACATCAGCAATATCTGGGGTTTTGGCTTTTGCACATTTGTGACGTGTCAGTAGGTTGGCACTTATTTCATCCTTCTGATACCTCTGGCGTCAACAATACCAGAGTGGACTCAATCATTCTCTTCTTTGCAAAGACATTTCCTTTCAATGCCTTCAACATGATGTACATATCTCCAACTTTGTGGCCATTGGCATTTCTGCGTAGATCTTATGCCTTGATTAATTTTCAGCCACGTTTGTTGCAATGATGCTCATCTAGGACATAGTTATTGGTCTCCATAATCATGAAGAATGATCTTACATTGCTGTTTCAAAAAGATCAACAATCAACAGCGTATCTATGCCTTGATCCACCTATGGTGGAAAACATAGCTGTACATCATTATTTGGTGTATTTCTAGTTCAATGACAAAAGATAGATCCCTTCAATTCATTCAGAGGTGACAAAATTGCCGTCAATGATGCCATTGAGCCCAACCATGGCTTGTCCGGACTCCGGACTTCCTGGAATTTGAATGGCTTCGTTCATGATTCAGGTGGCATTAATTTTAGAGGTGCATTGCCTTACAGACAGCCGTTTAGAAAGATTTGGACTTAACCATGTTCTTCTTACTAGTCAATTTATAATTCTGAAGAAATTAGTGAGGTAGTATTTTCTCAAGAATGACTCGCATTAAAACATGATGTGATTTAACATGGATGGCCTATCTTTAATTAAATGGGATCATTCAAATTTTAAAGTGACATTGAGGCAGGCCTAAAAACTTTCGCAGGCTGAAATTTGTTTAGTGGATGTCCTCCTTGGAATAAAACCTTGACAATTCTGTGCTGTAAACCCATCTGTTTGTTCTGAATTACAGGGATTGATTACTTATCTGTTGCTGCCTATGATGATCTGATTCCTTCTCATCTTGTTTTCCTAGAAAGCAGGGTAAGAAATTATAGCTCAAATGTGCTGGAGTCTTTTGTGTTTCATTGTTGGCACTTATTTTTCTCCCACTTTGAGATAATTCTTTTAGTTGTTGATGATCTGATTCCTTCTCATCTTGTTTTCCTAGAAAGCAGGGTAAGAAATTATAGCTCAAATGTGCTGGAGTCTTTTGCTTTTCATTGTTGGCACTTATTTTTCTCCTACTTTGAGATAATTCTTTTAGTTGTTGCAGTCAGGAGATATCAGTCAGGCAGAGTTTTGATTCTTTTAGTTCTTTTAATTTTGTCTAAGTAATTGCTATTTCCAGACATAACATGGGTAGTTAAATATTGTGAATGGGGTTGAGAATGTGTCTTTTTTGGTAGTAATGACAAAAGGTTGAAATCAGGCAACATGAATTTTGATATGAAAAAGAAGTAAAACTTTTGGCTAGAAATATGAATTTGCCTCTTTGGCCAAACCAAAAACAAAGAATATGACTGGTATCTACTGTATAGGCAAAAGTATTACTTGCCATTTACTTTTATCTCTTTCCTAGGTGGTGTCAATTTGGAATATCCTACTGTTGATTTTTGGAATGCCACATCATAGGTGTAGCTGAAGATCTTCTTCTTCTTTTCAATCAATAGAGGTAGGTATATCCATTATAAGTGATATAGTGGAACAGAAACATGCCGCATTATTTGATTCTTATAAATGAGGGACTCTCCTAGAATAAGAGTGTCCTAGAATTAGAGTCCATCTGCTCCTTAGAGAAGGAGATGTCACCACACGAAGGCAAGACTGGACTTTGGGCTGAATTTGTGACTTTTCTTATGTATCATATGATTCATACGTACCTCTGCAACAATACGAGTCTTTGAAGTATTAAAGGGTGTTTCTTACGGACAGGAGATGCGGGCATGGTTAATATTTACTGGTGTGATGATCCTCTGTGTCCATTATGTATCTTAATCCTTGAAATTCTTATTAGTTTGTAAAAACTTACCATTGGTGCATTTCTATATTAATTAACCTTGATAATGTTTTGGTAATGGTGAAGAAAATACATACTGTAGAATCCTTTAGTTGTAGAAATCCATACTTACTCCAGTGGTGCTAACTGCTTATACTATGGAATGTATTTATTTCAATGAGGTATCTGCTAATGAACCTATGCTTCCAGATGATCTTATGTACATTGATTTATACTTGTTTTCAATGCCTCTTTTGTTCCTAGCTAACTGCTTATACTATGGAATGTATTCATTTCAATGAGGTATCTGCTAATGAACCTATGCTTCCAGATAATCATATGTACATTGATTTATACTTGTTTTCAATGCCTCTTTTGTTCCTAGCTTGCC
Organism: Rhododendron simsii; assembly: GCA_014282245.1. Lineage (NCBI taxonomy): Eukaryota > Viridiplantae > Streptophyta > Magnoliopsida > Ericales > Ericaceae > Rhododendron > Rhododendron simsii. The sequence continues at coordinate 29,550,352 of CM024963.1, forward strand.
TGGATAATAAAGTGGCATCACACGGTGACGATTTCCTCTTTTCCTTTCTTCTTCATTCTTATTGGGCTGGACGATAACTAGTGAAGCAATTCTAAATAAAAGTTCTCTCCTCCGCATTGTTGACATATTTTTGGTTAATGTTCAGACATATATAACAAAAAGTTCCTCGTTCGGTTCTCAAACATTCCTTTGAAATGATGTAGGAAATCATTCTTGTGGAAGGCCTGAAATTAGATGATGTTAAACCGGGACTATATTCGGTCCATTGCTTACCACTCAGGTTGCTTGGCGCTGAGGGCTCACCTATTAGATGCATCCTCATCAAATAAGGTGTTCTTCGTAAGTGTGTTTATATTTTGGCCAATTATTATATTATACATGATTCACAATTTTTTTGGTTTCGCTGCAGGAGTGTTGAATTTAACTAAATTCACCATCCCAGCATCTGGCTTATACTGATATACGTTTTCCTCGCTAGAATACAGTATTGATACAGTATTGCTGAGTGTTTTCAATGGCCTCGTTTTTTCTTTTGCTTATGTATACTCGCAAACTTGGTTGCAGGAAACAGCAAAATCCCTGAGAGTGGAAGGCTTATTGAAATGGCACGATGCTTTGGTGCATAAAATGTTACACTGTGAGGGAAAAAAAAGACTAGAATCTGTAAATACTTCTTCTCCTGTTGGCCATATGGCTAGCCCTATCATCAGCTACGGATAAATATTTGTGTTTGCAGATTTTGGGACATGCAGGATATTAATCAGAATTATTAAATAACGTATTTATAAATGGACTCTATTAAATTTCTATTTGCCGGATGGTTTTATTTCTACATTGTCAGGTACCGGGGATAAAACTAATTACCACGGAACTTGTTTGGTTATTGGATTCCATGGTTTCTAGAACTCATGGCAATGTTAGCATCCAAGCACTGGACAAAATAAAGTCCAGATTGGTTCACTTTTGGAATTTATGTGGTGGGGAAGTTTGGTGAGAAAGAAATTATCAAGATACTGTTTGGACGACCTTGTGTTAGTCTGCCATTTTGTTTGTTCAAAGTCAGTCTGATCGTTCAAGACTTCCAAACGAACCGATCTACCTACGATCATGACTGCAGATAAACCAGCTTAACCCGCACTCTGCTTGCGAAAACTCGATTTCAGAATTGAGATCAACCAGTTATGTAAGCAGGTCGGGCTTAACCGTACTTGTAAGTACATTGATATTCAAAGCTTGTTTTCACTTGGTTCAGCAATCTTATATGCAATCACTGACTTGCATTTAGAAAACTTGCTACTTGAGTTGTGCACGATTAAAAACTCAGTTGAGATACCAAGCTAATCAGCAGAATTTTGGAACTCATTACGCTTTTAAGCCTGAACTTGAACACCTGCATTCGGCTTGTTTCCCATAGCTGGAATGGATGTGGAATCAACCTGGCAAGCATATGCTCTAAGTACTTTGGGCATTTGCTTTTGATTGTTTTGATTTGCTTGTAAGGTGACACCTGATGCATAATGTTTTTGGGGTAAATTAACTCATCGAAAACAAAGCAACGACAAGTGCACAGGGGCATACCGAGAGATACAACCAAAATAATGCCAAATTATCCCCCAAGACCAAGTAAACAACAGAACACTCAAAAGGGCAACCAGGCAGCCAGAAGCCAACCTTGAACCACAAACACCTACACAAACTACAGAAGGTTAGAAAACTGCACACACTTTTTAGAAGCAGCAAACATTATCTGATGGATTTGTCATGCAAATCCGCCTATTGTTATCAGATTCCTTGATATTACTCCATGAAGGCATGCAAGATAGTTCAGATGATTCAGAAGAAACAATCAATTATTCAGAGTGATAACCATGTGCTCATGCTTGCTATTTCTTTTATGTGATGTAATATAAAGTGTGAAGTGAAATAAAGTAAAAGTAGTGTTTTACTTTTAATCATGTCATTCCTTTAGGAAGGGGTGAATTGTCATATGTGTAGTGTAAAATGTCCATAGGCGTAATGTATTGATATGTCACATGTGTAATAGTAAATGTTTGTAATAGTCAACTTCTGGAAATCTTCCAGGTTAGGCCTCTTTTTACTCCATAAAAGGAGGAGGCCTTCACCAACGTATTCTCGGACTTAAGCAATAATAGATTTCTTGTGTTTTGTTCCCTCTTAATCCTAACTTACTTTATATTTGTACCCACTTCATGTCTGGTCAATTTGGTATCAGAGCCAATTTGTGAACTCTGGCAATATCCTCTGGGCCTCAATGCATAGTTGTAAATTAGTCGTGATAGATAATAGAAAGCTGCTACACACACTGCAATCTGTGCACAGATTGTGCAGATTGGTGTATGGCACATGTGTCACATCAGTCCAAATGTTCATGTAATATGTCAACGTTCTCGGGAATCTTCCAGGTAATAAGCTCAATCCAATACCTATATATATGCTTCATCAAAGGAGGAGGCTAACTTCATTCAACGTATTCTCGGACTTAAGCAATAATATATTTCTTGTGTTTTGTTCCCTCTTGATCCTAACTTACTTTATGTTTGTACTCACTTTGTGTCTGGTACATTTAACGTATCAGAGCTCGAATTTGTGAACTTGTGGGCCACATTGAAATCTGTTCACAATCTGTACACAGATTGTATGTGTGTGTAGACTTAGTCGTGATAGATAATACTATAATAGAATCAAGTTAGCCGACGAGAGAAGAAAATTCCTCTCCCGAATAATCAATCTTTCTCGAGAAGTACTCCGAAGCAGGGGCGGTCTCTATAATTGCCAGAAACGTTAGAGGAGCAAAAGTGTAAATTATCAACGTTACGGTAGTTAGTAGTAGTAACTCATACTATAAGGGCCAAAGTGTTATTCATTAAAAAACTGATGGATGTACAACCATAAACAAACTGCCAAAAGTTTACAACTTCACAGTCCCAAAACCCAAGGAAGGGTTTAAAGGGGAAGAGAGAGAGAGAGAGAGAGAGAGAGAGAGAGAGGAGATGGAGGACGTATCCTACCAGCGATTCCCCAAGGTAAAAATCCGAGAGCTAAGAGACGACTACTGCAAGTTCGAGCTCCAAGAAACCGACGCGTCAATGGCCAACGCACTCCGTCGAGTCATGATCGCCGAGGTCCCCACCGTTGCCATCGACCTCGTCGAGATTGAGGTCAACTCGTCGGTACTCAACGACGAGTTCATCACCCACCGACTCGGGCTGGTTCCACTCACCAGCGACCGAGCCATGAGCATGCGGTTAGCCAGAGACTGCGACGCATGCGACGGCGACGGACAGTGCGAGTTCTGCTCCGTGGAGTTTCACTTGAGGGCGAAATGTATTAACGACCAAACCCTAGATGTTACGAGCAAGGAGCTTATTAGTTCTGATCACACTGTTGTCCCCGTCGAGTACCTAGATGTTACGAGCAAGGAGCGTATTAGTTCTGATCACACTGTTGTCCCCGACGACTTCTCTGATTCTGCTTTGGGTGATGAGAATCCTGATCAAAAGTCGGTCTGTCGTGATCAATAGTTAGTCTCTCTCTCTCTCTCTCTCCCTAATATATACTCCTATATATATATATATTATCCAGTGGTGGACGCAAGATGTGTCTAGGGCATGAATGACGTGAATTTTCATATTCATAATAAAAGGTATGTTTTATGACTTTACCTTGCTACTTGCATGGTTCGAATAAGAGACGATATTGTGTGTATGTGCGTTGCCATCGTTTAGTTTTAAACACGCAACCTGAAAAATGATTGATAACTAAAAGTTTCACGGATTTTCCATTGGTAGATTTAGTTCTTTGGATTTTCTCATACACTTTTACCGGTAGGAATAGTGTATTTTTTTGATCGGGTAAGAATACACTATTACCGGTAAAAGTGTAAAAATATATCCAAACCGTTGATTGTAGCAAATGAACAGTCCGATCAAGACTGTCTCCTCCTTGCCAAAATATGGATTGGAGAGGATCCATTTCCTTACCCCACTTGTAGAAATTTTAAGAATTTTTTTTTTCCACTCAAGGGCCTTGCAAGGGCCAATCGCATAGAATTTTTTGTAATTAACCTGAAAATTAGTATATTACATGAGAATATGTGGAGTTGTGCACGGGCCTGGGTCTCCCCTTCATCCCTTAGGACCGCCCCTGTTATTATCAAGTGCTTTATGTTCGTACTCGATGCCCTAACACACACGATGCATGTGTAAAGCTTCAATTGAGATTAATCTCTAATGAAATCTAAAAGATGTGTAAGTAGAAAAGTAGAAAAAAATTAGAGTGTTAAATTTTTTTCTTCTCTGCAGCTAAAGGGGCAGTTTGGAAAATTGAAAGCGTGAGCCGGCTTCATAACCGCCATTCACACCAAAAGAGGTGTTTCCTAATAGTGATGGATGATAGATGTTGCATGTACCCTTAGATATATGGACTCTTCTGTACATGGACCCTGTATAAGAAATTAAGAACCTATGTTGGACACCTTAACTTCTTTGTTTGACGGGACTAATAATGAGGGGTATATATTCTGCTGATGCATATGCATGTTTAATGCAGGGAAAAAATTAATCAAACACCAGACACCAAATATGTGGTCACCTTGGACTAAAGTCCAATTCAGTAGTTATATCCGGTTAAACAAATGGGTACTTTGGAGATGAGTCCTGGCTGTGATATTATAGTTGACTTTTTTAGTTGTTGGAGGTTACCTTAGAGTTATGGATGCATATAATATGGATGAAATGTTCTATGAAACATTGTAGTTATCTAGTATCAGACTATACTAAAGAACGTGAATCTTTTATTGTGTCTCGTGTCCTTGAAATAGGAATCAGATGAATCCGACAGTTGACGCATGCACACAACTGACAATCAAAACCAAGTCTACTAACGTAGTTTAAACCATTCAGTTTTGAGTAGTACCAGTTTTGTATTTTCCAGAATTAAAATTGTTGATACTGTATGTTTGGTTGAAAATTCTGTTCTTATGATGTGACTGTAGTGTAATGATGATACTTCTTTGTTGTAGAAGTAGTTCCATGGTGTCTTAGGCCTAGATTGGCCTAAATAAGCAGCCTGGCCTTTTGTTGTCTTATTCCCCAAAAAAATCGCATTTGTTAGTTTGGCGTCAAGTTTTTGTGGATTATTGGTTCATCTCGACGAACGGAATTGGAGAAGTAACCTTTTTTTTTACTTTAACCCAAATATCTTTGAAAAAATTCAAAATAAAGCCCCAAAAGCCGGCTTTTGGGGCTTTATCTTGGATATTTCTAAAAATTTTTGGGTAGAAGTAAAAATTTTGGGTTTTCCGATTTCTCTCGTCGAGACAAACCAGTAATCCACAAAAACTTGACGCAAAACTAACAAATGCAAATTTTTTGAACGAAGACAAAATAAAAGGCCAAGCTGCTTATTTAGGCTGATATGGGCCTTATTTTAGGTGTTCCATGGTGTCTTATTTTAGGTGAAGAATGTAAAGTTGACATTGAATTCCACAAGCTACCCTTCCTTGTATTTCTTACCAATTACCAGACAGATAAAAGAAGGAAAAGCTATTTTGTATGATTTTTGATTTGATTACTATTGCTTTTGAGGAGGTTAAGGGAAAGAAATAGGGAAACACGTAAATTCAACAAAATGAACAGAAACTCCCCTTTTGTTTATCATTTTCTTTGCTGTTGGAAAGAGGAAATTCATCTTTTCCAGCTCAGCATTGATCAACTGCTTCCTTCAAAAGAAGAAATGGAAGATGAATACTGCAATATAATGAAGTTGTAAGCTGATTGCTTTGCTGTTGATAGCTCACTTTTGGAATTGGTAAAACTTAACATAGTCCAATAGTATTATCAATCTTAATTCAGTGGATTTTGTTGTTGTTGTTGTTGAGATAATGTACAATTAGGCAATTAGCAAAAGTTGATTTATTTTTCTTCTCTACATGCAGTGAAGGCAGGGACGGAGGGAAAGGAGGGCACGTGCCCCCGCTCGAAACTTAAATAATTTTGTTATATTTTCGTATATTTTGCATAATTATGAAATTAAGTGTGCTACTACACATAAACAAGTGCATATATCTTGGATCGATTCTTTCTTAATTGTACTTATTTTTAACTGTCGAAGAGCAATATTTTAAAATAATATCATTAATAAAACTATGTCGATCATTCCAAAACTTGTCGATGTTCATGAATGTAAAACATACTCTCAAATTTTGTCTGAGATTTTGTGCTTATTTTTACATAATTTAAGTGAAAGTATGTGTTATATATTTTTGTAGTTTGTATTGCATGCCTTAATTATGAAACGATCTTATTGTGGTTAACTAGAAAAATAATTTTCGCCACTATGATTAACAAGGTGCCCCCACTAAACGACATTTCTGAATCCATCCTTGGCTGGAGGTCACTGTCCATGTTTATGCATAGTATTGTTCTTTTCCTGTATCGATAATTGGAGATCCCAATATTAAATAATTAATTTTCTTTGAGTGTTTTTTCATGTAATGGCAAGTTTTATTTTAATATTTATGTCATCAGCTTATATCGTCTGCACACTTAATTGTCAACAGAATTAGAATTGTAGAAGTTGAGATATTATTGTTAATTGTGTATTCAGGGGGATTATAATTGTGAAGTTACGCCGCAGGCAAGAACTGAGGCTGAGAGCCATAGCCAGAAAAGGCATTGGCAAAGACCACGCAAAATGGTCTCCTGCAGCCACTGTTACTTTCATGTATGAGCCAGATATTCGTATCAATGAAGAGTTGATGCAGACCTTAACACTTAAGGAGAAAAATGATTGGATTGATAGTAGTCCTACCACGGTGTTTGGCATTGATCCTCATACTCAGCAGGTTAGTTGAATTGTTGAAGTTTCACATTTTGCATTTGGAGCAACACTTGTCCATTTTGTGTCTCCATCAACAAACAAATTTTGCATTTTGCATTTGGATTAGTACTCCTATTGGGATTAGGGTTTTGTAGGAGTAACTTATAACCAAACCCCACCTTCCTGCAATTGTCAAACCATGATGCCACACGTCACTCCATCAAAGTAGGTTTATACCTGCCAGGCTGCTACATTGGAGGTTGTATTTCGGAAAAAAATCGTTAGTAAATATATTGTCCGTTACTCCAAATTGCTCAATACAGAGCTCAGGGAAGAGTAGATTCTTACAATGGAAAAAAAAATAAAAAAATTGCCAATTGGCAATCACCAATTTGTGGCTACAATGTTGAACTCCAAGTTTTAGTGGCTTACGTTATTCCGTAGTTTATGATCATGGCTTAATAAAAGTTTTAGTTAACGCCATGAAGGATTCACTTTTCCAGCATTGGGTTATGACATCAAAGTATACGGGTGCTTTATAAACAGCACTCCAAGAATATTACGTTCCATTCGCACATCAGAATTATTAAAACAATGCATTCTATAGGGTGATATTTTGTATTTTCGAAAACTATTATTCTGTTTGCTGTGTTTTTTTAATCTGATTGTTGTTTTGGTTTTGTTTAATTATGCACACCAATGTGGTCCAGCCTTCATAATGATCCTATAATTTTATGTGTCTTCCCAGTCACATTGTTGGTTTCTTTTTCCTCTTCTCCCAGGTTGCGATAATTGATCCTGAGGCATACACTTACGATGATGAAGTGATCAAGAAAGCAGAGGCAATGGGAAAGCCAGGACTTCTTGAAATAGATGCCAAAGAAGACAGCTTCATATTCTCAGTGGAAACTAAAGGTGCAATCAAAGCTTCTCAGTTGGTGCTGAATGCAATAGAGATTCTTAAACAGAAGCTAGACGCAGTTTGCCTTTCAGAGGATGCTGTGGAAGCTGATGAGCAGTTTGGGGAGTTGGGCGCACACATGCGAGGAGGGTGATCCCTTCATTAGACCAGACTCCTTAGTTGATTTCCTGGAATTTTGAAGGAATTCATTTTGCGTCCTTTTGCTCTATGGGGCGTGTTTTTGTCCAAATGTCTCTCTGCAAATGGTTCATAGATGATCATGTTTATAGCCGGTGTATATGTCTTGAAATTTCTGGTAACAATTAGAACGCCTTTTTCTTTTGGATTACTTGTTTCAAGTTGCATATATTACGTACTTTTGAGTTTAACCTGCAAGAAGTGCAAGCTAGAACTGGATATCCGAACCCAAATCTGTCCGGGTGACCTTGCGAGTGACTCAAATATGTACATCCAAGATGTTTCAAAAGATATCGACTTCACTTTTGTGACAGAAATCTTGTATTAGTGGCGATACTCTTCTCTAGCCCCGAAATTTGCAAGTCCTTGTTGGAATACTGTAAACGCGGGGCCAATGCATCACTGGCAATGGGTACATTGTAATCAATTGATATACGAACCTCGTTGCTTCTGAATTGTTTGATGAGAGTGAGTCTTTCGTTGTGGGAAAACATGATTGTATTGCTGTGCACAAACTGTCTAATAGGTGCAAGGAACATGTTGTAGAAAGATGACAGAAGAATATCATCTTTTTCTCAATTCTGAGTAACCGATAGCTTGTACTTTTGTTGCATTAATCATTACCAAATTGAATCCAGGGACTGCCAAGGGGTGTCACGCTTTTGATCTAGACTAGAATTCGTACGTGTAAAAGACGTGGATGCAAAGACCGGATCGTGTAAGCGCTCCATGGGATTGCGGTTGAGGGCCTTGAAAAGCACAAGGCAAGACAAATGGTTAGACTTGTGCACTTGACAGAACTTGGGTTGTGTCATTGTGATAAAACCCGAAATCCCCAGATGTATTGCTAAACCATAGCTTCCCTTGCACTGTTGTTTTTATCAAAGGAGGTTTGTCCGTTCTGTTTGGTAGAAGGGAGGTAAGCTTGTAATGCCAGAATTTACCATTAACCGATCTATAGAACAATTCCGAACAGCGTGGATCCTACAAAAATACATATACATGTGAAAATGACCGAGAGTGTTTTGATCCATCGATTATGTATATAGCGTCTAGGTACTGGTTATTGCTGGTTCAAAGTACGTGGTAGTTCATTACATGTCGTCCCTATTAGGTGTTATTAATTCCACCATTTGAAAATTAATGTTTGAGCAAAGCTACCAACACAACTTTAAAACATAACTCCGGAACAGACACAGTTAGGTTCGAAGTGGTTCAATGCACATGGGTCCACATGCATCAAACGGCTCCGGACGCAATTGTGCCTAAAGTCGTGTTTGTACACTTTTTCTTAATGTTTAGAGGGACTAACATGCAGTTGCTTAGTCACTATCATCATTGTGTACGTTCCTTGCTAATTTGGGTGGATATTGCTGTTTCATGTATTTGGCTCTTTTGTTTGCCCTGCTAAGATTTGGCTCTTTTATAAACTACTATATCAATATGTAATGTGTCCAAAGTTGTGGTACCTACAAATACTGTCTCAGACCTATCAAACGAGTTGGCAGCTGAAACCATCTTTATTATTGTAGTGGTACATACGTAAATTTGTTGTACCGTTTGATATGCATTAATCTTCAGATAATTGCGACAAATGGGTTGCAATTCAATGTTGCACACCTTTTTCTTACAAGCTTAATATTGAACAGTATCCAATCAGTGTGACTTTTGATATGGTCGATTTTCTCGATGAGCTCTAAAAAATGAATGATTCCGATAATTTTGTGGGCCAAAAGGCCTACAGATTTCCTATTGATGACCCCTTTCCTATCCAATTAAGTCTACAATTCATATCACAGAGTAGGTTTGCTCACTCTAATCTGTCAAAAGGAAGTAATTATTCAATAGTCCAAGACTATCATGTGGCATGTTCACGTCGTGCTCCTAACCAATTAAATAGTGGAAAATTTTACGGGTGACACATATTCATCCTCTCGTGTTAGGTGGTTGGGGGATAAGGATTGACCCACTTAGTGTGGGTAGCGATAATTTATTGGTCGGGAGCACCACATAGAACATACCACGTGGTACTCCAGGAGTATTGAATAATTTTCCCAAAAGGAAACTTCTCTGTTAAAAGATACCCAAATCTTTGTCTGAGGAAGCAGACATGCTAGACAGGATGGCAACCAAGTTTTTCGGAAGAGGGACACACATAGCTGATCCATCTAAATGGGGCTCTTGTGTCCTTAGGCAACCCCATTTAGTAGCCATAAGTTTTCCCTCTTGGGTGAAAATTTTAGGCTAATGTTTTTTTTCACTTTCTTCTTATCCATTTTTACTTCTTTTTATTTTTTGAACCTTATTAATGCATGTAAAATAACAAAATTCTCCTTCCGTTTGTGAAAAAGAAGTACTGAATAAGTAGAAAAAGGCAGTTTGAAATATCACATGAATAAGAACAAAAAAAAAGAGTGCAAGCGAATAAAAGGAAAGGCAAAATAAATCACCTCGTGTGTGTATGCAAGTATGACGGTTACTATATTATGTTAGACGGGATGGTTACTCTTGAATAAGATTGTGATAACATGTGACATTGACAACAAGTTATGATATGTTGTAATGCGATTTTACTTGAAAAAAAAAAAATCCAGATAGATTGAATGTTATGAGCCCCATTCACCAACCACCTCACCCATGGCAATGCTCTTACCATTATTTCCGTGTTCAATGTCTTTCTTACCCTTCTTCAACATGCATCCCTTTTGATATAGGAAAATAACGTGAATGGAAAGGTAGACAATTTTGGGTACATTAAATATATTTTATGTGCTCAAAAGTGGGTCTAGATTGGACACACAAAGGCTGTAGCTTAGACCCATCGCAACAATAATTACTGCAGAAGGTTGGAAGTTGGGGAACTTTATGCACCCATTGAAGCCAAACATTTGGGGTGCATGGCTTGCTTTAACATTGCAATACTTGGTGGAAAATTATTTCACATCCGGTCTTATCACCAAGGCCAAAAAGTTCAAACAACTGGTATAAATGCCTTTTGCTGAAAAAGTTGGACCATTTACCACTTCTACATATAGAGGGATTTTCAAGTGAAAAATTTCTCATTTTATTAAAATGAGAAATTTTTATTTTCTGATCAAATTTTGAAAATCCGAGCCACTCAATGTGTGTAGAGCGTGATTTTAAGGGTTCCCGCGAGAAATCAGCAAAAAAAATAACCGGGAAGGGCTTCATCCGAGCAGTTTTTTTGAACCGTTCAATGAAAACTGCTCGGATGAAGCCCTTCCTGGTCATTTTTTTGCTGATTTTTCGTGGGGACCCTTAAAATTACGTTCTGATCACTTTAAGCAGCTCGGATCATCGAAATTCAATCGGGAATGAGAGTCCCGCATTTTATTAAAATGAGGGATCCCTCATCGGAACTTAACTCTCTACATATATATATACATACGTATGCATGCGCGCATGTATATATCTCTTCGAATCACTTCAAATAAGCTAGTAAGTAAATTCGTATACAACTCTTATCAATCAAGATGAATCAATGCAGTACTTCTTTTGTTAGTTTCACGGTCTCGCAATATGACAATTTTAATTAAATTGGTGAAAATAATTTGGGAGTTTGTCCCATGCATCGTGCGATTGGAAAAAAAACATTGTCCGTGCGTGTAGCTGTAACTATGGCAAAACGATGCGGCAATGTGATTGAAAATCTTGGCAATATTTGCAGGAGACAGCTGACAAGAAATTGAATATGCGTCCAATATTTCCAAGACAAACTTAGGATACTCATTGAGTGGGTATGTATGGAGAAGAAGTAAGTGACACACAAAGGCATGATGAGACTATGGGGGTACAGTACAATTATTTGGCTCACGCGGAGAGTGTGCAATGCGGCAATGCAATGCAAGGCCAAGGACAGGTACCTGAGAGTCATATATTAATCTTATACATTCTTGTTTATATATACTTGTACTCCGTCCCAAAAATAAGTGTCTGATCCGCGAAACGAGAACTGAATAGTCACATATTGGGGGTTTTGCGGATCGGACACTTATTTTGGGACGGAAGAAGTAGGTATTATGTATACATGTAATGAGTATGGAGGCCACTGTTGTGATCAGTTCGAGGGCCATTGTCTCAGAGGAGAGTGTGGTGGTACTGCTACTTTCGTGGATCCCTTGGGGCCATTTGGGATTTTGGGTACCTGTACAAGCCAAGAAAATTACTCCATGATCGGCTTTACTTTAATAAAAGGTTAGTTATGATCTAGTAGTCACATATTGCCAAAGGAAGGCTATTGTTCTTAACAATTAGCACCAGATAACAATCTGGAGAAGAGTGTCCTACTGTCGAGGTTGAAGTAAAGGTCTCTACCGCATGCTACGGGCACGTAAGAATATGTTTAGTCCAACCATTTTTGGATTCTCATTTTGTATTCTCTAACCACCTTCAACTCAAAAGACTAATTTAGCCCCTTATATTTCATTCAACAAGGGCAACATGGTCAAACAACACATCATAATCTATTCTTCGGATTAAACTCCAAAAACTTTCCCAAATTTATTACTATTTATTCTTCATATAGTATTGAAACACTATTACAAACGCATCATCTAACTACAATTCAAAATCAGTATATAACTTGCAATTCAAAATATAATTTATTTGAAAAGCAGCTCGTTAAAAATAGGTGATGCTATTGTTCCGTTAACTATTGAGCCAACACACGTCACATTGTTCATATACAAACCCCTTGCAATACGACGGGTCTATATCAAGAATTGCTTTTCCCATACCTGACCACTCCCTTGATCACTCCACCCACCCTCACGAGTGTGATCGATGGGTGCGGCTCCGGCGTTTTTGGTTCCTTGCGGCTTTTTGATTTTTTCTGTTGTATTTTTGTTTTTTGTCTGTACTTTGGACTGTTAGTGTCCTTTTATTAATATATATGCTATGTTTCTGCTTTGATTAAAAAAAAAAAAAAAACCCCTTGCAATATTAACAAAATGAATCCAGGTTATGTGCAATCTATTTTTTACCGGGCAACCGGTGTAATCGGATTCGTCCAAAAATGTCGTTCATTATCCAATTTTTTTCGTAAAGATGTCTGCTATATATAAAAATAGTATTAACCATCTTATAGATAAAATTATTTCACAATTCTAAGTTACTCCATTTAGATATTGAGATGAGCAGTCTAGATGCAATTGCTTTATGTAATTGAAATCCGAACGACAGAAAATTAGGAGAAGTTTTTGGATGCAAATAGGGTATAATCCACGTGGTATTCGAGAGAGAGTTGACCAAATGTGTTTTGAATGCACGTTGGGTACCGCCACGTGATACCCATTTTGCACCCAAAATTACATGCATTAAAGCCAAATCGAAGACATGGCTAATTAATCAGGCTACCAAAGTAGTGACAAATTAAGGCATTGAATGGATGGATGTTTTTACTTTCCATCTAGAATCCCCTGGCTCTGGCTACGATCGACTCTGGGGGTATTAGGTCCGCTGTGTTTTTTTGTGTATTTGTAAGAGTGAGGCTTTTACTTTACTTTCTTCACTCTTGCTGTCCATTCCAGCTTTACAGCTGTGAGCAAGAAAATAGAAGGAAGAAAAATACTAACATCATGGAAGGTGTTTTTTTTTTTTTTTAATACAAAGTGTTTCGGGTTAGCCTATGGGCACGTCGGCTTCATCTGTACAGCTCCTCCTCCTCACTCCTTGTCACGTTTGCCGTGAGGCGTGACCTTAAAAATTACTTGCAAGAAAAATCAAACAGAATTCTTAAAATGGGACCAGCCCATAAATTCTAAATCGTTCCAAGCCGAGACTACTAGGCCAACCCCGTATTGATTCATCTATACTTTGAAACTTTGTTTTATTGAATCAATAACAAACTCGAGAGAGAGAGAGAGAGAGAGAGAGAGAGAGAGAGAGAGAGAGAGAGAGAGAGAGAGAGCAGGTCAAAAGGAAAGGAAAGGAAAGGAAAATTGAAGATCATTAACCATCATAATATTATTCTACAATTATTGGCGTGGGGTAACCGTAACACGCTCTGGCTCTGCTTAGGTTTTCATCTCTCTCTCTCTCTCTCTCGCTCTCTCTCTCTCTCTCTCACACATAGGTATGGACTATGGAGACTATGGAGTACTATGAATTATGATCACGAGCACGCATCTACTCCTACCATATATAGACATTAATCTGTATATAAATGCTACCAGAACCTTAAAGCAAAAGAACAAAAGTAGGACCATGGACATCTTCCACACTACCAAAGATTTTTTGTCTCCCAAATTCAAATACTCCCTCCCACCTTTTTCCTTCCCACCTTTTTATGGATTGTTTGTGGTGGATGTGGATGTGGATGGATTGCTTCATCAAACCCCATTCCAACACCTCTCTCTCTCTGTCTCTCTCTCTCTCTCTCTCTCTCTCTCTCTCTCTCTCTCTCTCTTGTATTCTACTAGCTAGTACTACTTGTTTGGAGGGTTCATGGGACAGAATCTGATTTTAATTCCGTTCAATGGAAAGTTCATTTAACATTAAGGAAAATTTATTCAGTGTAATGCTAAGGCCTTCCCTATAACATAGTGGAGTGGAACCCATCACAAACTAATGCATGGAGCCCGAACACCAATGTGCGGAGAAGAAGTGTTGAATTTTGCAAAACTTGATTCGGTCTTGGTTTGCCACTTCTCTGCCATTGTCATGTTTTGACCGAGTAACAACAGTCTAGAGAGAGCGCTAAAATCAGATAGTACGTAGTATTAGAGTAATTATCGACACAAATTTAGGACATGAACTTATATTGTATGGAATTGGCAATGTGATCACATACTCTTTCTTCATTTGATACGTAGTAAAAGTAGGTGTGCGTCATGGATGCGCCTAATTACATGATTGAAAAACTATGTAAAATAATCTCTGGTGTCGTTTCTATTGTGTTCTTGCTTTGATTTGTTCCCAGTGTGCTTATGTATATGTGTCGACTCAAGCAACAAGGGGAGAAGAGGTCCCTTCCAGTTTCCCTTGTGTCCAGTCCGGTCCGGTTTGAGTTATTATTTCTCGTTTTTTTTCTTTCGCAAATTCGTTTTGTTCGCATAGTTATCAACGTTCGATCAAGCTAATTTTTGGCCTTCACGTCTTATTATCTTACTTGACGAGTTCTACAAAATTTTTGAATTTCAATTACTTTTGTGGGACGAGTAGGGGCCCACAACAGCCCAAACTGGACCGGACCGGCTTAGAAGCATGGAACAATGTCTCGGTCTCAACCAGATTAAAAAAAAAAGGTCTTGGTCTCAGGGTGTTGATACAGAATTCAAGATTTTTTTTTTTGTGATTATAGATCTCAAGATATCATGGACGGTAGATGATTATTTACATAAATTGGCAGGTGGGCACGCATGCAATAGTTAATTCCTTGGCTAACCCAACAGTAAAAAAAAAAGCATAAGTACCATTAACTTGTGAAAAAAAAGCTAGAAAACTAGAAAAAAAAAAAAAAAAAAGCTAGAAAACTACCCAAAAGGATATGGCATGCTCTAATTAAGAATCCACTAATATGCTTATCATAAGTCTTTTATTTGGATAATCGGGTGTCCGGGCTTGCTTGTGCGCATCTCGACTAATTCTGAGACTCTGAAAGTAACGACCAGATATAACCCCCAGTGCTTTGTGCCCACAAGGTTTGGGATGATTGGCTTCCGTAGAATTCAAACATGCAACTTCATGTGTAAGCACTTAATTATTGCATTTTCATGTCCACTTTACCAATCCTTAGAGTCTTTGCACAGTTGCTAAGGGAAGAAAAAAGCAAGCAAAAGGGGCACAAGATCTGAGAGAGATGATTGAAAAAAGAGGACATTGGCAGTTGAAAATAAATAAAACTCAGTCTCTGTAATTACTGAGAACTAAATATTAGAGGATGAAGTAATTTTGCGTTATAACCTGACCATTAACACAAACTTAAGATTGTTTAAGTGATTCATTGAGTTATTTAAGTAATTAAGAAGAAAACTTTTGGAAGGCATTTTGTGGGGGTTTTTTTTGTTTTGTTTTTGTTTTTGAAGAGTGAGCACTGAGTAGTAGTAATAAGTATTATAGGAAGATAATTATCTAAATCGAACCCTTACACCTTCAAGAACTACAAGAACAAAGATAACTTATTGAGTAACACCCGGTCCGTTAGAGAAATAAATAGTTATTTTTCAAATAAGTAATTATTTTTTAAATTAAATATAATGTATTGTGAGAGAATGACTTATCTCGTAAATCAAAAAATAAGTATTTAAAAAATAAGAACCTTAGCAAAACGAGATCTAGTTATCCGCTCTTTCAAAAGCAGTAAATAAATCAAATTATCAAAAATAGATCAGAAAAAGAAATTCAAAGTGAGGTCAATAACAAGAAAACAATGCTCCAAAAAATAAACAAGTTAGGTTCATCCAAATGGCTCCGCGGCCTTGATCCGCTGCAGCATGGCGGGAAGCCACTGCAACAGTTCATGCAAGTGGGGCGAAAAAAGTAAAGAGGACACATTTCTATGTACTACGAACCACTACATGGGGTGCCAACAACTGTTTTAGAGAGAGAGAGAGAGAGAGAGAGAGAGAGGGGATTTCGGTCGTCTCACTCTGGAGACTCTGACACCAAAGATAGAGTCTAGCAAGTGGCAACTTATCCAGACATCTTGATTTCGGAATTTGACAATTTTTTGAAGGATAGTGATTTTCGCGCTTCAAAATTTACCGCAGGCGCTCTAACTTTTCGTTTTTACACTGTGGTATTGCTGGCAACACCATAATGTAAAAAATAAAAAGATGAAGCGTCTACAGTAAATTAAAGAGCGCGAAAATCAGTAGCCTTTTTTTAAGTTGGATTGCAAGATAAATATCTTTTACGAATCTCTAAATTTTGGTGCGGATCTTGTTTTTGACCGAATAAATAAAATAGTTAAACTACGCATAAACTGATCCGAACAGTCTTGACATTGCTTGGTTGGAGCTCTTGTAACGAAGTCAAAACCCACAAAATCAAACCTCAGGGCTCTCTCCCTCCCTCTAGAGAATAGCAAACCACTAATAAAACCCCAATGGCCGACAATCTGTTTCTTCCCTTCACATGCAAACAAACCTCTCTCTCTCTCTCTCTCTCTCTCTCTCGTTATAGTGAGTATTAAATTATCGAAGACTAGACTATAAGAACATTGGTCAATGCATTTTAATGACCCATGTGTATCTATCTCCATCCAGCTAAGTGTCTATTGCTAACCAGCTCAGAGAATTTCGATACGAAAATATGCATTCAGACAGGGAGAGCAACAAAAATGCATGTCTCGAATTTATGGTAGAGATAAATATGTCCATAATAAATATTCTAGAAAGTGACTCGAGATGAAGAGACAGACACAGCCATAACATATATAGAGAAAAGCAGATGGCAGATATTCTTCATTGCTTCTCTCTCTCTCTCCCTCTGTCTTTACTCTCTTTCCACTTTCTCTCTCCTAAACTGCCAGCCATTCATGCACCCTGCCTTTTCGTCTTCTCACATTATATTGGAAATGAATAAGAGAGCAGAGATGAATGCCAACTTAATTCTCAACATAATTAACAGGAGTAATAATTATAGGGTTCTGAGAGAGAGAGAGAGAGAGAGAGAGAGAGAGAGAGAGGGTTCTAGAGAGATATTAACGAGGGCTGCCGAGGACATCAACAAACACCCTGCTGAGTGATGGCAAACGCATCTGCTGCTCTTGGGCTGATCTGGTCTTCTTCAAGAGCGGCTCTGGTGAAGAAGAAACCGAGGACCCCACCACAGCCCAGGAGTCATTTGAGCTATCAGAGCTGAAATATGCATCAATCACTCCACTTGGGCTGCTTGGAATTTGCTCATACTTTCTCTTGTGAGGATTGGTTTGTTGGCCATTGAAGAAGAAAGTGGTGGTTGATAGCTCTGTTATGAGTTGATGGCAATCATTCACTTCCTCCTGTATCACAGCATTATTGGCTTCGTTTTAAACACTAAATGCACGATGAAGAAGAACAAAGATGACAAAAACAATTATGGGGGTTAATGACACTTTGCACCTCGAAATATCTTAAAAGATGCAGTTTACCCTCTTTTAAAGTACAATTCGCACGCTGCACCCCATATTTGTAGAAACCATTGGAATGTTCCCAAAAATGAGTTTTGGCACTGGAAATTCATAGATAAGGAACATAGGAGAAACAAATTTTGAAGTTTACGATTAGTTCAATTTTTGCAATGTTCCACAAATTTTTGATTCCTTATGCTCTATATCGAATCACAGCTCGCGCGGCTATAGAGGCTGGATTTCGCACCTGCTTATGAGGCTCGCGCATGCGAGTACTATAGTATGTTGTGCGCATGCGGTGGCCAAGATGAGATGCTATCTTTGTTTATTGAACCATAGCGGCACTAGGAATGTAATCTACTCGGGCTAAAGTAAGTTGGTGGGTGAAAAGGGTTTGGCTAAAATTATTTGGCCTAAATTTTACACATAAAATTTTGGTTTTTTTCCAAAACTGACTTGGGCTATATAGCCCACCCCATTCTTTATATAGTTCCGCCCTGCATAGCCCGAGTAAGAATGCAAACTTGGAATATTGCAACTAGTTGAAAACTTCAGGTTTCAGTGTGTCACTTTCAATTTTGTAGGGGTAAGCTGAAAACTTCACAAGAACTTCAGGGAACAGAGTGCCATTATCCCATAACTAGTACTAGTAAGAACAAAGAACCCATTAATAAAAGGACAAATAACACGCACCCTGCTGAGATTGAGAACACCCAGAAGCTGGTTTTGGTAATCCATGGAATCCACAGGCTCTATCTGATGTATAACGTGAAGCATTGTTGCAGTGGCCAACACGGATGGCAGATACCGCAAAAATCTTGAATCTATACAAATCATGAACAAAACGCATGTGTAATGATGATTATTACAAGTAACAAAAGCTTTTGTTTCTTTGTTGTTTGTTGTTATCGACAAGATCTGACAAGATTATGGTCAATGGGATTCGAGGAAAAACGAGGTTTATGATAATGGGTTTTGCTCACCGGCGACGGCGGAGAGGAGGAGGCGCTCGGATCGCCGGAGAAACTCCCAGTGGAGATGGGTGTTCAGTCCAAGCCTCCTTATAATGTGGTCGAGAAATGAGATTGGGGTCACCGGATTCATTCTCCATCGGAGTGTGGACAGCACCAATAGCTCCATTCTCTGGATTGTTTTGGCCTCGAAAACAAACTTCGTGTCTTCCACCTAATCAAGATGCAAAAACAAAGTAATCCACTGTATTATTTACAACTCAATTCAAATCCAAGAAAAATTGGAAACAAGCAAGAAATTGAAGATCTTATTCAACATCATTATAACCCATCTCAGGATTTTGCAACTCCAATGCCAACATCAACCGATGGCGTAAATTTACTTAGAATGTGTCAAGATTCTTAAGAGATAAGAGCGGTACGAGTTTTCTGTGGACCCACACTTGCGAGAAAGCTCCAGCAACTAGTCGGGACATACCGATACAGAACATACTTTCGATTATCGTATCATCAATATACATACGCACCCCAATGCCGTCAACTAAAATTAAGATGCAAAATCCGGTAACTAACAAGAAACAAATCGATGCAGAATGTGACCTTCAAAAGAAAAGATAAGGGTTGTGAATTTTTTCCACATACTTGAAGGTCTAAGAGGAGAGGGACTTGGGTTTCTTCAACTTTAGCAGCCAAAGAGAGACAGGTCACAGCAGCAAGCTGGATCATCCATGGCTTCTCTCTCTGGAAATGAAGGCCAGACAGAAACCTATCCAGATAATTAATGGCAAGAATTGCAGTGAGAGCCGTGAATCCGTAGTAGGCATGGACTTTTAGAATCCATTCCACAGCCTCTTTTCGAGCCAGACGGAGTGCATAGTACTGATCTGGATCTCTGCTCTCAAGATCAAGATGAACCTTCATCTCTTTCTCTTTGGAGAAGAGAGAGAGAAGCTCTTCATCTTCCCAAAACAGGTCATGTTCCAGTGAAAGCAGAGGAAAAAGAGATGGGTTTGTCCTCCTATTATTGCTAATGCCGTTACTAATCCCATCTCTCTCCCCTTCTCCTACTTCTTCGTCTTCATCCCATTGCTCTTCCTCGCAGTACAGAGCATCTAACAGAGGTGAGTGATTTTGCTGTATAGCCATCTTCTTCCGGGAAGAAGAGATTTTAGTCTGTTGTTGCTCATTACACAAAAGAGAAAAGGAAAGTGGACCTCATTCTAACACTGGACGGTCCACTCTCTCTCTCCTCTGTCCTCTGGCGTTTAAGAGAGAGAGACAGACTCAGTTCTCAAAAAAAGAAAGAAAAGGAAGAGATTTCATCAGAGTGGGTTTCACGCTTGTCCTTTCTTTATATATTGGGGATGGTATTGATTTTTTTTTTTGTGGGTGTGTTTTTTTTTTTTCTCTTTCTTTTGTGGTTTCTTTTCTTTCTTGGTTTTTGAATTTCTATGCGCCTATCCTATGCTTTCGGTGTCTTTCGTTGGCGGGTAGAAATGTAACGGCACACACACCAATCCGGACCCCCCCATGAAAGCAACCCTTAATGAAGCAGAATTAAAGAGACACTGTTCTCCAGATACGTATATATCTGTATCAAAAGCGCACTGAATATATAGACCCAAATACAAGGCGCCATCCCAAAGCGTAGCTCATTTGCCAACAGTTTTGAGCCGTAAACTCGGATATTCGGAGCTTAAAACTTGACAATCTTTTAGGGTTAGGCCACATGAGAGAGATCCTTTGTGAATTCTTTAGTTTCGGCGTAAATGACTTACCTTCAATCGGACTGAAGAGGAAAATAGTCGAGGTGTGACTTAGACAGCTATATAAACACCGTCAAGCACTCATATAATACAAGCTTGTTCAATATTATGACTTAGATTACATCGATCTATTGACAATTGTTTATATGTTGGATCTTTTCGAGAAATCTCACGGAATATTTGATGAGCACCCAATATTGTAGATATTTGGTGCGACTAGTCCCATAGTATATTGGCTTAACTTATGTTTATTTAGATTTTATAGTAATATTGCACGTAAGGTGTGTTTTTGGTTATTTCAGGTAATTCGTATAAATAAGGCGCGTTTGAACGCCAAAGAATGCTCCGGGTGCAACCAAGTAATCAAGGCCGCATGCCACCCCGTTGTGGTCATGAAAAGATGGTTTGGAGGTTGTTCGGGTCGCCCAAGGGTCAAGGGAATTGAAGGAGAAGTGAGGATTTTACCAAAGCTACTCATCTTCCGACGTGCTGAGGGTAGAATTGTCATAACTTTTGGTGTACAAAGTACTTTTGATCCAAACCACTTGGTTAGAAAGTAGACTCGACGAGCTTTCCAACGGTCCAAAGAACGCCTAAATCCGAGTTCGGGAGTGTCCGGAGCGCGTCCGCGAAGTTGCCCAAAATTTCTGCCTTCTATGTACCGGTACGGGTTTTGGCCGTACCGGTTCATGCTGTCCAGAGTTTGTTTTTCAGCATTATTGAAGGCCTTGTACCGGTACGGGTTTTGGCCGTACCGGTTCATGCTGCAGAACACAGTCACGTTTTTGCTACTTTCTCTACCTTCCATTTATGGAAAGTTTCCACTTGTGGAATGTTTTTGGGATATTTTGGGGACTTTTTGGTCCTTTGTAACTTAACTTTAGTTGCCCATAAATAGGCTTATATGCCATATATGGTAAGTATGGCCATTTCTAGTCTTTTTTAGGCCTTAGTCTTCTTCTCTCTAGGATTTCCACCATTGTTAGTCTTTTAAGCTTTCTTAGCTAATTTCTTCAAGAACTCATGTAAGTATTTATCTTATGTTAATTTCTCGTTTATTAATGTTGTAGCTACTCTTTAGATCTTTGCATAAATCAAGTTTATTTACGTTTTTATCGGTTAAATCTTTCGCTCAATTTTCTTACCATGTCTAGTCTTTTAGCTATGTGTGAGTAGTCTTTTGGCTAAGTCTTGGGCTAATCTTTCCCGATGATTGAGGTGGTTATTTGGTTCTCAAACCTTCGGGCTTAAAATCATGATTTTCGGAAATGAATTAATCTAGCCATTTTGGTCTAAGCGAGGGGTGTTAACTCCTTAGTATGTCGTTTAGTCAAGCGGTTTTGGCAAGCGATATATCGAGGGCTCGTGGCCTCCTACGTGTTAGATACATTAGCAAAAATAGATTGATTTAATTCCGATTAATCACATCTTTTGATAAACGTAGTCATTAAAGTTAAATCTTTCGGGCGTGAGTACGCGGTCGTGACTCTCGCTTGAGTTATAATTGAGAACCGGTAGCGGCCTTTGTCAAGGGATGGATGATCCCTAGACTTGCCTCTTTTAAGTTCTTTAAACTCGTTTCTAGTCTTTTCATTAGCATTCTCACTGTTTAAAGCAAAATCAAGTTGGCCGTCTTGAACGCCGGATTCCACCATATAAAACCTACAATTCAAACTAGCTATATTTCGATTCTCTGTGGGTACGGTCCCGGACTTCCGGATATTATGCTATCGACGACCTAGCCCTACGCTTGAGGTGTCTCAACCTTATTGGAAGGCGAGGTTCGGAGGCTAAGCATTTTTGGCGCCGTTGCCGGGGATTTCTTTATATAGCTTATTTGGAGGATCGACAAACCATTGTAAGTACTCCGTTTATTTTTCCTTTGTGTAATTTGAACTCGATTTAACGGATACCTCTAACCGAGCCACCAATTCGACTTGAGGTGTAACGAAGCTAGATTGATCATCAATTACCTTTTATTTTTATTGCTTATATAGCCGTGGCGGTGGTATAACCCCACGGGACTGTTTTGAGAAAAGAGGTGGCGGCATAGCCCCTCTGACCTGTTTACTTTTTGTCTTATTTGTCTACTAGAATGGTAGCAACAAATTGGGGAACACCGCACAAGACTTTGGGGGAATGCCTTTGTCCTAGTCAAATTATCACACCCCACAAGACTTTGCGGGAGTACCTTTGTCCTAATCAAACTTTCGCACCCCCTTGCATAGCCACTCATGATGTTAATGTTTTTAAAAGTCGTATGACCATTACCAATTGGTTTGATCTCAAGAAACAAATTCAAGCTTTTGCCGAAAGAGGGAATGAGTCATTTTATGCATGTTGGGGAAGATACAAAGATTTGCTCATTGCGGTCCGGAATCATGGCTTTGAAAACTTCCAAATTGCTAACTATTTTTATGATGGACTTTCTCAAAAGAGTCAACGATTTTTAGACATGATATGCGATGGCAAACTTTTTGAAAAAGAACCAGCTCAAGCCTTAGATTTCTTTGATCATTTGGCTGCAACTTTGCAATCTCGGGCTTTTGTTAAACATTGTCAAGAGTCCAACTCAAATGCCATGAAAGGGGATATTGAGCCGCCTATCCTTGTTGATGATGTTAGTGTATATTCTGACAACTCCTCAGAGTATTTTTGGAGTGATGAGCCAGATGTTGAACCTGTAGTCCAGTGTTCTCCATCCATGGCTCCTTTTTTGTGTGACAATCTGGGGGAGAAATTTCTCATTGTTGAGAAAATGAATGTGGAGGTAGACTTCTTGAATGCTCTGCTGAATGAGCAGGATGGGAAGAATGTGAATAGACCTGAAAGTTTGTCTCCTTCCTTTGAGGAGATACCTTCCATAGAAATTTTGAACCATCCAATACTCTCGGCTCTAGACGATAACACCCCTCCTATTGAGTCTCCACCAGTGCAAGAGGTTTTAAAAGTCGAATTGATTGATTTTGTAGGTGTTGATGAATTTGATTTTGTTTACCATCCTTATATTATGGCTTTTGTCAACTCATTGAAAATCAATCTAGTTTGGCATGCGCACTTGGTTGAACTTAAATATATGAAAAGAATTCGGAAATTTTGCTACTCAAAGTATCTATTTTTGTGGCATGGTTGGATTCAATTTTTGAAGCAGAATGTGGAGTGGAGTACTATGTTAATTTTATTAGTTCTAGTTGGCATGATAAATGTTCGGAGCCCGCGTTTGGCTGAATGTACATAAACTCTTTCTCTTTTCTTTTTCTCTTTAATTTGATGGTCTGGTATAGCCACCCGTTTCTCGCTTGGGCAATGGGGAGAAAAGTAGTACCCGTGTAATCACGTGACGATTTGGTGGATTTAAATACTTGTCAGCTTTTGAGCCCGGATAACACGAGCCGGGCGGTACTAATGTCATTTGCTTCGTAGTAGGTAGTTGGTTCTTAAGTCTTTTACAGGGTAAGCATGCTACCACACCAGCCTTAGTGGTTTAGGTCTAAAAGCTATGGTGAGTGAGGCATTCAGGAGCCCTAAGCATGGGTGCGATTACGTGTCGCGGTTGTAAGACCAAGAAAGCCCTGGCGATGACCTTGTGTGACTAGCTATGGTTTCGATGGAGGAGCCGAAAGAGTGAGCCTTGGAAGCAGTTCCAATGATGAAGAGAAGCAATGACAATAAAGCCTCCAACTTGGTCGAGGTATACGGGGGTTGACATTCCTCCGGAGGTACAATTTTTGCTCTTCCCTCTCTAATACTTTTGTCTTCATGCTATGAGGACATAGCATCGTTTAAGTTGGGGGGAGGGTTATATATGTGCCATATATATGTTATGAGATTTGTCTCCTTTTTCTGCTTTTGGTAAAATTTTCAAATTTTTTGTGCAATCTTCCCTTATTAGTAGTGATTTCGTATGCTAGATACTTTAATTATGCTCAATTGTGTCAATATGGCAAGAGTCGTGTATCCCGTCGAATTCGGTTGTGTGTTTGAATCCATGTCTCATGCATATACATGAATTTTGTTGAACAAATTGAGCCTAAAAGTTAAGTCAAGCGTTGTGCATCGCTGGAGTTGAGATTCGTTTCTTAAGCATCCCATGCCTTTTGTTCTCATTTCTGTATTTGCGTAAGTAATATCTTTTGTTCATGCTCATGTAGTGTATATATCTTTCATGCATCTTTTTGGAGTTGTTGGTGTACTTAGGAAATGATTCAAGGCATTTTTGTTTGATTAAACCACATAAGAGTCACCTTATCCTTATTTTGAACCATAGTCCGAGTCTCTTCCATTGTTAAAACCTAAGTAACCGGATGTTTGGAGGGTTGTGTGGAAGTGTGTTTTCAATGTTGCAAGGAAGTTTGAGGATGGTGTGAATATGATATAGAAGTGGTTGGGATACGAAAAGGCGAAGAATTGGTACGTTTCTCTCCCACTACAAATGTTAAAGACCAAATTTCATCTCCCTCTCCAAAGCTATCAAAATTGGCCCCTCAATCTCTCTCGCTATAAATCTCAATTCAAATGACCCTATTCCTCAAAGAAAAATCAAAGAAATGCTATGAAAGAGCAAGCGGATTCGGAAGAGGGTTGAATACTATGAAGAGAGGATTGGTATGAACTTCGGGCTAGCATACACTTCGGATGAAAAAGAGTCTGATGGAAAGGGGGAGCTCGATGCTCAATACCAAAAGGAGCCGGATGTGGATGGCGATTATGTGTGTTTGAGTCGGTGATAATAGTTTTTGTAGGATTTATCTAGTAGTTGTTCTTTATTTCTTTTTCATAATTTTGTTTGGTGTTTGGTCGGTATATGGCCACGCCTTGGGTAGTTTAGGGTCGATAGTGGCCAAGGGTAGATGAACCATGCAAGTATATGGCCATACATTTTTGGAGTCCCTTTGTCTTTGTATCCAAGGTTGTTATAAGTCAATAAAGTCCTCCGTTGATCTTTTGTACGCTATTTAACTCCGTTTGATGCATGATCGATATTTACTACTTTTTGAGTATGATTTGTTCCTTTGTTGTGCATAGTTGTGAATAATTAGCTTTTCGTTCTTTCTTAGCGCTCTTTTGATAGCTTGCATAGCTTTTTGTCTCTGGCTATTGCATTTACTCGCTAGCGCTTGTCATGGGATGTATCTTGTATCTCATTGTGTGAAAAGTCAAATAAGAGCGTATCCTTGTGAGTTTTGGAGTCGAAACTCGTTGTGGTGCATGCATGCGTGATTGCTCTAATATGGCATAGTTTGTTCATCCTAGTTCATGGCCTGTTTGTGCGTGGATTGCACGTGATCGGATTTGAAGGGGTGTCTCGGACTCTTGCCTAGTCGAAGTAGTTGAGCATAATTTTCGTATCTTAAATCTTGAGAAGGTTGCATAGCTTAGTTAAATGTGATTTGTTTTAGTTTGCTAGGGACTAGCAAAGCTCAAGTTGGGGGGCGTGATGAGCACCCAATATTGTAGATATTTGGTGCGACTAGTCCCATAGTATATTGGCTTAACTTATGTTTATTTAGATTTTATAGTAATATTGCACGTAAGGTGTGTTTTTGGTTATTTCAGGTAATTCGTATAAATAAGGCGCGTTTGAACGCCAAAGAATGCTCCGGGTGCAACCAAGTAATCAAGGCCGCATGCCACCCCGTTGTGGTCATGAAAAGATGGTTTGGAGGTTGTTCGGGTCGCCCAAGGGTCAAGGGAATTGAAGGAGAAGTGAGGATTTTACCAAAGCTACTCATCTTCCGACGTGCTGAGGGTAGAATTGTCATAACTTTTGGTGTACAAAGTACTTTTGATCCAAACCACTTGGTTAGAAAGTAGACTCGACGAGCTTTCCAACGGTCCAAAGAACGCCTAAATCCGAGTTCGGGAGTGTCCGGAGCGCGTCCGCGAAGTTGCCCAAAATTTCTGCCTTCTATGTACCGGTACGGGTTTTGGCCGTACCGGTTCATGCTGTCCAGAGTTTGTTTTTCAGCATTATTGAAGGCCTTGTACCGGTACGGGTTTTGGCCGTACCGGTTCATGCTGCAGAACACAGCCACGTTTTTGCTACTTTCTCTACCTTCCATTTATGGAAAGTTTCCACTTGTGGAATGTTTTTGGGATATTTTGGGGACTTTTTGGTCCTTTGTAACTTAACTTTAGTTGCCCATAAATAGGCTTATATGCCATATATGGTAAGTATGGCCATTTCTAGTCTTTTTTAGGCCTTAGTCTTCTTCTCTCTAGGATTTCCACCATTGTTAGTCTTTTAAACTTTCTTAGCTAATTTCTTCAAGAACTCATGTAAGTATTTATCTTATGTTAATTTCTCGTTTATTAATGTTGTAGCTACTCTTTAGATCTTTGCATAAATCAAGTTTATTTACGTTTTTATCGGTTAAATCTTTCGCTCAATTTTCTTACCATGTCTAGTCTTTTAGCTATGTGTGAGTAGTCTTTTGGCTAAGTCTTGGGCTAATCTTTCCCGATGATTGAGGTGGTTATTTGGTTCTCAAACCTTCGGGCTTAAAATCATGGTTTTCGGAAATGAATTAATCTAGTCATTTTGGTCTAAGCGAGGGGTGTTAACTCCTTAGTATGTCGTTTAGTCAAGCGGTCTTGGCAAGCGATATATCGAGGGCTCGTGGCCTCCTACGTGTTAGATACATTAGCAAAAATAGGTTGATTTAATTCCGGTTAATCACATCTTTTGATAAACGTAGTCATTAAAGTTAAATCTTTCGGGCGTGAGTACGCGGTCGTGACTCTCGCTTGAGTTATAATTGAGAACCGGTAGCGGCCTTTGTCAAGGGATGGATGATCCCTAGACTTGCCTCTTTTAAGTTCTTTAAACTCGTTTCTAGTCTTTTCATTAGCATTCTCACTGTTTAAAGCAAAATCAAGTTGGCCGTCTTGAACGCCGGATTCCACCATATAAAACCTACAATTCAAACTAGCTATATTTCGATTCTCTGTGGGTACGATCCCGGACTTCCGGATATTATGCTATCGACGACCTAACCCTACGCTTGGGGTGTCTCAACCTTATTGGAAGGCGAGGTTCGGAGGCTAAGCAATATTAAAAGTTAGATTTTTGGTAGCCTCATCGCATGAGATCAAATTTCCACCCTAATCAATTCTCTCATCTCCATTTTTTTCGATAACTCAGGTGTTTGAACCAGCTTTCGTATACCTCGACTAATCCTAGCTTAATACAATGTGCCTCAACATACTATTAGACATCCCTGCTTAATACTCCGTACAATGTAGAAGGTACTCCATCAATTACCAATTAGATTTTAAACTGAGAATTAGGGTGACATTTCATGTTGCTGTCATCACTCATCAACCAATAATAATAAAATATTAAAATCATAATAATTGAGATTACATGTTTTGGGATAATGACAGACCCAGAGCCTATTCATAAATTTTTCCACAACTCTGCCCAACAATTTAAATGTTTAGACCAAATCAAATTTAAATATGGCTCGAACTATACTGTATTTAAATCTACACCATTGCACTTTCTAGGCAAAGTTCTAACTAAAATTTACAAAAAAAAAAAACTATGGACACAAATGTATCTATATGTGTGGACACCAAGTGTATCAAACGGTTCTGAACATAATGTCCATGTATGCGTCCCCCGTCCATGTATGTAGCAGTGCTCAATATTTCGAGTACTTCTAAAGCGTTTGTTTCTGCTGTTTTGAGATGCATGAAACCGGAAATATATGTTGCATTAGGACTATATGTAATTATCATTTATATTACCTTAACCTAATGCAGTCCCCTAATTGGTTAGGCAAAATCTGAGTACAAGTTTACTCAGCTAAACAATACACATCAATGAGTTAAGGTGGAATAATAAATTCCTCTGAATCATGGTTGGCCTATTTCGGCGAGGTATTAAGGTTAACATGTGACATAAAGTCATTTTGATTTGTTCAGAAAGGAAAAGTTCAAAAACAAGGCTGTCTAACCTACAGTTTTTAAGGCATGACTGAAGAAATAAACCTACAGTTTAGGAGACAAGCAATGAAAGCAGAATGTCCAATTAAAATTTATCTGATGGCGAAGTCCTACCTAATTCCTGGATCTACTTGATTCAATGTTTGCTCTGTCTCCCATTAACATTAGTTGTTGGGGATCACAATTTCTTTTTCATTTGTAAAGAGAGAAGTGACTTTACATATATCCGTGATAGGTACAAACCCAAGACAGACCATGGTATCTCGGCTCGGTCTAATCCCTCCCCATTGGGCAAGGACTCCTTGCAACCACCTCCTGTCCCTGCGGGACAAGCTTATCTCCGTGGAGATGGTGACCAACAGTCCAAGACCCACGGGTGTTCCTAATCCTAATGGGGTTAGGAGATCCAAGGCTATTGGGCCGTCTGGTGCCATTTAGGCTCCGTTCTGAAAAACTTGTGACCTTGTTCGTTTTTGAATTGTGAATTTTGAATTCTAATTATTATCCTTTTTTTTCTTGAATCATTACTTTTATTTTTCTCTCTATCTCCCTCTAATTATTATACCTATTTTCAATTATTATTCTATTTTCTCTACACTCATTATTTACAAATCCAAATCTAAAATTTCAAAATAAGTTTGAAACTTATTTTGGTGTTTTTTTACTTTTTGCAACTTCTTGTAACGTTGTTTAGCTTTTCATAGTAATTTTTTGGTTTAATCGTTAATCGGAAAAGTATAAAATTATGGACAGATGTCAAAAAAATTCGCCTTTAGTGAGTTTTTTTTATATCATAATTTTGTACTTTTTAGATTTCTCTCGTCAAAATGAATGATTAATCCAAAAAGTATCACGCGAATCTAACAAAAATTCAGAAAAAAAGGAGAAAAAAATGCACAAAATGAAGAAGAAAATTAAATTTACAAGAATGGAGTGCATACAAGGTTCCCAATCCTAGAGGAATTCTACCTCCTAAACGCCTATAAAATCACTCCCTTGAAGATGCAAGGGTCAGCTACGCAACTCTTGCTATCAAAATGTGCCAAAGTTCTCACCCTTTCTATCACAAATTTATCAGATATAATTGAAATATTCAAGCAAATTAATATAATTCTACAAAATCGAGTGGGGGCCTGTATCCGTCCTTGGCTACTACGGGAACCAATTCATCAGTCCGTATCACCATAAAACGTGTGGGAGTCTCATATATGTCTGCGTGAAATTTTATATCAATTGATTGTGTAAGTAACTTCAAGAGAACAATAAAAGAGTAGATTAAACTTATTTGCAGAAGAGGTAAAATGCAAGTAACCTCCTGCACCACGTTGCTAGTAAGTTTTCTACATATAAGCCAATGACCAAATCTAATTTTCTTTGAGTCAAAAGTTTCCACAACTTAATCTATTGGGGAATTAAACAACAACATGCTACCCCCACTTATAATTAACAACAAAAGAGAGAATATAGAAAAGTGAAATAAAAAGGTTTGAAAAGACAAGCACACATACATACAAACATAATCTATTTGCCAGTTGGACGTAGACAATTTGGAAACAAACAAAAATTGTAAAAATGACAAGGACCCGGGGACCCGGTGCACTATAGGAGTGCAGTACATGATCCGAGCTGTTTATCTCTACAATCACTTAAAAGGTATACCACAGGTACCTTCAGGATACTTTTAACAAATCTGGACCATTAAAAATACTTTTGAATGGCTTGGATTGTGCAATACACCCCTGTCGTACACCCTTGCATTATAGGGTCCCCGAGTTTGAATGGCGAGCCACATTAAACCAAGAGAGGAAAATTCCAGACGAGCTTTTGCATGAACTCCAGAAAATCCTCCCCTGAACTTTAAGATTACTGTGATAAAATTCAGAATCTGCATGAGTTTCTTTGAGAAATTTTTGGGTGCCGGATGCCATTCAACACACTTTTTGATGGCCCGGATGGGCTGCTTGGGCACCACGTGGGCACGGCTACGTGGTACCCACCTGGTACCCAAAAATTTCCCAGTTTCTTGTACATGCAATTAACTGTTTACCTGCTAATTAATTAGCTCTGATGCTGAGGGAAGCTTCCTTGACTGCTTCCTTCCCTTCCCCTCATTGTACTTGGGCGTAATTCGTTCGTGTAAAAAGCTCAAAAGCCACTTTCTGTTGCTCTCCTGATTCCACAGCTACATCAAAGTATAAAAAGGGTAGGGTCAAATCACACTAGAGTTTAATCAGAGTCAAAAAAATTCAATCTAATCTAATTCTTTCTTATTATACAAAATCAAACTTAAATCCAAAAACAAAGAAACGAATCTAAATCAAACTTAACATAAGAGAGTTTGAGCTGGGCTAAAAGCAAAGAAGTAACTGAATCTAAACCCCAAGGGGTGAGCTAGGCTAAAAGCAAAGAAGTAACTGAATCTAAAACCCAAGGGGTTGGCCGTGTGATCTTGGCCTGAGACTTAGGTGTTTGTTCCATCCTAAGGTTTTAAGTTCGATTTTCCTTATCAACAACTCTTGGGGCCACCTCGCCCCAACACGTAAGCGTATGAAATAGTTGTGGGCGGGGCTGTAGGGATTAATCCGAGGTGTGTGCAAGTAAGCCCGGGACACTCTGCATTACAAAAGAAAAAAGTAACTGAGTCTGACATATTATCACTACTACAACATAAAAGAGTTCCGTCTCCTTTTTCTTTTTTTCCTGTTCTTATTGGCAATAAATTTATCGAGGAAATCTTGACAAAAGGTACATCAAGTTGGAAGGGAGGCAAAGCCCAAAACACCTAGAGGCCAAGCCCGAAACACCTAAATGAGAAGGGCCCATACACAAATGGGCCGAGCCCAACCCAAGAAGCCCCAAAACCTAACCCTACCCAAGGGAAACTGTTCGGCCACCACAGCCGCCACCCCAAGCGCCACCCACCTTCAACCCGCAAGCAAAAAACCACCACCAGAACGCCATCGTCACCTGTACGGAGCATCCATCAAAATGGAAACAAAAGGTTGCCCACGCCGCTGTGAAACCCGCAATTGGCTGGCCCTCATGAATGACCGCCAAGAAACTGCTATTTTGGCCCCCATAAACGGTCTGAGAAACCGACCATGGAGCTTCCAAGCCACCGAAGTTTTGAACTCAACAATTGTGACACGAATGTAACATTTCCCGTTTTCTCAATTGCATGGCAGAATTTTACCATCTTCACGACAGGACTACTTCAATTTCGTGATGCAATTGCCTATAGTGTCTAAACTCCTAGATATAGCTCAGATGCAAGCCCTTCATACAGAGCCTAGAAACCAAAATCAATAGGCATGTTAAGGGATGGCCCATGCTTCTTTTTTCCGAACACTTGAGTTATCAAAAATAGGAATATTCAAAAGATAAGCCTAGGAGTACAAAGTAATTGCCTAATCAATATATGAATCCATCCACGATCAGAGCTGGTCATGAGCTAAAACTTGTGTTGCGGTTGCTTTAGGCCTTCAAAATTTTTGGTATTGGAAGAGTCCCTCCTACTTTTTTACCCTTTATAATATTACAATAAAAGAGCCTCATTTTCACTTTTTGATTTAAGCTCTTGAAAAGTCAGGGCCGACTCTGTCCATGATGAAAACACAAAAGCAGCTACGGGGAAAATTCGATGACATGGAAAGGGTCTCCATTAATCTACAGTGGAGGTTGCAAGTGGTGGCCAGCCCATTAAGAGAAGGATTACTAGTTAGTTACCACAGTAATTACACTTTTAAAACCAGCTATTATCTCGTTATAATGGATTCTTAACTACACACTCGAACACAACGGACAGCTGTTGAACTATTATTGGTCCATAAAGTCAAAGCAGCCCCGCTTGTTGTCTCCTGTTACCTTTAAGATTTAGTTGCATTCCATGACAACGACCAAATCCCCTTTTTGTATCACTAATCATTTCTCTCCCATATATCAAATCATACACAAACTGTTTCATAGATGTTTAATTAAGACCCTTCCACAGGACAATGTTAGTTGGTCCAGACTCCTAAATTATGAGTAAAAAAAATGTCTTACCAACGAACAAAAAAAAATGACATCTCGATCGGTTCAATGTGCTCGCATATGCACACCGCCCAAAAAGCGGCAAATAACAGGAGAGAGGGAGTCAATCGTTGATCAAGACTCGAGCCATAATAGCAATGTGCCAAAGTCCCCAACTAGTTGTGGAAATTAACAAAAAAAAATTTCTAGAACCACGGTTGCGTAAGTTCTAGCAATTTGTACAGTATGCATCCAGCCCGTTGATCTTAGCAATCAATGGTTTGGATTGCCGAACGGTGAGACGATTGAGATTACGCATATCACTGTGCAATCGGGACCGTTGATTGCTGAGATCAACAGTCTGGATGTGCACAGCATGCCCCCGGTACAATATTTATGACTACTTAAGTTACTTTTTTGGCTTAGCCAGGTACTCGAGATTATCAGTTGTTCCACTGCTTGATGTTAGCAATTTAAATTCCAAAAATTTCACAGAACTAGTTGACTTCTCAAGAGCACGAGGAAGAGAAAATTTCGGACACCACCAAACCTGAAGATGAACTTTCTTGGATGAAAGAAAATTGGATTCATGTAACAGGAATAAGATTTCCCATTGCTTAACCGGTATAAAGCAGAACTGATACTAGTGCAATATAGAACCCGTGTTATCATTTGTCCATATTAGAGAGATGTATAGAGGGCAGCGATACTAGCGAACTTGTGGGACCAAGAAATGGTGGTGGTGGTGGTGGTGGTGATACATGTGAAATTAACATGCCATTGCAGGGGAAAAAATATCAAAGTATCAAACCCTTTAATTTCCATGAATTGAATACCATGTATAGATCCTAGCAGCACTGAGGGTTGTTCTTGTAGCAGCCAAGGTGTCGGTAAAGCCTCAGTCTAGTCTAGTCATCCATCAATAAGTTTTTCTCTACTCAAGTATCAACAATAGAGCAAAAATAAAGTGCACAGGTTATAAAGAGCCCTCCATCTTCCCCTACTGCTAATTGTGGACAGTCCATGATTATCTTCTTTTCACGTAAGGCACACAAAGGTCATCATCCACTATAACAAAAACCTTTCAAACTTGCCAATAATAGCTCACATGGGTATGACAAAAGGAGCAAAAAAGGGGGGTTACCAGGAACCAGCTCCACACAGTGACCAAACAGAGCTTGACCCTTTGTATGCAATATGCATCCACATCTAGACTCAACCACTCACCAGAAAAAGGTGCAAAGGATGGAAGTGGGAAACCTAATTTCCAAAGGTTCCCACCGAAAGTCATCTCAGTTGCTAGCTATTAACCTCAAATGTGATGCTACAATGCAATCCATGATGCTATGAATGGTCAAAGAAAGTGGTGGTGGTTGAAAGTTCCACCAATAGGAAAACTCATCATTACAACAAAATCCATTGTGATGTGATGAAACCTTCGCATGCAGTCATCTTTATGCTAAGAGCATGTTAAATACATATTTATAGAACCACGACACAGTAGATTTCTAGCAGCAATAAATGATTAGCTAAGATATTCCTACAAACACCAACCAACTTAAAATACATACACACCAAGTCAAGATGTTTGTGGAAAACTCATACCAATTGTGATTTTCCACAATGGCTAACTTATGCTAAAGCCGCTGATCAAAAAAAAAAAACTTATGCTAAAGCCTATTAGTTGCCGACAACACTGGATGGGCAGAGAGATCTACTTGCTGCCAAACTACAACCATGGATCACGTGCAAGTCACTGCATCAGACGTAAGGTTCAGTCTGATTTGATTTGGTTTGATTTGGTTTGAGTATCATTTGGTTTGGCTAATTACGCAGTAACCCCCATGGCATTCCACAAACCTACAGATGCAAAATCCTTTAGTATTAGACCTGACACCTACAGATGCCTTTGCTAAACAACTTCCTGTTGCATCACGTACCTATCCATTTAATAAGCTTGGGTACGAAGAAATAAGGAAAAGGCAAGACACAGATAATGCATGCCAATTGTCCAACCAATTACTTTATCTCTGAAATTATGACGATACATTAACCACTTTAAATATCCATCATCATATTATTACGTTGGGAAAGAATATACGAAGTGTGCCTGAAGGGAGCTCAGCCAAAGGCACAGGATCTAATTGATATCCAAAAGGAGGGCTGCAATAGCTTTGTCCTCCACACGAATATCCAACTTATAAGAACCACCGATATAACTTGTTTCCAAACCCTAAAATAGCAGGCAATGGCTAGACCATAGCGATCAGAAAGGCTGAAATGATATACAAAAGTTCCATGACTTGAATGTTTTGCAACATAAGCAAACAGATATAACGCATATGAGTGCCCATCCATACCAAAAAAATGTATCAGCTGGCTACTTACCTGATTTTTATGTTGCAGAGGATAACAGAAATAATTGGACTACAGCCTCGATCTGTCCTCGTCAGTTTGCACAGCAATAGGAAGCATACTGAATCCGGTATACCCCTGACAAATGAATTAGTTTACCTTCCTTTTTTGCAATGGATGGAAATAAAATTATAAGAAACAACTTGTTAAGTTTCTTCCAGTAGGAGCCAACAAGAAATCAAATCAAGAAGGCCTAAACATCCCAGGAAGGTTCGAGCAGTAATTTACAGATTCTATACTAATTCAGAAATGAAAAGATTGTTTACAGTTGAAGCATATAAACCTTCTTGGAATGCTTTAATCTCATTAACTTAATGTTCTCTCTTCAACAAACTAATGTCAATAGCATTAGGTTATCCAATACTTCCATAACTGAGTGTACATTTGCATTTATCTAAATATTTCTGTTGACAAGACCAAGTGGGGTAAGATGAGTACTGTCATAATAGCTTTGATAAGTGTCATCACATTTTTACTGGTGATAAGAGGCAAGGCAACATCTATGAACTTACTTCAACAGGTTATAGGCTAAGGATCCTCCTGTGATCGCACTAGAATTGCAAGAACAATACGAGCTTTTTACTACCATTACTTCGTCACCTGTGGAACGACAAGGTGACAAGTGAATTTGATCTAAACTTATTCCAACCTTGGTTTCTGTACTTCAAATTTGTACAATAACCAAGGTGCAAAAAAATAAAAAGGCACTGTACTTATGTCTTTGTAGTTTACCCTGAAAAGTCAATATTACGGTAAAAGAAAATTTCAGGATAAGACAAAACCATATAAAGTCTGAGAGTTTCCATTCTCCTTTCCTGTTGCCCTCTATTTTCTCAACATCCAAACTGAATAATGACAATTGAAATTGGAAACTTCAACCTGAGCTAATCACGGAATTAGATCCATTTCTTCTTTAAAGGATGCCATAGTTGCAAGCAGAAGCAACAGAACACGTAACAGAAAACGTTTAGGCTCAGAATACACGTTAAGTAGATTGAATTTAATTATCGTTCAGATTTTTTAGCTCTGGAAAATCTTGCTTTTGATCAAGATCAATAGCTGAATCTCCCCATTTTTTTTACATCCTTCCTACCGTCAACCTAATACGTAACATCCGTATTATAGAGGCACTTATGCAGGAAAAGGAGCAGATGAAGGCAAAGATAAATTCATCATTTGGTTTCCCAATCATAGCTTCTGGACTGCTACTGATTTTCCTTACTTATGTCAAACCATTCTGTAAATTCAGGATCCATTCAACAAAATGTAGAGGGAAAGTCTTCTCTTAAGACACAAACACATAAAATTCAACGACACTGTAATGTTCTTTTATTTTAGAACCATAAAATCTTAATTTCTAAATCATGATTCTCCCTGATGTCCAATACTTTAGTTGAACCACAAGGTAACATGTCGTTCCACCCTCTGTTTTTTTTTCACAATTAGGTAGGAGAGGACGGGAAGGGAAGCTTTAGTTCGCAACAGTAAGACTCGAACTAAGGCATCACACCAAGTAAATGAGCACCTCAACATTCTACTAGCAACTTTCCTCCACCACTGAATTACCCTCAATGTGGAGTCGGGACTGTTACACCCAAAAGTAGTTTCATCATCTAATTGCAAGAACAGTGGCACCCATGTCAACTTCAACATACAAGGGTCTGAGAGAATCAAAGGCATGAGTGCACAAATAGTTTTATCACATATTTCCTCAAATAAAATAACAGTGCTTGCTTATTACAATGAGTCCAACACTCAATATTAACACACCTTAGGAGTAAAGTTCACAAAAAGCGACTTCTGACCAAAAGAACAAATAAAACAACCAATGAACAAGCACTTGTGTTAGAAGAACATATTGATATACAACATATCAACAGTTTCATCTAACTAACAGCATAGAAAATTGCCATAAACAGAACTGAAATACTGATGTTCGGGAGGAAGGATGCAATGTCATCATAACAAAACCTACGACAAAAGTCATGTCAATTGCAAATCCTATTTCTTGAATTCGGCCATGTAGGAGCTTTATTGGTCTCAGTATGGTGGTGGACGATAGATGCCAGGGAACGGACCTGATAGAAAAGAAAAACAGAACTTCAGAAAATTATTGATAACTGCTGTTACAAAGCAGAAAGAAGTAGGGAGGAGAAATATGAATCACCTGGAGAATTATATGAGGAAGACTCCGGATATGGTGAGGAAGACTCCGGATATGGTGATGGGGGATGTGCCGAAGATGGTGGGTATGGTGGAGGGGGATATGCCGAAGGTGGAGGGTAAGCAGATGACTGATGGTTAGGGTATGGGGCTGCTGAATTTGGCGGGTGTGAAGGGTACGGCGATGGTGCTGGGTAGCCAGAGCCTGGCGATGGATAAGAGGCTACATGTGGTGGCTGCGTTGTAGAGTACGGAGTGGCTTGGGAAAGATATGGTGGAGCTAAAGGAGCATAGCTTCCTGCTGGTTTCTGCAAGAGTACGACAACAACAATCTTATAGGCTAGCCACCATAGATACTTAAATGAAGTAAAAAAAAAAAGAAAAGAAAACATTACAGTGAAACATAATGAATTACTCGTAACTCGGCATTTCTTAAATTTCTTCTAAGCACTAAAGCACAGAACATGGAGCTTACCTTGGCATTAGCGTAATGCAGTATGAGTCTAATTTCTCCAGAAGACCTGTAAGAAGGAAACAAAAAGGTGCATTAGAAAGTTTTGATAAGGGCATGTTTTCAGTATACTTATGAACTAGCCAAGTTATTTAATAATTAACAATGTGCTACATGCAACAAGAGCAGGAAACCAATTTAAAGGAAATCGAGTTAACATCATTGAATGTTTGGTTCAATTATTTTAATTCAAGTCAGTTGATGTGGCGTACAGTTCATTGTAGACCAATCTTGAATTAGAGTAAGATTACAATGGAATCATATGCCCAATATTCCACCAATACTCATCTGACGTTTGCCAACCAAATCATACACACAATGTGCTGAACCAACTACAAATGCAATATATTACTAGTTTGGAATCGCACAAGTCAAAATCCAACCCCTAAATGTGCTGTGAAAGGCTATTTCATGCGGAAGCATAGTTGTCAAGGGCGAAAGGCGCACCAAGGCGCAAAGTGCTATTGGGCCTGAGGCAAGAGGTGTAAGGCGAGGAGCGCACCTTTTTGAAGAGAGGCACATCTATTTGAAAAAATAATTATTTCTGAAAATAATTGTGTTATGTGCACTTTTATGAAGAAAAAAAAAAAAGCTTGCTTTTTTGTGCATTCTCTTGAAAAAAACGCATTTTTTTGAAAGAAAGCACGTTTTTTTGATTGATTTGAAAGAAGGTCGCTTTTCTCGCCTTGTCAGCAAGGCACAGGGGGTGCGCCTTGCCTAGACTTGGGCCTAGGCGTGCCTTTGACAAGTATGTACGGAAGCATGTGATGTTCACACAAAAATTTGAAAACACATATCTACACTACTCTTATTGTTGATACCGACAAGTTTACATTGCACCAATGACAATTGGGCAATTATTTCAGCATTTTATGTAGTTATGCATTTTGACATTTTGTGTAGTTGTACTCTGTTGTGCCCTGAGTGGATCAAACCAAAGCCAAAATACACACAGACACGAATACGGAGAATTACGTGGTTCCCCAAACTCAGGTACGCCACGGAGGAAACAGAGCTATTTTCAGACAGGTAGAGCTTTACAAATGAGGCCTCTCACTTCACCACACTCTGCTACATAGCTAACCTCACAGGTCTCACTCAAGAGAGATACAATTATAGAGGCCAAAGGGCTTCTATTATAGACTAAGATTGGAGCCCTATTCCTTCATCACGCTAAACATGGCATTCACTCCTTGGCTGGCTGAGAAGGACTGAGAATAGAGAAGTGGCCACACCAGTCTTCTCTGGTGTGCTAGCAAAAGTGAGGATGGGAGCCACCCAAAGTCAACATCGTGCAACCCTTAGATTGATGCAATCCTTACTATTGAAGAATCAATTTCCCAGAACCAGCTTCTCTTTTACTCTCCATCATAGCTCAGATTTCCCTATCTATATTGTTAGCCCACCCTGATTTGCAATACAAACAAATAACCCAAACCTTTCCAAGTGAGTATTTTTTAAATTTGTAGATGGTTAAAAAACCCTGAGTATTCACATTACATTCAGGTTACAGCTCAGAATCATTAAGCCAATTACGTACAATAACGGAGAATAAAAACTTTACCTTCCGGATTTACTCTGAAGTGGCCAAGAGCTGTCGTCGTACCCCTCGGAAAGAACCCTTTGCAACCGAACACTACGTATAACAACGCCACCAGAAGAAAATGAGACAATCTGATATCGAAACTTAAGCAAAAACAGCAATACCTCTCTCCTTCAATAAAAAGTAAAAGTTCAAAGAAATATAAGAAAGAAAGAAAGAGTGACTCTTACTTCCCCGTGCCGATGAAGTCGTCAAAATTGATGGTGTTGCTGTTCCAAACCACGATCTTCAGTTCCCGTAGCCCTTCAATCAGCGAGATCGTGAACTTCTCTTGGAACGTAGGGTTTTTGCCCCCGTCTGTGTTTCAGAAACCAATTCAAATTTTCACTTTTTTTTTTAAACCAAATTATTAAAAACAAAAAGATGAATGTAACCATAACCTAACCTATGTGCATGAAACCTACGGGTGAGCAAAAAATCCGTCAAACCGCGAATTCAGTCTAAACCAATCCAAACAGAAGGGTTTGGTTTGAATTTTTAGTAGTATGGTTTGGTCATGATTTAAAAAAATTAGAAATCGTGTTATATGGTTTGGTTTATGGATATACATGGTTCCAAACCGATCTGAACCGTATAATACATACATACACATATATATAAATTAATTATGATTTACCCAATAAATATGAGAGCCTTTAGTCAACTATTTTATTAATTTATTGATTCCATTAAATTCACTCCAATATTTAATTTTCATTCACTGCAAAGATAATGAGCACAAGTTGGTTTCTAACATGCTGCTACTATTGTCATTTTATTACCCCATTTCAATTCAATAGTTTTAGAAATGATTTTTGGCCTTTTATTTGGTTAAACTATCTTAAGATGTTTAGTAGTTAGTTCATTTAAGTGACTTACAAACATTTTATTTTCTTAGTTTAAGACTTAGAAGCATTTTTTGGTTTCCTACCCTTAATTAGTTGGTTAATACTAGTGTGTTTTAAAACCGAAACCGAACCGTATTTAAATGGTTTGAATTGGTTTGTTTTTATACCTTTTGTGGGTTGATTTGGTTCTCCAAATTCATAATTCGTAAGTATTGATTTGATTCTTGGATTAGTATGAAACCGAACCAATCCGGACCATGCTCACCCCTGATGAAACCTAACCAAAACCAAACCGCAAGATCGGTCCGGTTTTGGTTCGGTTCTGGTTCTTCCAATAAGCATCCAAACACTTACTCACAAAATATGAACTCATAAAATTAAAGAAATAGGATAGGAAATAGAGGAAAAAAATAAAAGCTTTAATTTAATAAGGAAAAGATTAACCAACCAAATTCAAATACATATTTAATTACTTACACATATGTATATCTATGTTTATCTTAGTTTTAAATGATCCGGCTTGGTTCTAATTAACCACGCTTCAGTAACCGAACCAAAATTAATAGCTCTCGTTTTTTTGGAACTGTAACCTGACCGTAGAACCAGACCAAATATGACGGTTCGATCCGAATCAAACCGCTTTTACGGTTAAGAATAAATCTGACAATTATTATACAGTATATAGTTAAATAAACATTTAAATATATACATATCATATACACCGTACCTGTGCATGTACGGGTACGGAACTTGGTGCTGCCGTACTCGAGGCAAACGTAGGGATCTTGCCTTGAAATCCATTCGGTGTTCTTCAATTTCGTACCACTAACGACTGTATCACATAGTATTTTTTAGCAGTTACTACTACTAGTACAAAATCCATTACTGAAAACAAGAAAAAGAAGATATTCCGATTCTAATAAAGAGACTGGTAAAGATTAAGTTCTCTGTTATGGAAAGGAAATGAAAGAAAAATAAAAGAGAGAAAAAATGTGAAGAAAATAGATTTTTTTCTCTTGATTGGTTATAGAAAGAAAATGAAAAGAAACTATGAGGAAAATAAATTCCTCTTGTTTAGTTTCAAGAGAAAAATGAAAAGAAAATGAGAGCTTCTTCCTTTCCTTTCATTTTCCTCAGCGTTCCAGAGCTTTCTCCTTTATTCTTTTTTCTTTTTTCATTTTTCATAGGTTTCAAATAGAGCCTAAAGAAGGTAGGGGCGTACGTACCTGTGACTTCAAGGAGCTGGCCCTGAATACCACTAATCGACGACGTTGAAGGATAAGCAACCGCCGGTGGAGCTGACGAATGGTACATCCTCTCTCTCTCTCTGAAAAGTAGAGTAGGTTCCAAATTGCCTTTGCGTTCCTAAACCGTTTGCGATGAGCAGCAGTTTTCTGATTCAATTCCTCTTTGGGAAAACACTCTGCAACTGTTCTTCTTCTTCTTCTTCTTTCTTCTTCTCCTTCGTATACTACTCGGTACACGGAAGGAAAAGCTGAGTCGTGATTGAGAGGCGGTTCAGTTTAATAAGATAGCGCGTCTTGTCATGGAGTCCCGCGTGCCACGTGCCGTTTTTTTGATAAAAACGTTCACTGATCTCAGCACGTTGAAAGGTCGGCAAAACTGGAATAGGAAAATTTCAAACATATCTAGATATCCTCGTCGTCACCTTTTTAGCTACACGTAAGGCTCTCTTTGAAATCGATGGAAAGTGAAAGAAGAGAAAGGAAAATAAAAAAATTCTTTAGGAGTTGTTTGGTTCTTATCTAAGGAAAAGAAAAAGAAAATAGGAATGAAAAGAAAGGAAAACTTGGAGTAGATGCTGAGGAAAATGGAAAAACAAGAACGCCAGAATTTGAACCAAAATTTTTCTTTTCTTTCCATTTTCCTCTTGAAAGCAAACGTGAGAAAATCATTTTTTTCATAGTTTCTTTTCCTTTTCTTTCTGCGACCAAACAGGAGAAAAGACTTTCTTCTCATTTTCTCTCTCTTTTATTTTCCTTTCCTTTCATTTTCCTTCCACAAGTTTCAAACAGAGCCTAAAAGTTGTGATTTTCTCTTTAATATGCAAAATCACGTGAAGTAGGTAATATTTGTACAAAAATTAAGTTGACCGGACGTCGGTAATTTCGTGATCAAAGCCAATGGGCTCTAGCCCAAATGACACTTCTTGGATACAAAACCTTGCTATAGGCGAGGTGGTGGTTTAGACTCCACTATATGATGGTTTGTAATACTTCAAGTTTTTTTCCCATTTTCTCTAGATATAGAGTAGTGTAAGTTCTCTCAACATTTAAGGAGAAAACAATAATGATCCATCCAAATTTTCTGGTATTATATTTCGTTCATTTTTTCAAGAAAAAAGTATTTCGTATACTTGATTACTGGCGTCCAATCAATTTTAGTTATTTTATTTTTCCAAATTTCTGCACGTTGAGGTAGATCACTTTTGAGCTCAATATGAGATTTGTATAGAAGGCACAACAAGCCTTGGTGTTCATGAATTAAGAACCCCACAAACTCTATTGTTGTTGTCGATACAAGATCCGAACCGTCATATACACGATTCGACAGTTCGGAGGTGCGTAAGACGGTGCAATGACAGCACCAACCCGAAGTTCGTTGTGGAGCTCCCAATCATGTTACCCCTTGTATCGGTCATTGTTGCCATCTTCATCCATCATATTACAATTTATTGCGTCTTGAAGCTAAATCTAAAAGTGTCAACTTACTCTGAAGGGCTGAGTACAGCTGAGTGCTGAGTAACGTTCGAAGGGCTCCCTACATGCATGAAGAGTCTCCTCAAACAGTGAATTATCTCTTGCGCTGTAAACTATGACATTACAGCTACCACACGTCAATATTAAGTGTCGTAGCATCCCTATATTGAAGTACTGGGAGAGTATGAGAAAAGAAAGAATAGCACGATATTAAGCACGAATGACATCCGTAAACTTACGTCGTCGTCGCAACGATTGGAGATGAATGACCATATCACA
The DNA here is from genome assembly GCA_014282245.1 of Rhododendron simsii. Classification (NCBI taxonomy): domain Eukaryota; kingdom Viridiplantae; phylum Streptophyta; class Magnoliopsida; order Ericales; family Ericaceae; genus Rhododendron; species Rhododendron simsii. The sequence goes on from CM024963.1 coordinate 29,593,579, forward strand.
GTGCTTGCTTGGCTTTTATGCAAAAACATCGAATATCCTCCATTGTCAATGCAAAATACTCCGTAATTGAAAATAAATTGGATGCGGTTCCTCCAATAGCCACATTTATTGGTTCAATAGTTGAGCTTGTTTTACCCAGAGTGATTTGTTGGGTCTTGAATTACTTGTTTTGCCCAATGTGTGCTTCAGCCGTCCTGTCTTTCTCCTCTTGCGCCGCAATCTGTACACGAAGTTCATCCAGTTTCTCAGAAAGAATCATTTCTTTCACAATTTCACAATAAGAGACTTCAACTTCCAACCACGGGTAACAATATCGTCGGGAGTGAACGTTTGAGTAGCTCCACATTCATCTCTCTCCGTAGATTCTTCTTTCCCAAAGCCAAGGCAGTCTTAGTCTTCTTCTGGTCAGACTCCATGCTATTCAACGCGTCTGACCAAGGAACAGGGGCGACTTCGTTCTAGGCTTGGGGGTTGTTGGCCATCTTTTAGGGATATGGAGGAGTGGAGAGAGGCAAGAGAAAGAAATAGGGGTTTTAAAATTGGGGCAAAAAATAAGTGGTGATGTCTTGTAACTTATATATATAGGGATGATCTTTAGGGCTACCGTGTGGCGCTTGGATCACATGTGGTCCAGTTAATTACTATGAGAAATCCAAGGTTCCAGATCGTGCAACATCCTATCGGCCCGTTTGGATGAAATATTTGATTTGGATGGATATGTATTGAGGGTGGATTTGAGGGTGATTATATAATAAGGGGTGATATATTAAGAAAGGTGGTCCCACCCCTTAAGAAGGGTGGATTTTTAATGAAGTGTTTGGATGCTTTTTTGAGAAGTGGGATTTGGAGTCTGGATTAAATGGGATAAGATGTCAAATGACTTAATTGCCCCCAGTTTATTAATTTAATATATTATAAGGATTAATTTCATTACATATTTATCATTATTTTTTGGATAAAATAAATTTATTTTATCTTTACAATGTTGAAACCTTAATATTTATTACTATTTTTAAAAAAAAAATTAAAACCAAATTTTATAAAAGAAAATCCTTGTGTATTTATTTAGAGTGGCTGAAAATATGTGAGTGGTAATTTAAAAAAAAACATAATTCATACATACATACATAATACATATACGTATGTATGTGTTATTGCCTTCTTTACCACCGAAATCCCAAAATCCCCTCCCCACTAGGGATGGCAATGGGGACGGGTCGGGGACGGTGGGTACTACCTCCACCCCCTACCCCATCCCCATCCCTGACCCGATCCCCAATGGGGATTTATTTTTTTCCTCTATCCCCGACCCAAACGGGGAACGGGGATCCAAAACGGTGATTCGGGGATTCGGAATTCGGGCACCTGTATTTCACAATTTCAGCACCTAACAGCATATACTAGCATGTGAAAGCCGAAAGGACTTGGATTGTTTTGTATTTTTTCCAGGGAAAAGAGTTGAGGAAATAGTACTAGTAACGATTGTCGGTTGGCCAGGAAGTTAGGAGCCAACAAAGCTCCACAAATAGAATTAGAAAAGCCAACAAAATAAAATAAAGTAAGGTGTCAAGAAATGAATTGAAAAGAAGAGTGGACTGAGTGGTGCACTGGTGCGGCAGAAATGAATGGAAAAGAATGAGATTATGAGAACCTTAAAAAAACATACTACTGAAGGGGTATGTTTTAATATAGTATATATTTATATATATATAAATATATATATTTCGGGGATTCGGGACGGAACAGGGTGGGTAACGAACGGGGAACGGGGATGGGTAGGGTTCGGGGCGGGGACAGACCTATCCCCGTCTCCTACCCGATCCCCAAATTTTTTTAAAAAAATTCCCCATACCCTACCCAATCCCCAAACGAATCCCCGAAGTTCGGGGATTTTCGGGGCGGGAAACGGGGAGGGTTCAAACGGGTCGGCCGAGATTGCCATCCCTACTCCCCACTGTGTACTTCTTCACCACCTTAATGCCCAAATTCCTCTTCACTGTGTACACCCAAATTCCCTACACCTTCACCACTAAAAAACTCGAATACTCAAATCTCCTTCAAAATCTCTTCCGATTACAGGCAGGAGAGGGCCGTGGCGAATGAGCAGAGGAAGTGGGAGGGCGGGAGGAGAGAGAGCAGCTTTGGCGACGAGCGGTAGTCTTTTCTGTCTTCGTTTCTCTCTCTCTCTAACCAAATTTCGTTAAAGAAAATTCTTTCTCTTCTGGTTCAAGGGGGGATTTGGAGGGGTAAAACCGTCTGAAACCTCCCCGGATTCACCAACCAGCGCTTCACAAATCCACCTCCAAGTGGATTTGTAGCCGCTACAGTGTTTATCTCCGGCTCCCTCAAAACTTAACCAAACACCGGATTTGAGTGGGACCAAGACTACAAATCTGACCGCCTCACAAATCCGCCTTTTTCTCTGCCATCCAAACAAGCCGTATATGTAGGTGTGATGTGGTGGAGTTAGCTAACTGTGGTTGGGTAAGTCAATCCCATGCGCGCAATGCGCTCATGCCCTTTTTGGGTTGGGGAGGAGAGGAGATTCGGCGTTGTTTGGTTGTGCAGGTGCAAAGCATGGTCCATATGTTAATTCCAGGGTTTTACCTAGAGGTGCTCAAGAAAATAACCCAACCCGCAAAACCGATCCGATCCGGACTGAACCGTTTTATTTGATCTAGTTCTGCGGTTCATTGATCAGGTTATGATTCCAAAAAATAAGAAACGTTAATTTTGATCATACTAATTAGGGCTGTCCACAGGTCTGTTTTTGTCTGATTCAGTCTCGGCAACTTTTGATCTGGACCATCTGGTGCACCCAACACTCGACTGACTAAATGCGAAATCCAATGAAATCAACCTGACCCAAATGGTTGATCAGAACCGTCCAAACTATGTTGTGGAGCTCCCAAATCATGTTTATCTCTTGAATCAGTCATTGTTGTCATCTTTGTCCATCATGTTACAATTTACTGCGTCTTGAAGCTAAATCTGAAAGTGTCAATTACTCAATACAGTTGAGCGCTGAGTAACATTCGAAGGGCTCTCTCCATATATGAAGAGTTCTCCTGAAATGGCGAATCATGTCTTGCGGTGTAAACTGTGACATTACAATTACCATACGTCAATATTAAGCGTCATAGCATCCCTATATCGAAGTACTGGGCAGTATGGGAAAGAAAGAATAGCACGATATTGAGCACGAATGACATCCGTAAACGTAAGTCGCAATGTACTAACCATTAGAGATGGAAAAAAAACACAGTAGAGATGAATAACCACATCACAGTGCTTGCTTGGTTTTTATGCATAAACATTGAATATCCTCCATTGTCAATGCAAAATACTCCGTAATTAAAAACAAAAACAAATTGGCAATTTCCAGCAAACAATGCGCGAGTGGTAGCTCCATACTAGTAACCAAGAGTCTCCAATCATTAGGAATATGGGCAGGACAAAATTGGAAACAGACATACCTTTGGCAATACACACAAAGTGGCTGTTCTCAGAATACTACTGAAACAGTAGCCCCCCTATATTTGTTTTGCTGCAGAACCATGCTCTCAAATCAAAGCCAAATGGCATCAGAGAGGAGAGGCCTAGAGACCCAATTTAATTTTTGTGCACATTACCATGAAGATAACCAAGAAGATAACAGGTTTTAAGCCAATCCACATTTGATAAAAGACAAATACAGTTGAACAATCATCACAACAATTGTTTGTGCAAGTAATTCTCAACCAGGCTTGGGAACTTTTACAATGAAATGAATGAAATCATCTGTTCTGGGAAAGCGAACTTTCAAACTGCTTATTGACTATTTATGTACAGATCTCATCCCTACACCACATATGCAACAGCCCCGCGTTGGTTCACTCACTTTCGTAATCTTCATCATCTCCAAATGTGAAAACAGATGCATCAGCAGCCATTGCCTTGAAATCGCTTACCCCTCCTACCGGAGTAGGAACCTCGGGACCGGATGCGGTTCGTCCAATAGGCACATTTCTTGGTTCAATAGTTGAGCTTGTTTTACCCAGAGAGATTTGTTGGGTCTCATTGGTTAAACTTGCTATTTGGGTTGAATTACTAGTTTCAAAAGTGGGGGATTTTGTATTGGCGGTCCCACCAGCTTCAGAAGTTGCTTTAGATTGCCTGCTTTTTGAAGAGGGTTCCTCGGCCTCACCGTCTGAGAATACGTCATCTTTATCATCGCTTTCTGGGTCTTTATTTAGATTTGTAGTCCCGGAATTTCCGTCAACCGGTATAGGAGTGGCACCTGAACTTTCAACCGATTTATCAGTGGGAGTTCCAGTTTGAGGACTTGTTGGAACTGTCCCATTATAGTCCACAAGCACAACCTCAACCTGAAATCCAGGAGATGGGAGTTTCCTCTGCATAAAATCCATAGCAGAAAATACAGAATCAGAAACATGCCTCAAAACATGGAAGAATAAAAATCATAAGATTGACAAAAGCAAGTGATTCTGTTGTTTTATTTTGGTAGTCTTTTGTATGGGAAGAAAATACTTAATTCCATAGAATTGGATAAGCAACTTCTAAAGTTACTTCCTAGGCGAACAATCTACATCATCATATTCATGGAATGAAAAGAAGAAGGTGATGTTACCTTGTCAAATCCATCAAGATCACTAGTGTTTAGGATTTTTCTGTTCTCGATCATTGTGGTGTTTAACCAACTGTAAACGCAGCAAGAGAAGACATACATTATACACCCAAGAAAGAGAAACGGAAATGTTTACGAGGGTAGTGCTTTCATTTCGTTTTGTTTGTGTTTAGGGCAAGGGGGAAGAGAGGTTCTAGTTAGCCTACCAGTAAAAATCTCCTTGGCGATCGTGGAAATGAATTTTGAAATCACCAGCCAATTCTGTCAGACCAGGCTCTCCAGGCAGAGCAAAAACCATGATCCCTTTCTTTGGGGCACTAAACCAAAAATCTTCAGGCTGCATAAATATGGAAGTGTGAAACAATTAAACTAAAAGTCCAAAACTACGGAATAGCAGAACAAAGTCATCGTTCTGAACCCAGACTTGGATAACACCAAAAAATAAAAATAAAAAAGAAGCAAAAAAAAACCTACCGACAGATCCTTGGTTCTTGGATGCTTCTTTGTGGAGAAGAGAACACCTGCAAGTCAAGAAAGAAAGGGAAGGATCACCACTAGAGAGGCGTAATGTATAGACTGTATGTGGTTTCATGTCCAAGGACCTTGGATTCACTTCTCCAAACAAAACAAAAAAAATTGTCCAAGGACCTTGACTGATACATGGTCATTGGATGCTGTCAAAGCTAGGAATGTAATTAAGAGGAATATGACCAAGCATAGTCGAAAGAAAAGGATTCATAACCAAACTCAAGAACAGAATGGAGTATCATCAGATGCAAAGAAGAAACTGTCAGAAAGAGGCTTACCATTGTGATCGGAGACCATAATGGAGGGCCTAATCCAATATGGGCACCGGTGAAGCCGAAACCCCCTAAGCATGCATCTGCCCAAGTTTGATTTGGTACAAGTCAACAAATAATGTGGTACAAGTCAACAAATATAGGTGGATTTCATAATTAAGCTCTATTTATGACCTGATGCTCTGATAGAAGAGAACCTCCAAGAATGATACTTTAATATTGTCGAGGGTTCATAACCATAGGGGAAAACTTACGTGTGTCGCACTGAAAAGAAAAAAATGACATTCAATACACGCAGGACCAGAAATATACCTCCTCCCAGGCTGGTTTTCTCCATTGAAGTAGGTTAGGACTCGCTCAAAATATTTGACATACCTCTACAAGCACGCAAGAAAGAATACCACCTCGTTAGATGAAATTTAGTAGGTAGAAAATTGCAACGCTACTTTTGAAGAAAATAATATAGAAAGAGACTGACAATCTGACTTGGAAGCACAAGCCCCTTTCCATCAATACATCTTTTTTGGTTGTAGTAATCAATTGACTCCTCAGCTGTGGGAAAGAACTGCACAATGATGCAAATGTAGTGATGCAATTAGCAAATCAGAAAGCGGACAAACCTCACAAGATACAAGAGAACTATACATTTCCGACACACCCACAGAACACGAAGCATAAAACATACTATACAACAACCCACCTTCAAATATAGGAGGAGGCTAGATATCATTAGCCCTGTCCTTGCCATTCCAGCCTTACAATGAACAACCACGACATTTTCTATATCCTCCTTCAGCCACGAGTAAGCACTTTGACAAAATGACTTGATTAGATGAATTGGGGGGCAGTTGTGATCATCAAATGGAAAACTAGCCACCTGCAGATACAGTAAGATATATCACATTAGAAAAACGTCATCAATCTCTTTTACATGTACAATGAGTGCAGCCTTCTTAAAACAAAGCACTCATAGTAATGAATAACTACGAGTAATAACTGAATAAAAGTGATCTATGCGAATATTCCATGACCATCATTCATGTGCAGGGCAATCAAATTTGGTGCAGCAGAATCACTCAAAGGTACAACTCAAAAAACAACATGAAATAGCACACCTTTCCTTCAAACAATGATGCATCATAGAGCCTCTCAGAACAAAGGTTGTATACTTTGTATTTATCCTGCATACAGTAACAGGAATCAGACAAATGTGAACACCAACAATAGGGTTAGAAAATTATACAATCTATTTTGCCCTTTATCTCTTTTTGAAAAGGTTAGCTTCTATTGAAGAGTATCAACAATAAGAAATGATCCTTTTATTAGACAGACTTTAACCCAATCAACATTAATGTTAACAACAAAATGCAGATACACATAGTAACTTCAGCGCAGAATCCATGTGGGCCCCATTGGTTTTCTGCCGGCATGGACAGAGATTTGCCTGTCAATGTCAACAGTTCAGGTTTATCACTCTGAAGATATCTTCAAGCTTGGGACTTTGGAAATTAAGTGCTCAATATTTCCAGTACTGAATTTCTAATGCCTAAAAATGATCTATTGACAGCAAATTAACAACAATAGACATGATCAACTAACCTTAACAAAACAGCAGAAACAACCCACATAAATCAGGAAAGACAACATAGCGGAGTTCTATTGGACAAACAAGTTAGGTAACAAAAATGCTAGTCTGTTACTATCCTTCTCGAAACAGAAGGCCCTCCTACTTTCAAGAGAGAAATATCCCTATAAAGACCATCACTCAAAAGAAAATATTATAGCAGCTCAAGAGGCTTGCAGATAAATGCTGATCTGGCCATCCTCTCTTACCAACCAGAACTTGAATTATTCATGATAACACAAAGTGGCCATGAAATTACAAATCCACTACACTAGTGACTACACAAGTACAACTAATCCACCACAACTTTGTAGAAATAAGAAGAAAAAGAAAGGCCCAGCACCAGCAAGCAAACTAGAAAATGTTGCGTAGTGCCATTCTAAAAGAGCCTTGAAAAGTCAGTGCCTACAATATTTTTGTAATAATGCTACACAGCTTTACAGTATTGAGCATCATAATTGAATGTACTTACCTTGTGATGAGTTTCAAAGAACTTGATCACTTCTTCCATGTGGTTCCGGTAAAATCCCTGCAACACATTTTCAAAAAGTCCAGACGTCAATAACATAAGTGAGCCATGGTAAATAATTTGTTCCTGCAGAGAACTTTGTAGTTTACTTACCTCAACATACCCAAAAAAGCCAGAGCTCATATCACCAGCGGGAAACCCCATAGCAATAATATTTTCTGTGATGTACGTCATATCTAAATCGAACCCTCCTTCCTAAGAAACAAGAAGAGTCACTTTGACACAGCAACATATAATGGTACTCTTATTAGACATAAACATGACGTAAAAAACCAAGCAAGATAGACAATATATTCATCCATATAAAGTATCAAATAGCCATGCGTTCTTTGCAGTCATCCATCAAGAATTCTATATCACTAACAGCCGCCTAACTATCTTATTTAGTTCGGATCTTAGTTGCACAAAGCGGGAGCGGGAGCAGGAGCGCGGATATGTGGAAGCTCCTAAGGTTAGGAGCGTCTTAGGAGCGTATATATAATTATTTATATAAATATATGTGAAATTATCTCATAAAAATATATACTAATTTTACCAATTGTTATCAAACTGAAACTTTGGATGAAACTGTAAATATGCATACATATGTGTAATATGTGTGACATTTTGTAACTTAAGGAGGCAAACTGTAATTTGGGAAAAAAGAAAACGTTAAACGGCGTGTATATGTACTACTTATATACAGATTATACATTACAGTGTTCTCCCCAAACCCTAAAATCGTACACACTGCTAACAGAACTGAAGTGGCGCCTCTCTCTCTCTCTCTCTCTCTCTCTCTCTCTCTCTCTCTCTCTCTCTCTCTCTCTCTCTCTCTCTCTCTCTCTCGACATCGAGCGCCGATCTCAGCCTCTCCATGCGGCGCAGGCCTAGGGTGAGCGCCGACAAGGTGTCGACGGAGGTGGAGGTTTCCGATATGTTTTCGTTGGAAGCCGAGATCTGTTTCCGAGTTTCCTTCCAGCGAGATCTGTTTCCGAGATCTGTTTTCGAGCTTTGTAGCTGCACATAGAACATATCAGGTGACGTTATATCTCTCTCTCAGTTTCGGTGAGATTTTTTTTTCCAAACCAGAGAACCAGACGCTCTGTTTTCAGTCGGGAGCGTGCTCCTCTGTCGATTGGATCGCGCTCCAGTCACGAACCTGACTTTGGAGCGCAAATTCGCGCTCCTGTGTTGGGAGCGAGGCTAGGTCACACGAATCCTGCTACTAAGGTTCGGATCATCGTGCCATTCAAAAGAAGATGTCCAATATGTAGGCAATTTAGGTGAGAAATCAATTACCCAAAAAAAAATTTAGGTGAGAAACATACAATGAGCTTCTTACGAATCATACCTATGATGTTCATCACAGGTGGGGAAAAAATTAAAGCAAACAAAGACCAAAAACATCACTCGTGTCTCCCGCAATCCAAGCAAAAAGCTTGGGGAAGGGTTGGTAGGGCAGTCCAATACCTGGACACATACCCACACCAGATACTCATGCCATAGACCATGTGAAATAGTGTGGGGTTTGAGGAATACCCAATGTTGTTAAGCTAGCAAAAGATAATCCTCGATACCAGTTGCAAGGCAACAATTTAATAAGTTAAAGGGGGGCTCAAAATATCAAGCTAAAATACACAAAATGAAAAGAAAATCATAGCAGTAATGATATTAGTAAGCTACCTGGTATCTTCGTTTGTTCTGAGAGACAACATGTCGAGCTTTGACCTGCACAGCCTTCACGGCACTCTTAGACGAGTCAACTAACCCTTTAGTAAGGGTTCCAAATAAACCAGGTTGTGCTGTTGTTGAAGCTACATCAGAATTCTCATCTGGTTGAGAAGCTTTGGGAGACAAGCGAGATGCCAACCCACCAGTGAAACGAGCAAATGTCGATTTTCCAGCATTTCCTGATGGTGATTCATCCTGAGAGCCCATCAATGGCTGAGGAATTTTTAAACTTTTGGCCCATGTGGATATGCCAGAAGCAGAGAGCTTAGATGGAGCATCACGCGGAGAATTTTCTGGTCCAGAATCTGAAGCAGTAGGAGCTTGTACATCTGGAGGTTTAACAGGTTGTGGAGTTAATGAATCAGCAGAACCCAAATCCATACTGCCACGCCAAGAGACCTCAACAGAAGCAGTTAACTCTGCATGTAATGTGTTTCTAGTTTACTCCATAACCACAGCTGCACCATAACAAAATAGCCAAAAAAAGAGAGGAAAAAAGGGACATGAGAACGTAAGTATAAGGGGGGAAAAGGTACATATTTAAAGTTAGTAAAAGAAGCATTAAACAATATAATAGAAAGACAACCGTTCAATTTGTCCAAAAATAAGCATGATATTGCTTGAGAAGTAGGACGTATGGGCAGGCTAATACTTTTGCAACTAGAGCCCTGCTTTTCCACGGCAGTTCAATCTATATATACACATGTTGAAGAAGGTAATTATGTAAATGAACTGAAAGTGTTATTTTCGCAAAATGTCCTTTGCTTCAGACCATATATGTTATTAGTATGACAATTGACATAAATTAGAGATAACAGGTAAGTTCCTTTTGCCTTTAGCCAAATTTTTACGTAACAAAAAATGGTACCCAAGAAGCTAGAACATGGTAGCTAACCGTATCTCATATAACAATCAAATCAAAATACAGTTCAACATTATTATTATCTTTGGTGTTGTAGCAATACTTTCCATCTGCGCCGTTCAAAAAAAAATTACTTTCCATTGGCCTAGTCTCTTGCCCAGCCTTCGCCTTCTTCAGTGGACAAGTTGAAGAGTTCAACGGTTCTTCGGCCTACCACCTTTGTTTGTTTTTCAAGGTTGAGCTTTTTCAATTGAAGCTAATGCTATGTTGCCCTTCCCTTATTCAAGAAAAAGTGAGGACTTTCTTTTAGCTACCGGCCCAAACAAAAGAGATTAGCCTCTTGATCGATCAATTGATTGAATCGAAGTATGAAGGGGTTGATTTAAGTGTGAGATCCACCCAAGAATAAGGCCGAGCAACTAGCTGCTGCAGGATTGGATGTCTATCTATCTCACCACCCTCCCCTACTCCTATAAAGGCCAGCGGAAGGAATGCTCTGCTCATCTTTCTTACGGCTCGTTACCGCAGCGCTCGTTCACCCCTTCGGCTTCTTCAACCCAAAAGGTAGTGTCCTTCTCCTATTCTTATTGGTAAATAGCATCTTTCTGCCAGGAAGGGACCTCCTTATTCCTAGTCCCAATATCTTCAGTTAGAGTTCATCATCATTTTAAACTGATTACTTAAAATGTAAAAAACCATTTTAGTTACCTACCATCTTAGTGAGCAAAAAACCAAACAAACCTCTACGCAACACACGACGACTCTGGTTGCACTCGAGTTACCACGACATAAGACACGATAAAACACTTTGCTTAGTTACCTACTTGGCTATTTTCTAACCCGTGGTTTAAACTTGGAAAAATTCCTCATTCTCTTTCATCATCTACAACATAGACATAGAGGCGGAAGAATCGCACATCACACAAACACGATATTGACAAATTTCGAAAAGTCAAAGACCGAAAGATCGTTGTTTCCATCTAACTGCAACAAAAAAAACGCCTCAAGAAAGAAATGAAAGGAAAAATAGATAAAATTTATTTGCATCGAGTAATAGTTGCCAGTACAGACTAAAGACTTGTCAATTGGCCGAACTGGATAAATACGAGCCTCAATCCATGAACTCAAAGCGATGAATCTGCTTTATTTCACTCATTCCTTTTCCGATCTCCAATCCGTCGAGTTTTCTCGACGAACGAGCACGCGTATGCACTAACAAGCGAATATCTGTGTACGTATATGCTGGTAGCGTGATAGTATGTAGCAAGGAGATAGAAAGAGAGAGGAGAGCTAGAAGTCACCGGAAAGGAGGAAACGACGGAGGCGGTGGTTGCGGAGGTTTTGGTCCGTCCTTGTCGTCGTCGCGGTGGTTTTCGTTCTTCTTCGTCCCTATCCGTGTGCCATGGAGATGAAGTGACAGATTAAAGAAACAAACCCTTGATCCGGTTTTTACTGCATTTTGTCCACTCTTCTTTTCTTATTCTCAATTGGACCTCTCGTGTCCTGATGGATTTTATGGCATGGGGGACCTAATGAAATTAAACCAAACCATCAGTCATAATAGCTTACACGAGTTTCGACTAATTTTGAGAGACCTAGAGCGAATACATAATTAATGTCAAGGCGAAGCCTGTTACAGACTACACGTAAAAGAGTTGCTAGAACATAGGAAGCGAATCTTAGACATGTCTAATTGTAGCATTTGATACTAGTTTAGGTGTGTACCAATTGTGGACGTTAACAGATTTTTTCATACAACATACTAGGCCTTTGCAAAACAATCGCTCGCCTACGGATCCGACCCGAAAGGTTTTGGGTGGGGCTGAACGTGTGGTTCGGACGGGTACGGGTTCAATTTCTGTTAATAATTAGATTTCTGTTCGAGATTCGGAGTGCTATGTTTTTTACCCTACCCGACCAATTCATATAAATTAATTTAGTTTTTTGATCGGACCCCATCCGACGAATCGGGTTCACGAATAGTTCCTACCTTTATTCGGTTCGGTTTGCGATTCTAAAACATTTGTTACCCGACATGTCGACATGTCGGGGGTCAAATTCGACCCGACCCCCCGACTTGTGCACACCCCTACAACATGCAGTAGTTACAAACTAATGTGTATGTGTTGGCTCGGTACAATAGAGATGCGAATGAGTTTCTTCAAAAAAAAAAAAAAGTTATGTGAACCAAATAAGCACGCTATAGATCACTAAAATCATGTTCTGCTAAGGTTCTTATTTTTAAAATTCTTATTTTACTTTGTGCGAGACATGTCATTTTTTCACAACACATCACATTTAATTCAATCAATAAGTATTTCCCTCGGCGGGATGTGGCCAAAAAAAGCACTTAAATTTTCAAATCCCTTGCTATTACTATTTGAGATTCTAGTGGTTGGTGCACTACCCGGGTGCACTACAGCTTCCCGAATCTAGTAGGTCATGCGACCCCACATATAAAAAATTAGCTTACAAAATTAGAAGTTACTAAGTAGTAGTAATGAAGTGCATTTGACCGTATGGGTATTTGGTGTCTTTTGTCTTGGGTGGAGTGCATTTGATCGTCTGGGTATTTGGTGTCTTTTGTCTTTAACTTTGCACTTTTCTTGTTTGCGACTCCTAATTAGATGTTAGGCAGTTTAAAAGTGTTGCTATTGCGTCAAGCTATGTTTTAATTAGGATGAAAGGCATCGATTGCCTTGTGATTTACTTATTTTTGTATTTGTTAGGCGATTAGTTTGGCTTTATCCAAGTCATTTGTAATAATTTCCGTTTTATAAATGCCGTTGGATGTTTATCAATGGAATATTCTCACTTTTGACACAAAAAAAAAAGGAAAAAGAAAAAAAGTAGTAGCAGCAGTAGTAATGAAGTTTGAAAAATCAAACCCTTGATCCGGAATTCCGGATTTGTCCCACTGTTTTTTTCTTAATTCTTTTTCTCACGTGGGCCTCTCGTGTCCTCATAATGATGGGTTATAAAATTTATACTCCATTTCTTTATTAAACCAAGCCATCGGCCATGTGTTTTTTGCCTCTTTTTTTCATCACTCATGTATCCGGATCATCTTATGTGAATTCCGACTAATTTTAAGATATTAATTCTATTGGCCACCAGTTAATATCCAATTTAAGTTGAGACAAAGTTTCGTATGAACTGGATGTAAAAGAGTTTGTAGCACATAGGAGGTTTCGGATTCTAATTATGTTTGATAGCATTTGATACTAATTTGGGTGTTTACCTAATTACCAATTGTGCGCGTTAACAAAAATTCCAGATAACCTATGGAGTAGTTAGAGCATCAACAATGTAATAATCAAAAGTGAATAATTAAAACTTGTTACGTCAGCTTTGATTATTCATTTAGAGGGTTGCTAAAGTTAGCAATGTGAAGTCTTAACATTGTTACTTTTGATTATTCAAATGTCCAAATTTGATTATTGGTTATGAGGTTACTAACTTTGATTATTACAATGTTAACACTTTTTTAAGAGCATCCGCAATGTAATAATTAAAAGTGAATAATCAAAATTTGTCACGTCAGCTTTTGATTATTCATTTAAAGGGTTGCTAAAATTAATAATGTGAAATCCCACATTGTTACTTTTGATTATTCAAATATCCAAATTTGATTATTGGTTAGAAGGTTGCTAACTTTGATTATTAAAATGTGAGTACTTTTTTAAACACACATTGTTAACTTTAGCAATTTTTTGATTTTAATTATTACATTGTGGATGCTCTAAGCACACATTGTTAATTTTAGGAATATTTTGATTTTGATTATTACATTGTGGATGCTCTTATGAACTACGGAGTAGAAGCTAAAGAGTGTTTTTTTTTTGTAAAGAGAAGATAAAGAGTGTTTCTTTGTCAAGGTTCCATTAAATTATTATAATCTTTCAATGTTCACGTAGTTATTCTATAATACTCCAGTAGTCAGATTTGAGATTAAAAAAAAAAAGTTGTACAGATCTTTAGTTAATTTTTTTAATATGTAAACAAACTTTTTCATTTTTGAATAAAGGTAAGCAATATATATCCAAAAAATTTAAAAATTTGATAAAGACAAAAAAATACGAATGATCAAACAATAAAAAATTTTGAAGATAATTTTATTAAGAGGAGAAAAGAGCAAAGCAAGTAGTTTGGCATATTGAGTTAATGTGTACTTGTCGGCTCGATACTAAGGAGATACGCATGATTTTGTTTTTAAAAAAAAATGTTAAACAAAAAATGTCCACACTTTAGAAAGATAAAGAAAACGCGCTTAAACCCTAGTCGCAGCAGTGCGCCCCACATATGAAAATTCGCTTGACAATTATGTTTACCGCTAGTAATGAAGTTTCAAAATCACCAAAATGAATGCCACATTATTGATGGGTATAATTGTCCAAACAAGGGGATCGAATTTCAAAAGAAAGATAATCTGTTGCCACTCACAAAAGGTTTATTTTATAGCTTCAAAACCCATGAAACTCAGAATAGAGAACAAAAAGTCTACACCCACCGGTGGGATTGAGCACTATGGTGGGGAAAGCGGTGAAACAGAACGGTGGGCGTAGCACCGCAAGTGTATTGCTTTCAAAGCTAACCAAATGGATGAGCATTAAAACTCAGCTAGCTTGATTGACAAAGCAACATGTCATCAACCTGCAAGTACTCTGCAATAACAAATGGTTCTTCCTTTCTCATAATTCACAGAAATCGTTTGTACACAAACCACATTTTCCTCTTCCTGTTCTTCTGTTTGAGAAAATTCCAAAAAAGAAACTTGGGAAAAATGAAGTTATCTACAGAAGGCTCTAACTTGGGGAAAAAAAGTTAAAGCAATAGGAAGGGGAGAGGGGTGTGCACTGCAATCAACCGATGCCTTGACAAAACAAAGCATTTTTCCCCACAACAAGAACCACTTCTTCAAAGAAAACCATTGCTTTTTTATCCCTCTCTGAAAACCCCTGGGTGAACTGCAGATACTCAATAACTGTCAACTTGTCTGTGACCCCGGGTTCGTATGGCAGGACCCCGCCTCAACGCTTTCACTCCCACTGGATTGTCCTTGCTCTGTTGCATGAAATAAAATCATCAGTGATCTTTACCTTTACTTCTGTTCAAATTAAACTGAGGAAGAAGAGATATATTATAGGTTATAGGCTGAGTTCCCAGGTTTGGGTCACAAACATTAGTACTTTCCAGATTGGGCTCATAAAACCTTAGAATGAAAAATTAACCAAAGACGAAAATAGGCAAAAAAGCGAGGTTTTTTCCCTTCCTAATTTGGTTCAAAATGTTCTACTTTCCTGATTGATCTCGACCAATAAAGAAAGTAGAGTACCCTAACGGGCGTTTGTAAGTTAAAAGTATATACAAGCCGATTCTGGAAATCAGATTTCAAAAGCATCGAAAGTGATACTTTGGTGCTTACACCTTTCGCCTATCGAAGTTCTGTTTAAAATCTGTTTTTAGCACAGAAGTGGGAGCAAAAGCAAATGCCATAATCTAAGCTCATTATGCTAGAAGCTAAGTTGAGAAATGATTACCATTAGGCAGGTTCCAGCATTTAGGTCGCATACAGGATAATCGGGTGGGCAGCAGCTAGAGTGGTCATCGCAGCAGGTAGCAGAGGGAAGGGGGCAGCATCCCCAGCCAAAGCAGTAGTCACCATACTGGAAGACACAACAGCATGTGGTTCCCTCGGGGCAACTGTAGTATTCATCACAAACTGCTTGGGGTTTTACAGGGGTTGGAGGGGATGGACCGGGGTTAGGTGGGTTTGAACCGGACTTGATAGGGTACGAAGCCATTTGTGCAATCCCACACTTGCCACTAGAGCTGTTGACATTGCGCTCTAACCTGATGTACCCGCTCTCTCCCCATGTTGGTCCCCATGAATTCCTCACTACCCAGTAATCTACGCCGTTTTCTGTACCGTATCCAACAGCAACAACACCGTGGTCGAGGTTGGTTCCGCATTGTCCAGTGAATACACCCTGGAAAGGATTAAAAAAGCCCAGAGATCAGAATCAGAATAATGTCGTAATTGTTTGTTTAGCTCGTTGAAGAAGTAAGCATCTGCCCGATTCCCATCAATTACACAAAAAATTAGAAAAAGACTTAAGAATAGTTTGCAGGCTGCCAAACCACAAAGTTTAGAAGGGCATTGTTAGTGGCCTTGAATGCTAATTGTCTTTATTTTGGGAATATGAACTTATTGAATCTGAGTGAACATAAAGCCCTTGACGATGCAGAACAATGAGAAACTTTTTGGTATACCGGGGATATCAACACCCTTGGTATCCCCTCCGCCCTGTTTTCAAATTTTCGGCCATTTTTCGATCACATTTGGTTGATCGGCTCCGTTCATTTTGTAGAATTTGGCGAGAACCATAATCATGTCAAAAATCATGTTCATCGGATTTTAATAGATACACGATCGGCACACGTAAAAATTGCAAAAAAAAAAATAAAACTGGGTTCCGATTCAGTGTGGTTTTGGATCCAATTTTGGTTTTATTCAATTTTCACGTGTGCCGATCATGAATCTACAAAAATCCGATTGACATGATTTTTGGTATGTTTATGGTTCTCGCCAAACTCTACAAAATGAACGGAATCGATCATCCAAGTGTGATCGGAAAATGGGCAGAAAATTAGAAATAGACCAGAGGGGATACCAAGGGTATTGGTATCCCCGGTATACCCAAAAGTTTCTTAGCACAAGGATAGTATATCTTGAAGGTTGAGATGAATTTCAAATCGTTTCTTACTGTGAGAGTTACTATAGAAACCAAAATTTCCAAGAGGGTCATTACCGATTCATAAAGTTGGAAAGCCCTGCCCCCAGCTTCAATGGCAACACTAACTGGTTGATGGGCCACAGCCTTCTGCAACGACTTCTCATCATTTTCTGGAACATCTTCATATCCATCAATGGTAACAACTCGTGCATTTTTCTGAAGTGCAAAAAGGATTAAAGCATTTAACATACACAATGCTAATTCGATCAATATACAAAAGGCTAGTATTTTTCTCTTCTTTCCATGAGTATGATTTGAGACAAACCCGGTTCTGGTCGCATGTGCCATCAACAGCTCGGTAAGGATAATCTTCCTCAGTATCAATGCCACCATTGTCAATGATGAACTGAAAGCCATAGTCCATGAGACCTCCATTGCAACCCTGATTGTAAGCTTTGTCACAATCCACCAACTCCTGCTCTGATAAAGACACTAACTGTCCGGTGACAATCTGGTTTATCCCTTCCACAGCACCAATTGTTGAAAACGCCCAGCAACTCCCTTCAATTTCGAAATTAATGAGTTAATCTCCATAAAAAATAATAAAGACGAGAATAAGAAGTCATTTTGTGCAATTAAATATGGGACGCTTTCATTGAAACAAATCTTATCTCATCACCTTACCCCAAAAACTGGCCTTACGAAAACTGAAAACATTCATAACAAGAAGGTCCATGTAACTATGAAAGCCAAAAATCAAGTCAAACTGCCCCAACTTACTCCTAAATTGCTTGCATCATGATCTACAACCATTACACGGGTATTTCTTCAAGAAGGAAACCCAATCATGCCGGAAAGGTACATATCATAACATACATAATGGTCCGGTTTCAGACCAGTTTTGTGTTTTTTATTTATTTATGGTAATTACTTTACGAACAGAATAGGGAATACCCAAAAACTTTACAAAAAAAGCCCAATGATGGATTACTCATTTTTTGGAGTGGTTTGGTTTTCATTAGAAGCCACCCCGTCGTCGTTGTCATCATCATCATCAAAAACATTATAAAAAAAAGAAGGTGTTTTTCAAGCACAATAAACAGGCAAAATACACAAAAATTACCTCAAACTGACAAACCATAGAAGACAATTTAAATATATTCATAATAAATCTTCCTTTTCCAACTTTCTTCCGACAAAGGACAATTATCCATCAGAAAAAACAAACCACTCTCATGGGACCGGTCTTGGGAATCCATACAGATTTGAGTCTCCCCTTCCGTCAATGAAAAGCCTCATATTCTACTTAAAATTCATTAAGTTATTAAACATGAAAACTAAAGTCTAAAGATTGCTACGAATGTATTAATAGGACTCATTGATATTACAAGTCAAATAATCCTCAAGTAGAACCTTTGCTACAAAATTTTAGTTTGACACTTTTATTTACACCTCCACTCACGTACGCGCATTATGTGACTTACGTCTCAATCCATCCCCATAAACAACCACAGCAACAACAAAGAACATTTGGGAGTCGTTCTTCCTACATTATTATGCTGGTATTTTGTTCGCTATGATTCGGCTCAATAAGAGGAATTCCAAAAAAATAGGAATAAGAGGAATTCCAAAAAAATAGGTAGGAGGACATTAAAAACAAAAAAGCCAGTTGTTTTAAACTTTTTTTTTTTGGTTGCTTTTGATCGCAATTTTTATCTCGTCAAGACTAATAATGATTTTAATCCAACAAAACGAAAATGAATTTCAAAAAAATTCCAAAAAAAAAAAAAAATTTATGAAGGAGGGGCCTAAACTAAAATTCCACATGCATCATCATCATTCTAAGCAAAATAAATTACCGCATTGTCCTTGATCCTTGACGGAGGCAACAGCCCCTTTCCCCCTCCAATCCACCGCCTCCGCCACCTCATCCCCAACCCTAAACTTGTACCTATCGCTCTCTGCCCTCCCGGCCCTCCCCTTCATCTCTACCCTCCCGCCCAAAAACCTCGACCGGAACTCCTCGTTGGTCAGGTCCGCAAACCGGTTCAGCCCCACCTTATAACTCCGGCCCGCGGCATTCTCCGCCTCGACGAACCTCATGTTGTCCTTGAATATCTCGAACCGCCTCTCCTTCTCGCCCACCCCGTTGTACGCCTTCCCGTGCCTGGCCAGCCACCTCTCGTACGCCGCCTCGACCTCAGCCTCCGTCCGCGAGTTGGGACGGTCGAAGACGTGGGTTTTGTCGTAGTTGACTATGGACATGTCGAGGGCGGATGCGGAGGCGAAGAGAAGGAAGAGGAGGAAGGCCATGGAGGAAGATTTGGAGGTCGCCATTATTGTCTGTTTTTTTCTGGTTTGGTTTGGTGATGATGGGGAGGAGGAGGAGGAGGAGGAGGATATATAGGGGTAAGAGGAGGAGTCCGGAAAGGGAGGGGGAATATGTATATATAGATAGGGGAGGAGTTCTGATGGGTGAAGGAAAGGAATAAGGGGGGGACTGAAGGTTGAAATGGAAAGGGACTGGTCCAATGGAATGAAGAGAGAAGCTTAGCCCCGAGGAAACAGGAGGTTTGCGCAGGGGAGGTTTCGTTTTGGACGGATCGGATTTGGAGAGAGAAAAAAGACAGAGAAAGAGGAGAGAGAGTGTGGTGGTGAGAGTAGAGAGAGCATTAATTTGGCTAGTTTAGGCGTCATTCCGTTTTATTTTTCAACAATTTCAAGTTTTAATATAATGAAAATAAAAAATAATTTTTAAATTTTTTTGCTCTATTTAAAAGATCTCAATAAGATTTATCAAATAAAATTCATATTGATAGAAAAATTATTTGCCTAAACACATGACTTTTGAGTTTAAAATTATCTTCAATTTTTAAAAATTCCTTTTTTATGAAATTGGAACGGGACTTCAACACACTTTTGAACGGCTCATATGTGTCTGCTCGGATATCACATCATTCGGGTAACGTGGTACACCCGGTAAAGAAAAATTCCTCGCAGGGGGAGAAGGACGGTGTGGTGGAAGTGGTGACCCATCTATCTAAATAAGGAAAAGTCAGTTACAAAGGTTTTGTTTGGTTGAAAGTTTAGTTTAGTTTAGTTTTGGTAGTGGGTAGAGAGAAAAATAGGGTAATGATTGGAGAGAGATAGAGAGAGATGAGAAAGTAATAATTGGAGAAATATGGTAATGATTGAAAAAAGAAGTAGGATAATGATTGAAAAACAAAACAAAATCAAAACAAAGTTTACAAACGAACATAGCCTTTAGTCTTCTACCCGTTTCTCTTTAGTTTTTTCTTTTTTGTTTTATTTAAAAGTCATAATTTTATATTTTTTTAATTCATCTCCAAACGAATTAATAATTTATAAAAATTTTGACAAAAGAATAATAACTTTGAATTTTTTTGAATATGGACAAAATTCAAAAATCCCAAATAGATCAAAACAACTAAGGAGAACAACTCAACAATTTTATTTTTTAATTTAATTTTCTCTTTTTCATTTTGAATCAAGATGTGTAATTTGTCTTAATCAATAGAATAAATAACAATAAATTTATGAAAAGAAACACAAATTATAATAAACTATTTTTGTCTTTTCTGAGTTTTTTTTAGAAACTATTTTACTTTTTTGATGTATCTCATCAAAAAAATAAGTAAATAAAAAGACGTAACCCAAGAACATACTGTGTAATCTAAACCGTTCAAAAGAGTTTTGGATGGTTTAGATTTAAAAAAAATTCTGAAAAAAAACTCTTCACTAGAAAAAGTTTTTTTTAAAAATCTAAACCCTAAATGTCGAGATGGACGGCCCGAATGGTACACAGCACGCCTCGATTCTAGATGTCGGTATTGTGCTTATTGGATTCTCGGTTACTTTTTCAAAACTTTACGTTCAATATCTTAAATTCCTCATTTATCTTGACAAAGAAAAAGTAAAAGTAAAAAACAAACCTGTTCGTTTTGAGTTTTAGATTCTAATTATTATCCTATTTCTTTTTAATTATTATTCTCATTTTTCTCTTTATCTATCTTCAATCATTAACTTTATTTCTAATCATTACTCTATTTCTCTCTTTATTTATTATCTACAAATTCAAATCCAAAATCTCAAAACAGAGCTGTATCTTGAAAAATTCTCGAAAGTGTATTTTTCTTGAAAAGATCATTTTCTATGTCTTCATGGTTCGTCTTGTCCAAAGTCCGAACTCGGTTGCTCAGTAGGAGATGGACGCTTCACGCTTCATGCACAGACACAGTGAACCAACAACTAGTGCAATTTTGTTCAGCTACGGAGCTCACACCAATTACCAGTTCGATGATCGAGCTATTTAGCCAATCCTGTTCAATCTCATATGGGTGAGTGTTTGATAACACTTGTTTTGAGAAAATCGAATGCTTGGATTAAGCGCGAACCCATCTAATCCAATTGAGTTGATTTCGGTTCCGTATGGATTCTAATGTCACGTCGATTTTTAGGTGGTGAACAAAATTGCTCTCCGCCAGTTGCTCAAATTTGCATGATTAGTTGGCAATATTCTTTTTCCATGCAACTCGCATGGGTTGCCAATCATCATATAAGATGTAGTTATTGCTGTTGGGATGGTTCAAATTCCAGTTTAATTAAAAGTCTTGCACATGGTTTTTTTTGTCTCTGGAGCCGAAGTGATAGCTTGTGTTGGCTGATTTCCTTCTTGCCATGTGACCTTCCAACTTCCTTGATGGGAACATGTAAAATGTAATTAATGCAGGGGTTAATTGGTAGGTGGTTAACTGATTATATAATGGCATGAGTGAAGGAGTTTTCGGTAGAGAGTGGAGAAAAACAGTGTGTGCAAGGGTCAAGTCTAGTACTTGGTGAGTGGTGACAGTGTGTTCTTGTATGAGTGAGTGTATAAGGGTTGGGTGTGGGTTATTTCATGCTCAAGTGTACTTGTACGGAAATTCTAATGGTGAAAGAACGGGATCCTCTCAGTGGAGTAGGCGTGTTATTGCCGAACCACGTAATTCTTGCGTGTCTCTCTTTGTTTTATTTTTCATCGTACTTCCATTGGTTGCGATTGTGGTTGTGTTTGAATCTCGATTCTTTGGTGCTTCCGCATTTTAATCACAACAATTGCAACACGGCATCATATCTTGGACATTATTGGAAGCTAGAGCTATTAGATGCATGAACTGATTTGATAGTGGTATGGAGCTTATAAGTTGTTTGTTGAAATGCTAATGTGATTTCGCTAGCCATCATAGTTGCTTGTTTGTGCTGACATATTCTGTGTGATAAAAGTAGTCTGCTATGGTTACTTCAAAGCTGTAATTTATCTCAGCAATTGCTCATGTTTTATGCACAATCAGCCTTTAACAATGTGTAATTCTTTGGTTTCTCTCACACGCATCTTGCATTTCTTTTTCTTTTCCTTTTGTGAAGAAGTTGTATAACGAAAAACCCAAAAAGAGAACAAGAGAAAAGGGAATGATAACAGGCTTGAAATCCTAAGAACAAACACAGAAGTTCAGAATACAAGGAACAACAGAAACTAAAGGCAGCCCAAACTCAAGGCTAAACTAGGTAGTCACTCCTAACAGAAAACTAGGAGGCAAGTTCCAATTCTCACATAGCCTAACAGCCTCAATCGTCAGTGACTGCCTTCCAGGAACACAAGGAGGCCCTAACATCCTTAGCAACTCTATGAACCACTATAGAAGATACGACGATTCCTTTCTCTCTGCAGATGATAAATGGTAGCAGATAAGCCCAGTCTAAGGACGACAGCTGACAAGGAAGCTTTAACCCCAAAAGCTGAACATCTAGTACCCCCAACACACACAAATCTGACTCCAAAATGCAGTCAAAAAAAGGCAGCCAAAGAAAAGATGCAAGTGAGATTCTCACCCCCATGACAAAGCAAGCAATTATCATCCACAAGAAGGCCCCACTGCATGAGTCTATCTTTTGTGCTTAACGTACCATGCCATACCAACCATTCAATAGAGGCCCACCTAGGGACATGGCCTTTAAACCGAACAGCTTTATGCCAATCAAACAAAGGGAGATCTTGCTTTATAGCCAGCCAAGCAGATTTAGTAGAGAAAGTACGACAGGGAGTAGGAGACCATATATCTCTATCCTCTCTCTTCTGATGGGGCACAAGAGGGGCAGGGGTAGCTTGCATGATTTCTTGAGTAACTGAACTTCTAACTCTAGGCCATCTCCCGCCTTCTGAGTCAATTATAGAACTCACCTTAGCCTGTTGATTTCTACCCATGTTGAACTCAATTCTATCACCAAACACACATGATTTCTTGCATTTTGTTTGTTTATGGAACCAAACTTCAGTTATTTTTAGATGGCTTAATATGCTTTCATAGGTTTTTTTTGGGTCTGTTTTTTACTGGTGTTAATTGTCCATTCCAACTAAGTCTCTGACAAGTGACAAACAGGACTATCCATAAAAGAATTAAGTTCCTCTACTGGTTAAGCGTTTCTATGACTCTTTATTCGTATCCTCCTTTTCGCTTTTGTATGAATTTGATGTCCTTAGAATTGAGAAAGATGAGGCTGTAATGTCTCACACAGTACGATTCCTTTCAAACATCCCATGATCCCTTTGTTGTTTGTGTTGGTGTTAATTTTTTAAGATGGGAATGTGTTGTTTAGATTGTCCATTTTGCGTTTCCTTAACTGCTGCAGGTGTTCAATTTGATAATTTGCTTGCTGGCGCTTCTCTGAATTATTTTTAGAACATAAATTTTCTTGCGCCTTGCCTTAAGTGGTAAGGAGATGCAGATAGGTAGGCGGTATGTCCAAATTTTGCAAAGCATATGACAATCACGATAACTCATAATTTCATAGAGAACAAAGGATACAGTACTTAAAAAACTCTTAGTGTAAACATATGTGAAAGATACAAAGTTTATTTAAGGGCAAAAGAAACATAGGTAACTTGTGTCAGTTGGTATTGAGCTCTAGTTCTTCAAGTAAAGCGCTCAGGTAATTGTAAGAGGATCCACCCTTTTCAACAGCCTTCTTTGCTGTCTCTCCCGGTGCCCTTGCTCTGCTCCTAATTCCCTCAGCTTCTTCACAAACCATTAGTTGAACCACTGCCTTCTCTATATCTTCCCTCTTTACATAAATCTTGCCATCCTCCGGCCATCTACACCATTCTTGAGCCCCTACTCCAATTCCAACCCTCAGAATGTCAGTCACTAGCTTTTCATTTTAAAACTGCTCAGCAAACAATAGCCACGCAATCAAGGGAACTTCGGCAGTCACTCCCTCCAGCAGTGAGTTCCATCCACAGTGAGTCATAAACCCTCCAACTGCTTTGTGGTCGAGTATAAGCACTTGTGGGCCCACCCCCTTATTATGAAGCCCTTCCCCTCTAACCTCTTCTCAAACCCGTCCGGTAACCACTCTTCCCTATCTTCTTCTTCCTTCTTTTTCTCCTTCCGCACAACCCATATGAATTCATGTCCGGAATTTTCCAGACCCATTGCTATCTCAAGTAGCTGAACATTCGAAAACTGGGACAAGCTTCCTAAGCACACATATAGAACCGAGTTTGGTTCCTTTGAGTCAAGCCAAGTCAAGCACTCGTGCTCATTGATAGAGATTGTGCTTCCTCTATGAGTTTTATCTTTGTTGTCTCTGTTGCAGAGTGAGACGGGACCCACATGCCGCACCCTTTTTCCAATTACCTTACTGTAGTGTTCTGAGTAAGCCGGTTCCAGCTCATGGAATCTGTTTATTAGAACACCATAGCTTGTCACCTCCAATTCCATGACTTTCTCGATCAACTTGGTAAACTGGTTTTCAGTTCCATCTCTTATGAAATCAGGGAGTTGATGTCTTGTCATCATAATTTTGTTTGGAAGGCCAGGCACAACGAAAACTTCTGAGTCTGATTCGACGTTCTTGTAAGGTTTATATTGGGATAATTCGCGATAAACAGAAACAGCGCACGCACTAGATTCGTGGAAAGCCAACCTTGGAATCCCATGCTTAGTTGCAACTTCACTAGCCCATGGAAACAACAAATCAGCGACTAGGCAATCTGGGGAGTCCTCTTCTAAGAGGTTTTCAAATGGCTGTTGAAGAAGCTCCGTGGCCTTGTACATCTTTTGGGACAATTCTCGGGAAGTGATGGAACTGTGGTTCTCAATGCCTTCAGGCAGTCCAACTTCTGCTGAAGGGAAGTTAATAAGACGAATAGTGGTTTCCAAGCCAAGTTCTCTGTCTCTGTCGATTGTTTTGGAGACGAGAGTTGCATTGACGGGTGTTAGAACTAAGGTTGCTTTGACGCCGCGCCTGGCAAATATTCTGGCCATTTCTACCATTGGGATCATGTGGCCCGGAGCCATCATTGGAAGGAAGTAGATATGAAGCTTATAATGAGGTTTTGAATCCATGGAGCCTTCTAGGAGGAATGAGAGTTCTAATTCTAAAATAGACGACGAAAGTGGCTGAAAAGAGACCTCAAGGCAATTTGCTCAAGTAGAAACTGTACAAGGGATGGATCTTTTTCTAGTTTCTTATAAAATTTGCATGTTGACATTTAAACCCAATGAAGTGTGGAGGTTAAGCATTGACATGACCTTTTCTTTTTCTTTTTTTGAAAGGGAAATGAACTTTTTTTCAACTTAGCAAATAAAGACTTCTGGTGTTATTAATTTTTTAGTCAAAAAAGCTTCCTAAATTTTCCAACTGACAATGGATTGCAGCCGACTTGGGTGACTTTGGGCTAATCAAACAAAGTGAGGAAGCAAGGAAGAAGATGCTTCCAAAGCATGGTATGCATCTCTCTCTCTCTCTCATATATATATATATATATAATTTTATTGGTCTAGGTTATTTTTTTCTATGGACGTGATTTTTAATACTTTGGTTTCTCACACATTTCTTGTGTTTTGTATGTTTGTGGAACCAAACTTCGGTTATTTTTAGTTGGCTTTATGATATGCTTTCCTAGTTAATTTGCTTTTTGTCTGCTTTTTATTTTTATTTTTATTGGTGTTCTTTTTCTATCCCTGCTATGAAAGACTATGTTCCTGTCTCTGACAGACAGGACTATCCATAACGAATTAAGTTTCTGGATAAGCGTTTCTATGGCTCTTTATTCATATCCTCCTTTTTGCCTTTGTTTGATTTAAATGTCCTTAAAAAGTTAAAAAAGAGAAAGATGAGGCTTTGATACATGTGAGAGATGATAGCTTATGAAGATTCTCATTTTTATTGCAATCTATAATATCTCGCACAGTGTGATCCCTTTCAAACATCCCAGGATCCCTTTGTTGTTTCTGCTGGTTTTAATTTTTTTTAAGCTAGGAATGTGGTGTTTAGATTGTCCATTTTGCATTTCATTAACTACTGCAGGTGTTCAATTTGATCATTTTCTTGGAGGCACTTATCTAAATCATTTTTATACTTAACTTTCTTGCGCCTTGCCTCAAGTGAAAGGAGTCGGCGATAGATAGGTGGTATGTCCAAATTCACATGACAATCACGATAACCCATAATTTCGTAGAGAAGAAGGATACGATACTTAAACAAACTCTTGTTGATAACAAACAGGGAAAGATACAAAGTTTATTTAAGGGCCAAAGAAACACAGGTAACTTGTGTCAGTTGGTATTGAGCTCTAGTTCTTCAAGTAAAGCACTCAGGTAATTGTAAGAGGATCCACCCTTTTCAACAGCCTTCTTTGCCATCTCTCCCAGTGCCCTTGCTCTGCTCCTAATTCCCTCAGCTTCTTCACCAACCAATAGTTGAACCACTGCCTTCTCTATATCTTCCCTCTTAACATAAATCTTGCCCTCCTCCGGCCATCTACACCATTCTTGAGCCCCTACTCCAATTCCAACCCTCAGAATGTCAGTCACTAGCTTTTCATTATAAAACTGCTCAGCAAACAACGGCCACGCAATCAAGGGAACTCCAGCAGTCACTCCCTCCAGCAATGAGTTCCATCCACAGTGAGTCATAAACCCTCCAACTGCTTTGTGGTCGAGTATAAGCACTTGTGGGGCCCACCCCCTTATTATGAAGCCCTTCCCTTCTAACCTCTTCTCAAACCCGTCCGGTAACCACTCTTCCCTATCTTCTTCTTCCTTCTTTTTCTCCTTCCGCACAACCCATATGAATTCATGTCCGGAATTTTCCAGACCCATTGCTATCTCAAGTAGCTGAACATTCGAAAAGTAGGACAAGCTTCCAAAGCACACATATAGAACCGAGTTTGGTTCCTTTGAGTCAAGCCAAGTCAAGGACTCATGCTCATTGATAGAGATTGTGCTTCCTCTATGAGTCTTATCTTCGTTGTCTCTGTTGCAGAGTGAGACAGGACCCACATGCCACACCTTTCTTCCAATTGTCTTACTATAGTGTTCGGAGTAAGCCGGTTCCAGCTCATGGAAGCTGTTTATTACAACTCCATAGCTTGTCACCTCTGCTTCCATGGCTTTCTCGATCAACTTGGTTAAGTGGGTTTCAGTTCCATCTCTTATGTGATCAGGGAGTTGTCGTCTTGTCATTGTAATTTTGTTTGGAAGGCCAGGCACAACGAAGACTTCCGAGTCTGATTCGACGTTCTTGTAAGGTTTATGTTGGGATAATTCATGATAAACACAAAGAGCGTATGCACCAATTCCATGGAAAATCAACCTTGGTATCCCACGCTTAGTTGCAACTTCACTAGCCCATGGAAAAAACAAATCGGCGACTAGGCAATCTGGGGAGTCTTCTTCTAAGAGGTTTTCAAATGGCTGTTGAAGAAGCTCCGTGGCCTTGTACATCTTTTCGGACATTTCTGGGGAAGTGATGGAACTGTGGTTCTCAATGCCTTCAGGCAACCCAACTTCTGCTGAAGGGAAATTAATAAGACGAATAGTGGTTTCCAAGCCAAGTTCTCTGTCTCTGTCTATTGTTTTGGAGACGAGAGTTGCATTGACTGTTGTTAGGATTAAGGTTGCTTTGACGCCGTGCCTGGCAAATAGTCTGGCCATGTCTACCATTGGGAGCATGTGCCCCTGAGCCATCATTGGAAGGAAGTAGATGTGAAGCTTATTGTGAGATCTTGAATCCATGTATCCTTTTAGGAGGAATGAGAATTGTGAAGTAAATGATGACAGAGGCTGAAGAGCGACCGGAAGGCAATATGCTCAAGTAGAAACTGTACAAGGGACTAAGTTTGGCTCTTTTCTATTTTCTTGTACAATTCCCATGTTGATTCTTCTTCTCTTTAGTTTGATATTTAAACACCAATGAAACTTGGAGCTGAAGCATAGAAATCACCTCTCTTTTTTCACTCCAATAGCGTTCTGGTATAAATCATATTTTAGTCCAAACTTGCCTAAATTTCTCTTACTGACAATTTGTTGCAGCCGACTTGGCTGATTGACTTTGGGTGCTAATCAAACAAAATGACGAAGCAAGCAAGAAGACTCTCTCTCTCTCTCTCTCTCTCTCTCTCACACACACACACACACACACACACACACACACACCCCTTTATTAGTCTAGTGTATTGTTTTCTATGAACTTGGAGTGCAAGAAATGCCTTGGTAATCATGCAGATTGCTATATTGATGGTTATCAGGTCAATGAGAGACTTATGCAATGCTTGTTTCATTTAGTTTTTCCGAGGAATTATATTATTAATTACAATGAGCTGGTTTTGTCCCTTTTAAAATCCATCATTGGTTGCATTTCCAAAGTAAGAAAATTTCCTTCTCTTTCAAAGACTAGGATACCTTAGTTGTTTTGGTAATATTTGTTTTGAGAAGTTTAATTAGTGGGCTGAGTCGCCTCCACTTGTCTCAACTTGGCTCTGCCTATATGGCTCTCCCTAAGGCCCCGTTCAGTTGCCAGGAAAGTACAGGAAATGATGGGAAAATTAATTTTTCCATAACTTTCCTAGTGTTCAGTTAGCAGGAAAATTCTAGGATTTACCAATTTAAGTTTTCCTACAGGAATTACTTTCCTGCAAAAGTGATCCTGCAAAAAACACAAGATTTTGCGTCGCGGGAAAAGGAAAATGAGTGAACACTCACAAAATTTTTCCGAAAGTTTCTTTTTCCTGACAAATGAACAACTAAACCTTAAATTTTCTTGCAAAATTCTTTTGTCAAATGAATACTCACAGGAAAATAATTTTCTTTTTCTTTTACTTCACCTCACTTCACTTTTTCTGGGAATCAATTTTCCACACAACTTTCTCGACAACTGAACGGAGCCTAAGGGTTTGGTACCTTGTGGCGGCAGCAGCAGCTCATGTGCTCGTTGTTCATTCCTTCACAATGCTCACGTCCCATGGTGTCCTTGACTTCTGACTCTTCCCGGCCTAAACTCTCTATTGCCGGTGCGTTGACCCTCAATTATTTAAGGTTCTTCGAGCCCTCTCGAAGCTATAAAGTGCAGGCTAGGTTCTTTATCGTATAATCCAAGGTTTAGGGGCCCCGAGCAATAACTTGATGGGGTTATGCCTAGAGCCAAGACTATGCGACTCTCGATCTGTTTAATGGACGGTTACAAAATTACAATATTGTCGCTTGCTTCGTGTTCAACAAGGCCATGCCGTTTGTTGATATCTTCCATCGCTTGAGTTGTTTCCAGAAGCTTGGGTGAGGCATTTACCCCGTACACACTCTGACCATTGCCCTTTACTAATCTCCTTGGATAGTCAAGTTCCCTCGCGAGCCAGTCGCCCGTTGCTTTGTTTTTGTAGGAGAGCTGGGTTCGCTCTGTAACTTGGATGCTATTTTACTTGGGGTCTTGGGGGTAGGTAGTCGGTTTTGTTAGTCTTGAATCTTGATCTTTGTTTTGGTTTGCCGTCGGTTGTTCCATAGCAAAGGCATGTTTGGTTATCGTACTTTCTTTTCGTATTATGATCAATGGAATGATCACATTTGTAAGTAGTATAAAAAAAGGAGAGAAGAAAGAAAATATAATATTAGCCCATTATCAAGTATGAAGGGGAGTACAAAATCACACGAGCAATAAGCGAGTCGCGACATGGCTGGTTCAGTATTTGGAAACTTGAACTTGGTTGGACGATGTCAAAGTTCAAGTTATCATAGCCCCTTGGGGTTAAACACACTTTTTTTTTTTAAACAGCAAAGAAAGGAGTTAAAAACACGGACGAGGTAATATTAATTCCCTGACAGAAATGACACGTAAATGGGCTTGTAGGCTTGCAGCAATGGACTTTTATCAGACTAGGGCCACGTAAGAGCATCGCACCAAGCTCAACAAATTTAAGTCAAATTATAGCTCAGTGAGTCACCGTTATTATTTTGCCTAGTAATTTTTGGATTATCCAATGCATCGGGCTCTTTATTTTAAAGGGAAAAAAACTGAAATAGTTTTTGTAATTAAGTGTTTGTGTCAACTTGATTCCTGTAGTTTTAATTGGTTCGATTTACACTCTGTACTTTCCCTTTTGTTTAAACTTGGTCTAATTACTAACTACCGTTAGCCTTTTTAACACCAAACAGGAATTGGCCCCTTTTTGGGTGTTAAAATAGTAATTCTTCCATTCCCCTCTGTGGAACTACTCAAACTTCAACATCCCTAGTTAGGAATCAGTGCATGGGCCAAGTGTAGGAAAATGAATGGAATTATAGGGCACTATTTTTTGTAACCACTTGTGCTATTAAGTTAGGTTTAATGTAACCTAGTTGAGTGGTTTGTTATGTCTATGTATTAGGTTATGACTTGCTAAATTTGGAACTGAGTTTATGTAATATTCTGACTTTTGGGTATGATTTCTTTACCAAATTTTGCTGATTACCAAAATTCAAACTTAATACCAGTGATTGACATTAGGAATGGAAGAATGAGCTGTATTTTGGTTTAGAGGTATATTAGGGCAAGAGGGGAATGAGAGAATTACTATTTTAGCCCTAGAAAAGGGACTTATTCGCGTTTGGCGTTATAAAGGCTAACGGTAGTTAGTAATTGGACAAAGTTGGAACAAAATGAAAAGTATAGAGTGTAAATTGAGTCAATTAAAACTGTAGGGACCAAGTTGACACAAACACTTAACTACAGGGCCCGTTTCGGGTTTTCTTTTTTTCCCCCCTATTTTAAATGTAATTCATTACCTTATTGTGTGGTGTAAGAAAAAGATGTACTACTAATTGAGAAGTTTTAAGCGGCCCTATCCAAAATTCAAATCCAAATCCATTTCAGATTTGATTTAGTTGACCAAAGGACAGGAAATCTTTCCAATGAGATCGAAGCAATAGGAATGAAATGTAAAACCTATCTGGGTATAAACTAAGGAAAAATTTATTAGTACAACACTTCGTAGAAAAATTTACACAATATGCTTTTGTGGTACTGTATCATTGGGCAATGTAAAATGACGTCTCATCTATTGCCCAATGAACTAATAAAGTGAAGCGTTTCGCTCTTTCATGAATGATGACATAGTAAAGTATAATAGCATAAGCTTTCAGTTAAGTACGTTGTACGATGATTTGTTGTGTTTATCAATTAATTAATCACATATGTGCCGTGTCCAAAAATAAAAAAAAAACTCTGTGTAGTCAATCACAATATTCAACAAAAGAGATTTCTCCTTAAAATGGGATAGCAGTTTTTACATAAATATATTTCCGTGGAATTGTATAGGGACCAATTTCTCTTCATAATTATGGTACTGAAACGACGACAATGCTACTACCATACAGAAACACACAATCACTCACTCACAATAGGAGTGGGTCTTGCATATACTAGAGTCTAGTGTATACGGAGTCCACTCCTATTGTGAGTGAGTGTTTGTAAGTGATTATATACTTATTGCCGAAACAAATTTACATAAAATTGCAGACAGATTAAATCGAAGGATAAAATATAAAAGCAATCAACTCAACTCAAACCAAGTATTCATGCACCATTATCTCAATTTGGCATTGGCATCTCAAGCTTGATAAGAACTCAATTCACGTATCAGAGCATTCAAATCAACGTACGACAATCCACCTTTCTCAACCGCCTTTTTAGCCATCTCCTTAAACCCTCTCACCTTATTCCTCATCTCCTCTACCTCTTCCCCCGCAACAACCTGTCGCACCGCCTTCCCAACCTCCTCTCTCCTCACCCCATTATTCACCTTCATGCTCCACTTTTTGCTATTTGTCTGTTTTTTTAAATTTTTTATTGGTGTTCTTTTTCTATCCCAGCTATGAAAGACTATGTTCCATTTTGCCTTTGTTTGATTTTAATGTCCTTAAAAAGTTAAAAGAGAGAAAGATGAGGCTTTGATACATGCGAGAGATGATAGCTTATGAAGATTCTCATATTTTATTGAAACCTATAATATCTCGCACAGTGTGATCCCTTCCAAACATCCCAGCAGGATCCCTTTGTTGTTTGTGCTGGTTTTAATTTTTTTTAAGCTAGGAATGTGGAGTTTAGATTGTCCATTTTGCGTTTCTTTAACTGCTGCAGGTGTTCAATTTGATAATTTTCTTGGAGGCACTTCTCTAAATCATTTTTATACTCAACTTTCTTGTGCCTTGCCTCAAGTGATGAAGGAGTCGGCGATAGATCGGTGGTATGTCCAAATTCACATGACAATCATGATAACCCATAATTTCGTAGAGAAGAAGGATACGATACTTAAACAAACTCTTATTGAAAACATAAGTGAAAGATGCAAAGTTTATTTAAGGGCCAAAGAAACACAGGTAACTTGTGTCAGTTGCTATTGAGCTCTAGTTCTTCAAGTAAACCGCTCAGGTAATTGTAAGAGGATCCACCCTTTTCAACAGCCTTCTTTGCCGTCTCTCCCAGTGCTCTTGCTCTTCTCCTAATTCCCTCAGCTTCTTCACCAACCATTAGTTGAACCACTGCCTTCTCTATGTCTTCCCTCTTTACATAAACCTTACTCTCCTCCGGCCATCTACACCATTCCTGAGCTCCTACTCCGACTCCAACCCTCAAAACATCAGTCACTAGCTTTTCATTATAAAACTGCTCAGCAAACAACGGCCACGCAACCAATGGCACTCCAGCAGTCACTCCCTCCAGCATCGAGTTCCATCCACAGTGAGTCATAAACCCTCCAACCGCTTCATGATCGAGTATAAGAACTTGTGGGGCCCACCCCCTTATTATGAAGCCCTTCCCCTCTAACCTCTTCTCAAACCCTTCCGGTAACCACTCTTCCCTATCTTCTTCTTCCTTGGTCTTTTTCTCCTTCCTCACTACCCATATGAATTCCTGTCCGGAATTTTCCAGACCCATTGCTATCTCAAGTAGCTGAACATTCGAAAAGTAGGACAAGCTTCCAAAGCACACATATAGAACCGAGTTTGGTTCCTTTGAGTCAAGCCAAGTCAAGCACTCATGCTCATTGATAGAGATTGTGCTTCCTCTATGAGTTTTATCTTCGTTGTCTCTGTTGCAGAGTGAGACGGGACCCACATGCCACACCTTTCTTCCAATTGTCTTACTATAGTGTTCGGAGTAAGCCGGCTCCAGCTCATGGAAGCTGTTTATTACAACTCCATAGCTTGTCACCTCTGCTTCCATGGCTTTCTCAATCAGCTTGGTTAAGTGGCTTTCAGTTCCATCTCTTATGTGATCAGGGAGTTGTCGTCTTGTCATTGTAATTTTGTTTGGAAGGCCAGGCACAACGAAGACTTCTGAGTCTGATACGACGTTCTTGTAAGGTTTACGTTGGGATAATTCGCGATGAACAGAAAGAGCGTATGCACCAGTTCCGTGGAAAGCCAACCTTGGTATCCCATGCTTAGTTGCAACATCACTAGCCCATGGAAATAACACATCAGCGACTAGGCATTCTGGGGATTCCTCTTCTATGAGGTTTTCAAATGGCTGTTGAAGAAGCTCCATGGCCTTGTACATCTTTTCGGACATTTCTGGGGAAGTGATGGAACTTTGGTTCTCAATGCCTTCAGGCAACCCAACTTCTGCTGAAGGGAAATTAATAAGACGAATGGTGGTTTCCAAGCCAAGTTCTCTGTCTCTGTCAATTGTTTTGGAGACGAGAGTTGCATTGACGGGTGTTAGGATTAAGGTTGCTTTGATGCCGCGCCTGGCAAATAGTCTGGCCATGTCTACCATTGGGAGCATGTGCCCCTGAGCTATCATTGGAAGGAAGTAGATGTGAAGCTTATTGTGAGGTCTTGAATCCATGTAGCCTTTTAGGAGGAATGAGAATTGTGAAGTATATGATGAAAGAGACTGAAGAGCGACCGGAAGGCAATATGCTCAAGTTGAAACTGTACAAGGGACTAAGTTTGGATTTTTTCTATTTTCTTGTACAATTCCCACGTTGATTCTTCTTCTCTTTAGTTTGATATTTAAACACCAATGAAACTTGGAGCTGAAGCATGGAAATCACCTTTCTTTTTGCACTCCAATAGCGTTCTTGTATAAATCATTTTTTAGTCCAAACTTGCCTAAATTTCTCTTACTGACAATGGGTTGCAGCCGAATTGGCTGACTGACTTTGGGCGCTAATCAAACAAAATGACGAATCAAGCAAGAAGATTCTCTCTCTTTCTCTCTCTCTCTCTCTCTCTCTCTCTCTCACACACACACACACACACACACACCCCTTTATTGGTCTAGTTTATAGTTTTCTATGAACTTGGAGTGCAAGAAATGCCTTGGTAATCGTGCACATTACTATATTGATGGTTATCAGGTCAATGAGAGACTTATGCAATGCTTCTTTTTTAGCTTCTTCCGAGGAATTATTATTAATTACAATGAGCTGGTTTTGTCCCTCTTAAAATCCATCATTGGTTGCATTTCCAAAGTAAGAAAATTTCCTTATCTTTCAAAGACTAGGATACAATAGTTGTTGAGGTAATATTTATTTTGAGAAGTTTAATTGGTGGGCCGAATCTCCTCCACTTGTCTTAACTTGGCTCCGCCTATATGGCTCTCCCTAAGGGTTTAGTACTTTGTCGCGGCAGCAGTAGCTCATGTGCTCATTGTTCATTCCTTCATAATGCTCACGTCGCATGGTGTCCTTGACTCCTGATTCTTCCCTGCCTAAACTCTCTATCGCTGGTGCGCTGACCCTCAATTATTTACAGTTCTTCGGGCCTTGTTGAAGCTATAAAGTGCAGGCTAGGCTCTCTATCGTATAATCATAGTTGTCAGAATCGTACGATTCACGATTCGTATTGTACGATTCAATACAATTCGGTGGATAATCGATACGAATAGGCTGCCGAATCAAAAATAGTTGAGAATCGTAAATGAATAAGTGAATTGTTCGATTCACTTAAAATTTCCGAAATTCATTTTTTACTCTTGTTTTGCTTCTTTTGTTGTATGGAAAGGGTTTAAATATTTTTTTTAAGGTCTAATATTGTTATATGTCATCTTTTGTCTATGTTATATGGATAGATAATAAGAAAAAGAGATTTATTACGAGAGTGAATCGAAAATAAGGAAGATAAATGAAATATAACAACCCTATAGACCTTCTAAGGGTTTGTTTTGTACTTACAACTCTTTCGTACAAAAAGAACAATAAGTAGGCTTTACGATGATTACAAATCATCATCTCTTGGAAGCTACAATAGAAGCAACTTACCTAATATTCCACGTTATTATCAAATCATCATTTAGAAGAAAGTATTTATTGATTTAGGCCTAAATCTTTCATTTGTAGTATATATTGTTGTTACCCTAATCAATAAGTATAGGTTTCTATGCATTATAGAAGTCCTGACTGAATCAGAGCGATTCACGATTCGATTTGATTCACGATTCGAAAAATTACCATTTCGATTCTCGATTTGATTCACAATTTGACAACTATGAGTATAATCCAAGGTTTAGGGGCCCCGAGCAATAACTTGGTGGGTTTATGCCTAGAGCCAAGCCTATGCGACTCTCGATCTGTTTAATGGATGGTTACAAAATTACAAAATTGTCGCTTGCTTCATGTTCAACAAGGCTGTGCCTTTTGTTGATATCTTCCATTGCTTTGCTTTGTTTTATACCTGACTTTCTTGCGCCTTGCCTCAAGTGATAAAGGAGTCGGCGATAGATAGGTGGTATGTCCAAATTCACATGACAATCACGATAACCCATAATTTCGTAGAGAAGAAGGATACGATACTTAAACAAACTCTTATTGAAAACATAAGTGAAAGATACAAAGTTTATTTAAGGACCAAAGAAACACAGGTAACTTGTGTCAGTTGGTATTGAGCTCTAGTTCTTCAAGTAAAGCACTCAGGTCATTGTAAGAGGATCCACCCTTTCCAACAGCCTTCTTTGCCATCTCTCCCAGTGCCTTTGCTCTGCTCCTAATTCCCTCAGCTTCTTCACCAACCATTAGTTGAACCACTGCCTTCTCTATATCTTCCCTCTTTACATAAACCTTACTCTCCTCCGGCCATCTACACCATTCCTGAGCTCCTACTCCGATTCCAACCCTCAAAACATCAGTCACTAGCTTTTCATTATAAAACTGCTCAGCAAACAACGGCCACGCAACCAATGGCACTCCAGCAGTCACTCCCTCCAGCATCGAGTTCCATCCACAGTGAGTCATAAACCCTCCAACCGCTTCATGATCGAGTATAAGAACTTGTGGGGCCCACCCCCTTATTATGAAGCCCTTCCCCTCTAACCTCTTCTCAAACCCTTCCGGTAACCACTCTTCCCTATCTTCTTCTTCCTTGGTCTTTTTCTCCTTCCTCACTACCCATATGAATTCATGTCCGGAATTTTCCAGACCCATTGCTATCTCAAGTAGCTGAACATTCGAAAAGTAGGACAAGCTTCCGAAGCACACATATAGAACCGAGTTTGGTTCCTTTGAGTCAAGCCAAGTCAAGCACTCATGCTCATGCTCATTGATAGAGATTGTGCTTCCTCTACGAGTTTTATCTTCGTTGTCTCTGTTGCAGAGTGAGACGGGACCCACATGCCACACCTTTCTTCCAATTGCCTTACTATAGTGTTCGGAGTAAGCCGGTTCCAGCTCATGGAAGCTGTTTATTACAACTCCATAGCTTGTCCCCTCTGCTTCCATGACTTTCTCGATCAACTTGGTTAAGTGGCTTTCAGTTCCATCTCTTATGTGATCAGGGAGTTGTCGTCTTGTCATTGTAATTTTGTTTGGAAGGCCAGGCACAACAAAGACTTCTGAGTCTGATTCGACGTTCTTGTAAGGTTTATGTTGGGATAATTCGCGATAAACAGAAAGAGCATATGCACCAGTTCCATGGAAAACCAACCTTGGTATCCCACGCTTAGTTGCAACTTCACTAGCCCATGGAAAAAACACAGCAGCAACTAGGCAATCTGGGGAGTCTTCTTCTAAGAGATTTTCAAATGGCTGTTGAAGAAGCTCCGTGGCCTTTAACATCTTTTGGGACATTTCTGGGGAAGTGATGGAACTTTGGTTCTCAATGCCTTCAGGCAACCCAACTTCTGCTGAAGGGAAATTAATAAGACGAATAGTGGTTTCCAAGCCAAGTTCTCTGTCTCTGTCAATTGTTTTGGAGACGAGAGTTGCATTGACGGGTGTTAGGATTAAGGTTGCTTTGACGCCACGCCTGGCAAATAGTCTGGCCATGTCTACCATTGGGAGCATGTGCCCCTGAGCCATCATTGGAAGGAAGTAGATGTGAAGCTTATTGTGAGGCCTTGAATCCATGTATATCCTTTTAGGAGGAATGAGAATTGTGAAGTTGATGATGAAAGAGGCTGAAGAGCGACCGGAAGGCAATATGCTCAAGTAGAAACTGTACAAGGGACTAAGTTTGGATCTTTTCTATTTTCTTGTACAATTCCCATGTTGATTCTTCTTCTCTTTAGTTTGATATTTAAACACCAATGAAACTTGGAGCTGAAGCAGGGAAATCACCTTTTTTTTTTCTTTTCCACTCCAATAGCGTTCTTGTATAAATCATATTTTAGTCCAAACTTGCCTAAATTTCTCTTGTGACAATGGGTTGCAGCCGACTTGGCTGACTGACTTTGGGCGCTAATCAAACAAAATGACGAAGCAAGCAAGAAGATTCTCTCTCTCTCTCTCTCTCTCTCTCTCTCTCTCACACACACACACACACACACAACCCTTTATTGGTCTAGTTTATTGTTTTCTATGAACTTGGAGTGCAAGAGATGCCTTGGTAATCATGCACATTGCTATATTGATGGTTGTCAGGTCAATGAGAGACTTATGCAATGCTTCTTTCATTTAGCTTCTTCGGAGGAATTATTATTAATTACAAAGAGCTGGCGGATTAAAAAAAAAAAAATACAATGAGCTGGTTTTGTCCCTTTTAAATGTAATTCATTACCTTATTGTGTGGTGTAAGAAAAAGATGTACTACTGCTTGAGAAGTTTTAAGTGGCGTGAAGGCCCTATCCAAAATCCAAATCCAAATCCATTCCAGATTTGATTTAGCTGACCTAAGGGCAGGAAATCTTTCCAATGAGAGCGAAGCAATAGGAATGAAATGTAAAACCTATCTGGGTATAAACTAAGGAAATTTTTTTTATTAGTACAACACTTTGTAGAAAAGTGTACCCAATATGCTTATGTGGCACTGTATTATTGGGCAATGTAAAATGACATCTCATCTATTGCCCAATCAACTAATAAGGTGAAGCGTTACACTCTTTCACGAATAATGACATTGTAAAGTATTATAGCATGAGCTTTCAGATAAGTATGTTGTATGATGATTTGTTGTGTTTATCAATTAATTAATCTCATATGTGCCGTGTCAAAAAAAAAAAAAAAAACTCAATGTGTAGTCAATCACAATATTCAACAACCAAAGAGATTCCTCCTTAAAATAGGATAACAGTTTTTATGTGGAGTTTTTAAATATTCATCCTCATGCGTCACTCCTCGTAAATTTTCATCCTTTGACTTTTTTGCACTTATATTTTCATCCTTTCTCTTTTTTATATTTTCATCCTTTCTCTTTTTTAATACCAATAGTA
Source organism: Rhododendron simsii (assembly GCA_014282245.1). Lineage (NCBI taxonomy): Eukaryota > Viridiplantae > Streptophyta > Magnoliopsida > Ericales > Ericaceae > Rhododendron > Rhododendron simsii. Next base: position 29,632,431 of record CM024963.1, read on the forward strand.
CCCTTACATATAAATATGCATAACAGATGTTGCCTAAATAGGTGGCATGTAATTAGGTTTTATGTGATTATGGTTTCCTAATTAATTAAATGAGATTTCATTGATGATTTGAAAATGAAGGGGGATAATTCAAATCTTTGTTATCTTTTTTTCCAAAACTTTTTAAAACTAACTGAAATCCATTCCATTCCATATACACACTGAATCCCCATTGAATAAATACATCATGAATGGAAAGAAATTTATAATAAGTGTTTCATGGTTAATTATATACATGATTTTTATAACATACACGAAACCATCGCCTCGATCATATCATATTCGTGACATCGATTCGCAATTGTGGAATAGATTTTATTATTAAAACATGACATATTAAGATCATGACGCAATTCGAATCAATAAACGTAACATCTATTCCATAAAAACATGACAATCATTAATCCCAACAAATAAACGCCAAATCGATTCCACCATGAAATCGGTATCATAAATACGACAAATTTCGAAATATAAACTTTAAAATTGTGGCAGATTTCATATATCGATTCAAGTACCCTGTTGTGCAATCCGCCATGAACTTCAACCATGGCAAATTTCTAAAAATTTGAACCTAAAAACTGAACCTATAAACATGGCAGATTTCATCTGCATGCACGTAATACAACCCCAAGCCTCACCGCCTCGGTATGAACTTCAAAATCATGAACTTAAAAATCTGTCATGTTTTATGAACCTGAACATGAACTTCAAAACATGACAGATTTCTAAAAAATTGAACCTAAAAACATGGCAGATTTCATCTACATGTACGTAATACAACCCTAAGCCTCGCCGCCTCGGTCTCCTCCACTACGGCTTTCTCGACCCAATTTGACCCAAAGTACCTTCGTTTTTGTCATCGTTAGAGAGGAGTATCGCGTTCATGGAAATAGTGTAACTGGTGGAGTAGTTTTGTGGAGAAACAGATCTGACCCCATGCCCCGTCGGTGCATCTTCCCCATACGCTGTTGCTCCATGCTCGCTGCCGATCGTTGCTCACCACCGCTTGCCCTTGCTGTGATTTCGGGGGATTCATGTCGTCTTTCACCGCTTGCACCGCCACTTGCCAATTACTTGGAGATTGCACGAAAATCCATTTTATTATCCCAATCAACCAATTTTCAATCATCAAAATCATCATCTACAACAGCAATAACATAATCATAAACAACTTCACCATCTCCACCTCCTGATATCCGCTAGTACAGCGCGGAAGAGTGGACAACGATGGCGACTGGACAACGTGGTGAATCATTGAAACTGTTGGGAACATGTGTGATGCAGCTGAATTCATGAGAGATTAGTTAGCGTACTAATCCGAACGAGATAGATAACTCGTCGCAACGAGCAATTCTTGCGCACAAGAATGAAAGGGAAAAATCTCTGCAATATTATTAATCAAAAGCTTAAAAGTTAAATAAACATCAGGTTACAACCCCTTATATAGGCCGAAACTTTAGAAATCCTAAAAATAAACTTGGAAAATAAAAATTCCCATAATTTGGGACTTTTCCTAAAACTGAAAACGGGAAAGAAAAACAAAACTTTCCCAAAAAGAATCAACTTAAAAGGAATTACGAACTAAGAGTTATTAACGAAACAAATCTTTCCTAAAACGGCAAAATAACGCAATTGAAGGCCTAAACGAAGAAATTAGGCCGAAAAACACCATTCATCATCAACCTTGGTTGATGAGTATGGACCGGAGCGCCAAAATAAGTCAGCCCACCAAGTTTGAGCCCATTCCGAGCTTGTCCGAATTTAGCCAATTTGGGTAATCCGAAATTAAACATCGTTTGGACTTTCGGGGCTTGGCTCGGTCCAATTGATCATGGAATTGGGCCTCCACGTGTTCTACATCAATGTGTGAAAGATTGAGAGTCCCACATCGGATAAAAAGAAAAAGAGTTGGACCTTAATATACAATTTGATGGCTCACCACTTACGAGGCTTAAACTTTTAAGTGAATATGGGTCATTCAATGTATATTGGGTTCAGGCGATGTGGTGTTAACTCCGTGGATACTCCCCAACGGATTGGGCCTGTGCGCACACGGAAAACCTCAAGCGGATCAGACTCCCAACAAATGGCATCAAAGCCGAAGGCTGACGATCTTTAGGTAGATCGACTCAAACCGATTTGGTGGGCTTGCATGGAGACTCTCAATGGAGCGAGAAAAATCCAAGGTGGCTCTCGATGGAGCAAGGATGCAGGCGGAGCGCTGCATGGAGGCTCTTGATAAGAGTAAATGGGTTGGTTCTCGATCGATGGAGTGGGTGCGATGAAGTCCGGGGTTAAATCAGTGTTGGAGAATAAAGATCATGGATCTATTTCCCAACAAATGGTATCAGAGCCGAAGGCTGACGATCTTTGGGCGGATCGACCCAAACCGATTTGGTGGGCTTGCATGGAGACTCTCGATGGAGCGAGAAAAATCCAAGGTGGCTCTCGATGGAGCAAGGATGCAGGCGGAGCGCTGCATGGAGGCTCTCGATAGAGTAAACGGGTTGGTTCTCGATCGATGGAGTGGGTGCGATGAAATCCGGGGTTAAATCGGTGTTGGAGAATAAAGATCACAGATCAAGGGGGAGTCAAGAGGATCAAATCGAGGGGGTGCTAGGCCCAATGGATGGTTTATACATGAGGGGGAGATTGTTGGGAACATGTGTCAAAGATTGAGAGTCCCACATCAGATAAATAGAAAAAGAGTTGGACCTTAATATACAATTTGATGGCTCATAAATGGATATGGGTCATTCAATGTATATTGGGTTCAGGCGATGTGGTGTGAACTCCGTGGATACTCCCCAACAGATTGGGCTTGCGCGCACACAGAAGACCTCAGGCGGATCAGACTCCCAACAGAACCGCCAATTTAAATCATAAAAAAATGAATTTGGGGCACTTAAGAACTGGGACCATTCAAAAATCGTTCTTTCTCCTTCGATGACTAGTGTCTTCCGGCGATGTCGATTACGGACCGAGTCTAGTGATGGAGGATGGAAGACGAAGTCGACTGAGGACGAGAAATAAATTCTCAGATTTGTTCTCCGTGAGGATGTGATATTGTGTGGTGGTTTTTTCATCCTAATTTCAAATTACTTATAATAATATTTGGAAAGCAAAAATTTAGGGATTTGATATGACTTACAATCGAAAAAATAGCAATTAGGACCTGAAAGATTTGAAATAGATATGAAAGCGTGATTTTAGGGATTTGGTAAGTGTAGATATCCATAAATTACAGCACGGGACCTTCGAAGTTATTTTTCAGTTCCAAAAATCATTGCCTCTATATAGGCTCCCAAAAAACAAATAAATTCCATAAATAAAGTCCTACAAGGGTAAGATGGGATTTTTCAAAATTAGAGGATGAAAACATAACCTGGAAAAATGGCCGGGATAAAAACATACGTCGGTTAAGGTCTGAGAATGAATCTTTAAGTCTTCTTTTTACATAAATATTTTCGTGGACTTGTATGGGGACCAATTTCTCTTCATATTTATGGTACTGAAACAACAACAATGCTAGTATCATACAGAAACACACAAGCACTCACTCACAATAGGAGTGGGCCTTGCACACACTAGAGTCCCACTCCTGTTGTGAGTGAGTGCTTGTGTATGATCCTATTGTGAGTGAGTGTTTGTGTATGATTATATACTTGCCAAAACAAATTTACATAAAATCGCAAACAGGTTAAATCGAAGGACAAAAAACAAAAGCAATCAACTCAACTCAAATCTTCATCCACCATTATCTCAATATGTCTTCGGCATCTCAAGCTCGATAAGAACTCAATTCAAGTATCAGAGCATTCAAATCAACGTACGACGATCCACCTTTCTCAACCGCCTTCTTAGCCATCTCCTTAAACCCTCTCGCCTTATTCCTCATCTCCTTCGCCTCTTCCCCCGCCACAACCTGTTGCACTGCCTTCCCAATCTCCTCTCTCCTTACCCCATTATTCACCTTCATGCTCCACTTTTTATTCCCAACGCTAACCCCAATCCTTAGAATCTCTGTCACCAGCTTTTCATTGTAAAATTGTTCAGCGAACACCGGCCATGTCACCATCGGAACTCCGGCGCTGATCCCTTCCAGTGTCGAATTCCACCCGCAGTGAGTCACAAAACCACCCACCGCTTCGTGATCAAGAATCAACACTTGGGGGGCCCACCCCCTGATAATTAAACCCTTGTCTTTCATCCTCTCTTCAAACCCCTCTGGTAACCACTTCTCGTTTTCCAATGCCATTTTTTCCCTCCTAACAGCCCAGATGAATTGTTGCCCAGAAGATTCCACACCCATTGCGATCTCGTACAGCTGAGAATCGTCAAATTTCGCCACGCTTCCGAAACAAATATAAATCACTGAATTGGGTTCCTTTGAATCCAGCCATTTTAAGCACTCGTGCTTGTCAATCGTTGCTTCTTTACCCCTGTGTGCTTTGTCTTCGACTTCTCGATTGCATAACGAAACGGGACCAATATGCCAAGCCCTTCTTTTCAAGACATTCCTGTAATAATCAGCATACTCTGTTTCAAGCTCGTAAAAGCTATTGGCTATAACTCCATAGCTTGATAGCTCCGATTCTTTCATTTTTATCCGCAGCTTAGCGAAATCTGATTCGGACCCGTCCCGTTCGTCCTCTGACAGTTGCATCTTCGTGAGCCTAATTTGATGAGGAAGGTCAGGCACCAAAAAGGGTTCATCATCGGACGAAACTTCTCTCTGAGGCTTGTATAACCTCATATTCTCCGTAGCACAGAGAGCAAAAAAGCTAGTCCCGTGGAAAACCAACCTCGGAATGTTGAATTTCGCGGCGACTTCGGTGGCCCACGGGAAGAACATGTCGGCGACGAGGCAGTCGGGTCGGACCTCATCGAGGATCCGCTCGAGCGGGTGTTGGAGCATAAACATGGCTTTGAAGAACTTGGGCACCATGTCGTCGGTAGTGATTCTATCGGCAGTTTCGCACGCTTCCGGCAAGCCAACGGCAGCCGCCGGGAATTCGAGGGTGAGGATTCCCATTTCGAAGCCCAGCTGATTGGTTCTTTCAACTGATTTCTGGAAGAAGTGGACGTTGAGGGGAGTGGTGATTATGGTGGATTTGACGCCACGGGCAGCGAAGAGTTTGGCGATGTCAAGAGTTGGGATCATGTGGCCATGAGCCATCATGGGGAAGAAGAAGACATGGAGTTGACCCATTTTGGGATGTAATTAAAATCAAACTTTGGAGACTTGGAAATGATAAAAAGACTCAAGTTTGACTATGAGAAGTTTAGTACAGTATCATGGCTTATATATATATGCAGAGCAGAGGCAGAGCAAGAGTGTTGAACTGGTACAGTTTTATTGCAGGAAACCTTCACAAGGTGGAGTACTTCGGCAAACGTTATTGCACTCGTCATCTCGTTCTTGGAGAGAGAAACCAGACCCATTTGCATTTTTTTTTTTACTAATACAGTACAGTTTTGGGCGGTATTTAAATACTCCTAAACGACTAATTTATTTGGAGGGGTATTTATGGTTAGAGGTGCGCATCTTGCTTCAGCATCATCGTGTCATATTTCTTGAAATTTTGCGTCATTTTCGCTGCTTGTCGAAATAAGTACTTATTAACTAGCCAAAAACATATTATTATTTCTTGCCATTGACGTGATATGCGTAACACGACCAATAATACGCAATCCCAGCTTTGTAACTCGTGACATTGTTATATTCTCAAATGATAATAATAGGTCAAGGGTATTCTGTTTTTTTTCTTTGGGTACAAGTAATGTTCATGTATTGACGCAAATACGTGCGTCATGCATTTTGAGTTCTTTAATTTTGGTGTGTGGTCCAAGTCTTTTTTCGTTTGAATTGACCAGAATAACGATAAAGACAATCCAATCACAGAGTAGTAGTATCAAATTAAGAAAGAAGAAAAAATCAGAGGGAAGTAGGAGTAATAGTACGTGGAAACAATAGGGTAGAGAAAGGAACGTAAATTCCTCCTAATCCTTTTGCAAAGGGAAAGGAGATGAATGAGAAATGAAGTGAGTCCATGTGGTCACGCCTAGGTAAAGTTGCTACGTTGGTCGTCCCCTTCCACTACGCTGGGCCTCCACATTTTGGGCCAAAAATGGGGCACTCCTTCGTAGATAAGTATATATATTTTCTGTGTGCAACTATAATACAATTACCTTTGGTAGTTCAATGGTAAAGTATTTGCTCTTTTACATAACATGCCTAGGTGCAAATCTTGGTAGGGTACTTTTTTGTAGTATTTTTTTGCCCAAAAAAATTTCTCCTATCACACAAATTGTGATTCAAACCTAAGTTCACTGAATATTATTGCAACTGTACAAGCTATTAAGACCAAAATATTTATCATGTTGAATAGTATAAATGAAAATTATATATAGAAAAGTATTTATGTTTATCGTTTTAAAATTAGAAAATTTATATAGGGCACTATTTCACCACTTGGCCTAGGGCATCCAAATACTATGGGCCGGTCCTACCTCCCACCATTTTTGATTATCAAAAAAAAAAAAAAAAAAGAAATGAAGTGAGACAGCTTTCACCTCTTTTTTTTTTTTTGGACTAAGGGAATAACCTAATTAAGAAATAAGAATGAATTTAAAGAGAGCTTATTTAATGCTCCTACGGCCGCTCCAGGCTCCTTCACCACTCTAAGCTCCTTTTACCTCACATTGATGTGGAGCCCATGATTAGAGACTTCCAGATACTTGTAAACATTTTCCTATAATTTGTTCATAGCTATCTTGTTGGGTGGCACTAGCTCCTTATATATACTTTAACAATAGCACCAAGGCCATCACCCCAAGAATTTGTCCTAGTGAGTTTGGTCCGTCTCTCCCCTTATTATCAATTGGTTTTGAGGTGAATGTTTTAACATGGTATCAGAATTAGGTTTCAAACACTTTTTCCTTTTTATTTGTGCTATAGTTGTGCTTTGTTTTGTTGTTTTCCGTATGTTCCAGAACCTTTGTTGACCTTTTCACGTGCGAATCGGGGGTCGGCATGCGGGGTAGTATTGGAATTTGTCCTACATTGGTTAATTATCACCTTAAAAACTAGTATATGAGTCTGAGCGGCCTCTCCCCTCATTCCAATTGATTTTGAGGTCAGTGTTTTAATATGGTATCAGAGTTAGAATTTCAGAGGCTTTTTTTCATTTTGTTTGTGTCATAATTGCACTTTGTTTTGTTATGATTGGTAAGTTCCGAATCCTTTGTTGATCTCTTTACATACAAGTCGGGGGTTGCACGTGTGGGGAGAATTGGAATTCGTCCCACATCAATTAATTGTCAACTCGAAAACTAGTACATAAGTGTGGCCGGCCTTTCTCCACATTACCAAATGGTTTTGAGTTTGATGCTTTAACAATCAGTTCCAGTGGAGGATTCGACTTTGACACACTCAGCTTAACGGCCAATTGACTATCCGATTCAATCATCACATATTCACATGGTTCAACTCCATGGCCATGGCCGTCCCACAAGCCAACCGAATAGCATACGTCTAGCCTTGAAGAGGAGACGAAATACTTGGAGACCCGACAAAATCTCAAATGTGCCATATCCAAAAAAAATTTAATAAACTTGATGGGTAGTCAATCGCAATATTTTTCTGGACTTATATGAGACCAATCTCTCTTCATATTTAAGGCATTGAAACAAATTTACATAAAATAGCATACAGGTAATCAACTCAACTCAAATCTTCATCCACCATTATCTCAATGTGTCTTCGGCGTATCAAGCTCGATAAGAACTCAATTCACGTATCAAACCATTCAAATCAGTGTACAATGATCCACCTTCCTCAACTGCCTTCTTTGCCATCTCCTTAAACCCTCTCGCCTTATTCCTCATCTCCTCTGCCTCTTCTCCCACCATAACCTGTCGCACCGCCTTCCCAATCTCCTCTCTCGTTACCCCATTATTCACCTTCATGCTCCACTTTTTATTCCCAACACTAACCCCAATCCTCAAAATCTCTGTCACTAACTTTTCATTGTAAAATTGTTCAGCAAACACCGGCCATGTTACCATCGGAACTCCGGCGCTGACCCCTTCCAATGTCGAATTCCATTCGCAGTGAGTCACAAAACCACCCACCGCTTCGTGATCGAGAATCAACTCTTGGGGTGCCCACCCTCTGATAATTAAACCCTTGTCTTTCATCCGCTCTTCAAACCCCTCTGGTAGCCACTTCTCGTTTTCCTCTTCGCTTTTCCCTCTCCTAACAACCCATAGGAATTGCTGCCCGGAAGATTCCAGACCCATTGCGATCTCGTACAACTGAGAATCGTCGAATTTCACCACGCTTCCAAAACAAATATAAAGCACTGAATTGGGTTCCCTTGAATCCAGCCATTTTAAGCACTCGTGCTTGTCAATCGCTGCTTCTTTACCCCTGTGTGCTTTGTCTTCGACTTCTCGATTGCATAACGAAACGGGGCCAATATGCCAAACCCTTCTTTTCAAGACATTCCTGTAATAATCAGCATACTCTGTTTCAAGCTCGTAAATGCTATTGGCTATAACTCCATAGCATGATAGCTCCGATTCTTTCGTTTTTATCTGCATTCTTTGGAAATCTGATTTGGACCCGTTCCGTTCGTCCTCTGACAGTTGCATCTTCGTGAGCCTAATTTGATGAGGAAGGTCAGGCACCAAAAAGGGTTCATCATCAGATGAAACTTCTCTATGAGGCTTGTATATGATGTAGGACAAAAATGGGGAATTTTTGTATTTTATTTTTATTGTTTTAGAATAAGACTTTGATTTGGAATATTTTTCGTTTAGGTTAGAATTATTAACTTTCCGTATTCAGTTTGATTTTAATTTCTACCTTTATTAGGATTCTTGGTTTATAAGAATTAGGATTTTATTTTAATTAATTAGGAAATATTTTTTATTTAATACCGCTTGTTTTGACATGTTTCATTATTTCTTTAACAGTAGGATTTCTAAGGTTAAGGTCTTATAAAAAGGGCTGTAACCTATTCAATTATTTAACTTTTAAGCTTTTTATCAATAATATTCAGACTTTGTCTTTTTCTCTTGAGGATTCAAGAACTGCTCGTGGCTACGAGTACCTATCATTCGTTTGATTAGTATGCAACTAATCTCTTTGTGAATTCCTCTGCGTCAAGTGGTATCAGACGAATGATAGTGACGAATATTATTGATAGTGACGCAGCGGAATGATAGTGACGCAGCGGAATTCACAAAGAGATTAGTTGCGTACTAATCAAACGAATGATAGTGACGCAGCGGAATTCACAAAGAGATTAGTTGCGTACTAATCAAACGAATGATAGGTACTCGTAGCCACGAGCAGTTCTTGAATCCTCAAGAGAAAAAGACAAAGTCTGAATATTATTGATAAAAAACTTAAAAGTTAAATAATTGAATAGGTTACAGCCCTTTTTATAAGACCCTAACCTTAGAAATCCTACTGTAAAAAAAATAATGAAACATGTCAAAACAAGCGGCATTAAATAAAAGATATTTCCTAATTAATTAAAATAAAATCCTAATTCTTATAAACCAAGAATCCTAATAAAGGTAGAAATTAAAATCAAACTGAATACGGAAAGTTAATAATTCTAACCTAAACGAAAAATATTCCTAATCAAAATCTTATTCTAAAACAATAAAAATAAAATACAAAAATTTCCCATTTTTGTCCTACATCAGATGGGTACTCGTAACCACGAGCAGTTCTTGAATCCTCAAGAGAAAAAGACAAAGTCTGAATATTATTGATAAAAAGCTTAAAAGTTAAATAATTGAATAGGTTACAGCCCTTTTTATAAGACCCTAACCTTAGAAATCCTACTGTAAAAAAAATAATGAAACATGTCAAAACAAGCGGCATTAAATAAAAAATATTTCCTAATTAATTAAAATAAAATCCTAATTCTTATAAATCAAGAATCCTAATAAAGGTAGAAATTAAAATCAAACTGAATATGGAAAGTTAATAATTCTAACTTAAACGAAAAATATTCATAATCAAAATATTATTCTAAAACAATAAAAATAAAATACAAAAATTCCCCATTTTTGTCCTACGTCAGTATAACCTCATATTCTGCGTAGCACAGAGAGCGAAAAAGCTAGTCCCGCGGAAAACCAACCTCGGAATGTTGAATTTCGCGGCGACTTCAGTAGCCCACGGGAAGAACGAGTCGGCGACGAGGCAGTCAGGTCGGACCTCGTCGAGGATCCGCTCGAGTGGGTATAGGAGCATAAACAGGGCTTTGAAGAACTTGGGGACATGTCCTCGGAAGTCAGTTGATCGGCATTTTCGCACCCTTCCGGCAAGCCAGCGGCGGCTGCCGGGAATTCGAGGTGAGGATTCCCATTTCGAAGCCCAGCTGATTGACTGTTTCTACTGATTTCTTGAAGTAATGGACGTTGAGGGGAGTGGTGATTATGGTGGATTTGACGCCGCGGGCAGCAAAGAGTTTGGCTATGTCAAGAGTTGGGATCATGTGGCCATGAGACATTATGGGGAAGAAGAAGACGTGGAGATGACCCATTTTGGGGCTCTTCTCTTGGATGCAAAATCAAACTTTGGAGAATTAGAAATGGATAAAAAGACTTAAGTTTGACGATGAGGAGTTAATGCAGTATCATGGCTATATATGTACAGAGCAGAGGCAAAGCAGAGTATTGAACTAATGCAGTTTTATTGCAGGAAACCTTCGTAAGGTGGAGTACTTCGCAAACGTTATTGCACTCGTCATCTCGTTCTTGGCGAGAGAAAACCAGACCCCTATTATATTTCTTGCTACTGATATGGCCCATATGGGTAACAACTAACACGAGCGCATCCATGTCAAATCTAGTACTCGATCCTAACTTTCTAATTCATCGTCGTGCTATATTTTCGACTGAAATACTCCAATAGGCAAAGGATTTTCTATTTTTTTTTTTCCTTTGGGTACAATACAATTAATGTTCATGTATTGACGCAAACATGTGCGTCACGCATTCTGAATTCTTTTTTTTTTGGTGTGTGGTCCAAGTCTTTTTTGGTTTGGGTTGACTAGAATAACGAAAAGACACTCCAATCACAGAGAAGTCGTATCAGATTAAAAAGAAAAAAAAATCAGAGGATCCGTCCCTTTTTGAGTGTCCTGCTTCGTAACTCCAACTTATTAAAAAAACATCATCATTATACCTTTCACATCAACTTTTTCCTTCACTTTCCCTATTTACCCATCATCATTACACTTTTACGCACTCACTTTTCAAAATGAAATCTACTTTTAGGGATAAAATAGACAATTCATCAATTTTTACCCACTAACTTTACAAAATGGACACTTATTAAGGGACAGCTCAAAATGAAATACCGGGCTATAAATAAGGGACGGAGGGAGTACTTTTACGTTGAAACAATAGGGTAGACCGGCGGAGAAAGGAATGTAAATTCCTCCTATCGGTTTGCAAAGGGAAAGGAGATGAAGGAGAAATGAATTGAGACAAGCGTACCTAATTAATTAAGAAATAAGAATGAGTTAGAAGACTCTGCCTGTTCCAAGCTCTTTCACCACACATTAATGTGGAGCCCATGAACAGAGATCTCCAGATACTTGTGAACCTTCTACGGTATATAGATATGAAAGAAAACTCTCCTATTTTGCTATAATTTGTTAATATCTAACTTGTTGGGTTGCGCTAAGATTCATTTTTCTTTCTCTCTCTCCCTGCTCCTTACCCTTTACCAATAGGACCAAGGCCATCACCGTAGGATTTTGTCCCAACAGTGAGTTTGGGCGGTCTCTCTCCTTATTACCAATTGGTTTTGAGGTAGATAGTTTAACAATCAGCTCCCGTGGAGCATCCAACTCCGACACACTCTGCTTAACAGCCAGTCGACTATCCGAAATCATCACATGGTTCAACTTCATGACCATGGCCATCCCAGTTCAATTTGAAATTACCCCGATCCGGACCTCTTCACCGGGACAAGGAGATCTCAATTTTCGGGTTATCCATGTGGACCTGGTTAGATCCACAACATCTGAATATTCGACCGAGGCCGCAATAGCCCTCCTCGTTGTTGCTTCTTGGTTGATGGACACCGAATTGAAGATGAACTCGTTTATGGACTTCCAAATAAACCAGGCAATGGTCGCAAGTCTACCCGATAAATGACAAGCCTCCTTCGTACCTTGAGCTTCCAATATTCGTGAAGCCCACTGAATAAGCTGTAGAATGTTAACCACACCTCATATTCAGACTCACATGACACCCGAGCCGAACCGCTCTAGTCCAATGACAATCAATGAAAAGATTAGCTCAATTGATTCGTTAAACTGACGGGAAATGGGACACACCTGACCTTAGAATAGCCACATAATGTCTTCTGACTCTATTCTCCTTTGATGCTAGACTGTTATGGCAGGTTCTCCATAAAAAATTTCGAATCCTTATTAGGCAATTTTAGCTTCCAAATAGTAGGCCACAACTTTCTGTTTGGGAAACAAAGGAGGAAGAAGGTTTCTGGGCCAGTGTGGAGAGATGGGCTTGATAAGGAACTCGTGGATCGTGGAGGCGGCACGGCACTACGCAAGATGCTTATAAGTATGCACTTCCCGGGAAATCTATTAGTAGAACACCTTGCAGAAAAACATACACAATATGCTTATGTGACACTGTACAATTGGGTAATGTAAAATGACATCTCATTTATTGCCCAATAAACTAATAAGGTGAAGCGTTATGTTCTTTCACGGAAAATGACATAATAAAATAGTATAGCATGAGCTTTCAGATAAGTACTATGATTTGTTGTGTTTATCAATTAATTAATCTCTAATGTGCCATATGCAAAAATAAAAAACCTCAATGTGTAGTCAATCGCAATATTCGACAATAAAAGAGATTCATGCTTAAGTAGGATAGCAGATTTCACATAAATATTTTCTTGGAATTCCATGGGACCAATTTCTCTTCATATTTATGGTAATAAAACAAATTCACATAAAACAACATACAGATAAAATTGAAGGACAAAACACAAAAGCAAAGAACACAACTCCACTCAAATCAAATCAAACCTTCATCCACCATTATCTCAATTTGGCTTCGGCATCTCAAGCTCGATAAGAACTCAATTCACGAATCAAATCATTCAAATCAGCGTACGATGATCCACCTTCATCAACCGCCTTCTTAGCCATCTTCTTGAACCCTCTCGCCTTATTCCTCATCTCCTCGGCCTCTTCCCCTACCATAACCTGTCGCACCGCCTTTCCAATCTCCTCTCTTCTTACCCCATTATTCACCTTCATGCTCCACTTTTTATTCCCAACACTAACCCCAATCCTCAAAATCTCTGTCACCAATTTCTCATTGTAAAATTGTTCAGCAAACACCGGCCACGTCACCATCGGAACTCCGGCACTGACCCCCTCCAATGTTGAATTCCACCCGCAGTGAGTCACAAAACCACCCACCGCTTCGTGATCGAGAATCAACACTTGGGGGGCCCACCCTCTGATAATTAAACCCTTGTCTTTCATCCTCTCTTCAAATCCCTCTGGTAACCACTTCTCGTTTTCCTCTGGGATTTTTTCCCTCCTAACAGCCCAGATGAATTGTTGCCCAGAAGATTCCAGACCCATTGCGATCTCGTACAGCTGAGAATCGTCAAATTTCGCCACGCTTCCGAAACAAATATAAATCACTGAATTGGGTTCCTTCGAATCCAGCCATCTTAAGCACTCGTGCTTGTCAATCGCTGCCTCTTTACCCCTGTGTGCTTTGTCTTCGACTTCTCGATTGCATAACGAAACGGGACCAATATGCCAAGCCCTTCTTTTCAAGACATTCCTGTAATAATCAGCATATTCTGTTTCAAGCTCGTAAAAGCTATTGGCTATAACTCCATAGCTTGATAGCTCCGATTCTTTCGCTTTTATCCGCAGCTTCATGAAATCTGATTCGGACCCGTCCCGTTCGTCCTCTGACAGTTGCATCTTCGTGAGCTTAATTTGATGAGGAAGGTCAGGCACCAAAAAGGGTTCATCATCGGACGAAACTTCTCCCTGAGGCTTGTATAACCTCATATTCTCCGAAGCACAGAGAGCGAAAAAGCTAGTCCCGTGGAAAACCAGCCTCGGAATGTTGAATTTCGCGGCGACTTCGGTTGCCCACGGGAAGATTATGTCGGCGACGAGGTAGTCGGGTCGGACCTCATCGAGGATCCGCTCGAGCGGGTATTGGAGCATGGTCACGGCTTTGATGAACTTGGGGAACATGTCGTCGGAAGTGAGCTGGTCGGCACTTTCGCACCCTTCCGGCAAGCCGACGGCGGCCGCCGGGAATTCGAGGGTGAGGATTCCCATTTCGAAGCCCATCTGATTGGTTCTTTCAACTGATTTCTGGAAGAAATGGACGTTCATGGGAGTGGTGATTATGGTGGATTTGACGCCGCGGGCAGCGAAGAGTTTGGCGATGTCAAGAGTTGGGATCATGTGGCCGTGGGCCATCAGGGGGAAGAAGAAGACATGGAGTTGACCCATTTTGGCCTTGGGAAGTAAAATCAAACTAGGGAGACTTCGAAATGGATAAAAGGAGTTACAGTAATTAAGTTAATACGGTATCATGGCTGTATATATAATATGTAGATCGGCAAAGCAGTATTAAATTATGGCAGGAACCTTCATAAGGTACTTCGACAAACGTACGTCAGTGCACTCCTCATCTCTTTCTTTCTTGGAGAAGAGAGAAACCTGACCCATTTGCATTTTACGAAGGGGTGTTTGACTTTCTCAAAAAATAAATTTTTAGAAAATAAAGATAATTTTAAACTAAAAAATCGTGTATTTACGTAAATAATTTTTTTATAATATGAATTTTGTTTGATAGATCTCATTGAGATCTTTTAAACGATGCAAAAAAAAATTAAAAAATTATTTTTTATTTTCATTATATTTGAGCTTGAAGATTGAAAAAGAAAGTGGAACGACGGCACATAATACAGTTTTAGGCAGTAGTTAAATACAATACTCGTAAATGAGTAATTTATTTGGACGTGCACATCTTGCAGCATGGCGTCATGTCTCTTGAAATTTTGTGCCTTTTTCGATTCCTACCAAAATAGTTAGTACTCTCTTTATCCCATTTTAAATGTTTTTTTAAGAGAATTTGTGCATTTTCAAACTCCCCAAAAATATATATATATATATATATATATTACACCAAATTAAAGTATATCAAAATTTTAGTTTTTTATTTTTTTTCAACCAAATTAAAGTATTTGAATAGTTTAATTTGACGTAAAAAATAAAAATTTTATTTTTTGGAGTTCAAAAATGCACAGATTCTCATAGGAAACATTTAAAGTGGGATGGATGGAGTATATTTCTTGCCACCGACGTGATATGCGTAACACGAGCTCATCCATGTCTAATATACTAAATTCTAACATTCTAATTTCTTGTCGGATTGTATTTTCAATGATTTCAAACAAGTTCAGAAATAAATGCATATCTCACGGATATTAATACACTTTTATAAATATCAATATACATTTTTTGAATATCAATGTATATTTTACCTATTAGCCTACACCCTTTGGACGATGTTAAAATAACCCTAATAGTAATAGGCCAACAGTTTTTTTTTTCCTTTGGGTATAAAGTAATGTTCATGCATTGACGTAATCACTTGCGTCATTTTGAATTCTTTTAATTTTGGTGTGTCGTCCAAGTCCTTTTTCGTTTTGTTTGACCAGAATAACAGAGCAAGAGTATCAGATTAAAAAAGAAAAAAGAAATCAGAAATTAGCTATATCACAGCCAGCAGTATTTTGTGCTTAGAAAGTGAATTTTTTTTTTTTTTGACTTGGAAAAAGTGCTCTCAGGTGTACTTAAAAAGTAATCATTGTTTTAAAATATTTAAATAAATAGTCCAACTCTTTTGAACACCCATCCAACACAAAAATTAGCTATAGCCCAGCCAACAGTATGTTGTGCTTGGATTCTGCCAAGTGTAGACCGATCAAATAGAGAAATTAAAAACTGTAAAAGAAAAATGGGCCACAATTAATTAAATCATTAAAGAAAAATGTGAGCTTTACTTGTGTTTCTTTTACTTGTTTTCCACTTTTACATGGAAACAATAGGGTAGACCGGCAGAGAAAGGATTGTAAATTCCTCCTATCGGTTTGCAAAGGGAAAAGGAGATGAAGGAGAAATGAAGTGAGACAAGATTTCACCTTTTTTCCTTTTTGTTTGACTAAGGGAATAACCTAATTAAGAAATAAGAATGAGTTTGGAGAGAGATTATTTAATGCCCCTCCGCCTGTTTCAAGCTCTTTCACCACACATTGATGTGGAGCCCATGAACATAGATCTTCAGATACTTGTGAACCTTTTACGGTATATAGATATGAAAAGAACGGTAAATTGGGCTAGGGTCCGTTTTGAAGGTGGTTTTAGGTGTTTAGTCCAGTCCAACGTATAATAGTGGTGAAGGTCCATTACTGTACATTTATTAGGTCTACAGTCCATTTCTAGACGAAAATGCCCTGACTAGGTGTACTATAAAAAATTATGAGCAGTCCCGCAAGTGGAGCAATGCACAGAGCCGTTGAATTTTTTCCCACAAATATGGTGCAACGAAAAATAGCAATTTTAATGTTAAAATGTTTGTGAGATAGATTAACACAGCCTAATAATAGGAAACTAATGAAGAAATTGTGGTTGGTTAACAATAAGTAGTGTACCTTGAGTTTAAATGGGCAAAAAATGATTACTCTCTTGTTTCAAAAAATACTAGTGCCAATAAGATTACAGCTGCGGTTGTTTATTGCTCATCATTAATGTTTCTATGCTTTATAGGGTAAAAATTGCAAAATAAATGTCTCGACTTATTTTTGTGGGATTTCGTAGAGGGTCCCACTCACTCATCGGTACAATATCCGTACCTATATCATTTTTCTTACAAGTATAGTCGATAACCTTATCTGTTGATATTTTTGAAAAAAGAGAATACAAATTTGGACAGATAACCATACATATTGACTTTATTACAATTATACAGAGCACATATTTTGCAAATCAAATAACCTTAGCTATGAGTCTTTTTGGAATAATTCAAAAAGTATAAACAAATAATCACATCTATTTATTTTACTGCATAGATTGCATATTTCATGAAGATAACATTATCTATTGGTCAAGTATGGGAAGAAGAGTTTTTACACATTTGACAATAATAGCATATACATAGGAATGACTATCATTAATAACATTTACCATCTGTTTTACCTAGCTCAAGTGTGAGATGCGTGTAAATCTATTTTTTCTACCAACCAAAAATGTACCTCCTCATAACAACACAAAATTGGGCTAATGTCAAAAAAAGAAACACATGTGTTGGTTTGGATAAATAACCTTATTTATTAGTAAAATTGAGATTGTACAAAGCACATATTTGCATAAATAACATTATCTGTTTATCTTTTTGAAATAATATAGAGCATAAACTTGGATATATAACCATATCTGTTAATTTCATTACAATTATACATAACACATTTGTTCTGAGATGACATATTTATTTGTCTTTTTTGATTAACACAAAGTATAAATTTGGGCAGATAATTACATCTGTTCATTTTATTAAGATTATACGGAGTACATATCAGAGATAACCTAATCTTTTGGTCTTTTAAGATAATACTCCATCCGTCCCACTTTAAATGTCCGCTACAGGAATTTGTGCATTTTCAAACTCCAAAAAAATATTTTTTCATATATCATTTATTTTATTTTATTTTATTTTTTATACCAAATTGTTTAAGGGTTGCGTCATCGGGCTTTGAGGTGGTGGTTTTGATGGTGGAACGGAGGAGGGAGCTCAGGTTCTTGGCTGCTTTGGACGGGTGCATTTGGCGATTCCCTGTGTGTGTGTTTGAGAGAGAGAGAATTTTGGTTTTGAGCGTGTTTTATGAGTTAATGGCATTTTTGGAACGTATGTCCATATCAGGACTGGAACCACTATGAAAAGTTTAGGTGGACTAATTGCACGTTAAATCTTGTAGTGTGTCCTTATCAACAAGGCTCCCATCTTGGTAAATTATTCACGAAAGCACTTTTTTGAGGTTAAAATAACGCAAATTTTCGTACGGAGCAAACAAAAATGGGGCGGAGGGAGTGAAAGCTAGCAGGAGAGCAAGACGACGTGTTACCAGGATACAACGGCGCGTAAATCTTAAAGCTCTTGATTGCCAAATCGCTGAAGGCATTGGAGACAGAGGCCTTGGAATGAGATTTGGTGGACCGTTTATGAGCGGTGGAAGTGGTGGGAGAAGAGGAGGAGAAGGTGTCGAGGGAGCCGACGAATTGTTTAAGGGATGCGTCATCGGGCTTTGAGGCGGTGGTTTTGATGGCGGAACGGAGGAGGGAGCTCAGGTTCTTGGCTGCTTTGGACGGGTGCATTTGGCGATTCCCTGTGTGTGTGTTTGAGAGAGAGAGAATTTTGGTTTTGAGCGTGTTTTATGAGTTAATGGCATTTTTGGAACGTATGTCCATATCAGGACTGGAACCACTATGAAAAGTTTAGGTGGACTAATTGCACGTTAAATCTTGTAGTGTGTCCTTATCAACAAGGCTCCCATGAAAGAAAACTCTCCTATTTTGCTATAATTTGTTCATATCTAACTTCTTGGGTTGCACTAAGATTTGTTTTTCTTTCTCTCTTTTTCTCTCTCCCTTGCACCTTACCCTTTACCAATAGGACCAAGGCCATTATCATTGGATTTTGTCCCAACAATGAGTTTAGGCGGTCTCTCCCCTTATTATCAATTGGTTTTGAGGTAGATAGTTTAACAATCAGCTCCCATGGAGGATCCGACTCTGACACACTCAGCTTTAACGGCCACTTGACTATCCGATTCAATCATCACATGGTTCAACTTCATGACCATGGCCATCACAGTTCAATTTGAAATTACTCCGATCCGAACCCCTTCACTGAGACAAGGAAATTTCAATTTTTTGGTTATCCACGTGGACCTGGTTAGATCCACAACATCTGAATATTCGACTGAGGCCGCAATAGCCCTCCTCATTGTTGCTTCAAGAAGAGCCATTAGTTGTTGATTAGTCAGTGTCACTACTTGGTTTAATTAGCTAAGCTGTGTTTGTTATTGTGCCAGCTGGCTCTAGTGATGTAACCTTGTGATGTGATGATGTAATCAATTCTGTTTGAGATTGTGCAAAAGATATAAGCACTGATCTTCCCCTTCTGTAACACTCAAGTCTGAATGAAATAGAAATCGAGATTCCTCTCTCTCTCTCTTTTCTTCCTCTTCTTCTTCTTTTCTTTCCCCTCTCTCTCTCTCTCTCTCTATTTCTTTAGTTTTCTTTATGGTATCAGAGCCCTTTTTGTGACGCAGGTCCCTCGATCTTGTCTTCTTTGTTTCCAATTTTAGAAATTAGGTCATAAACATGGCGACAAATTCAATTGGTTCTTCTACATCGACGTCAACGGCAGTAAGGTTGCCTCCTCCTCTTGCGTTTTTGGTATCAAATTTCCATTCTCTTGTCAACATCAAATTGGACGGCACGAATTACTTACTTTGGAGGATTCAAGTTGAGAATGTTGTTGAAGCAAATGGATTTATGAATATCTTGATGGATCTGTTACGCCTCCGCCATCACAGATTTGTGATGCTCAAGGTGAACTTACTCTGAATCCTAGCTTTACTCTGTGGCATTTAATAGATTCGCAACTTCGATCGTGTTTGACTGCATCACTTTCTCAAACATAAAGAAAACTAAAGAACTAGAGAGAGAGAAAGAGAGAGAGAAGAAGAAGAGAGGAATCTCGATTTCTATTTCATTCTGACTTGAGTGTTACAAAAGGGGAAGATCAGTGCTTATCACTCCGTTTGGTTTAACACTCTGAGAGTAACTTTTAACTTTCAGCACAGTTTTCAATAAAATCTTTCTCTCTATCTCTCTCCATTCATTACCACTCTCACTCTCAAAAATAACTTTCTAAAATCTAAACCAAACAAGGCTTTCAGCACAGTTTTCAATATATCTTTTGCACAATCTCAAACAGAATTGATTACATCATCATATCACAAGCTTACCTCACTAGAGCCAGCTGGCACAATAACAAACACAGCTTAGCTAACTAAACCAACTAATGACACTGACTAATCAACAACTAATGGCTCTTCTTGACAGCTTCTTGGTTAATGGACACCGAATTGAAGATGAACTCGTTTATGGACTTCCAAATAAACCAGTCGATGGTCGTAATTAAGTCTACCCGATAAACGACAAGCCTCCTTCGTACCTTGAGCTTCCAATATTCGTGAAGCCCACTGAATAACCTGTAGAATGCTAACCACACCTCATATTTAGACTCACATGACACCCGAGCCGAGCCGCTCTAGTCCAATTACAATCAATGAAAAGATTAGCTCAATTGATTCGTTAAACTTAAGGCAAATGGGACACACCTTTACTTAGAATTGCCACATAATATCTTCTAACTAAATTCTCCTTTGACGCTAGACTGTTATGGAAGGTTGACCATAAAAAATTCCGAATCCTTATTAGGCAATTTTAGCTTCCAAATAGTAGGCCAATTTTTGTTTGGAAAACAAAGGAGGAAGAAGGTTTCTGGGCCAGTGTGGAGAGATTGGCTTGATAAGGAACTCGTGGATCGTGGAGGAGGCACGGCACTACGCAGGATGCTTATAAGTATGCACTTCCCGGGAAATCTATTAGTACAACACTTGGCGGAAAAGCATACACAATATGCTTATGTGACACTGTACAATTGGACAATGTAAAATGACATCTCATTTATTGCCCAATAAACTAATAAGGTGAAGCGTTATGCTCTTTCACGGAAAATGACATAATAAAGTAGTATAGCATGAGCTTTCAGATAAGTACAATGATTTGTTGTGTTTATTAATTTATTAATCTCTAATGTGCCATATGCAAAAATAAAAAACCTCAATGTGTAGTCAATCGCACTGTTCAACAATAAAAGAGATTCCTGCTTAAGTAGAATGGCAGTTTTCACATAAATATTTTCTTGGACTTGCATGGGACAAATTTCTCTTCATATTTATGGTAATAAAACAATTTCACATATAAACGGCATACAGATAAAATTGAAGGACAAAACACAAAAGCAAAGAACACAACTCCACTCCACTCAAATCAAATCAAGATTTCATCCACCAGTATCTCAATTTGACTTCGGCATCTCAAGATTGATAAGAACTCAATTCACGTATCAGATCATTCAAATCAATGTACGATGATCCCCCTTCCTCAACCGCCTTCTTAGCCATCTTCTTAAACCCTCTCGCCTTATTCCTCATCTCCTCCGCCTCTTCCCCTACCATAACTTGTCGCACTGCCTTCCCAATCACCTCTCTCCTGACCCCATTATTCACCTTTATGCTCCACTTTTTATTCCCAACACTAACCCCAATCCTCAAAATCTCTGTCACCAACTTTTCATTGTAAAATTGTTCAGCAAACGCTGGCCATGTCACCATCGGAACTCCAGCGCTGACCCCTTCCAATGTCGAATTCCATCCACAGTGAGTCACAAAACCACCCACCGCTTTGTGATCGAGAATCAACACTTGGGGGGCCCACCCTCTGATAATTAAGCCCTTGTCTTTCATCCTCTCTTCAAACCCCTCAGGTAGCCACTTCTCGTTTTCCTCTTCGCTTTTCCCTCTCCGAACAACCCATACGAATTGTTGCCCAGAAAATTCTAGACCCATTGCGATCTCGTACAATTGAGAATCGTCAAATTTTGCCACGCTTCCGAAACAAATATAAATCACTGAATTCGGTTCCTTCGAATCCAGCCATTTTAAGCACTCGTGCTTGTCAATCGCTGCTTCTTTACCCCTGTGTGCTTTGTCTTCGACTTCTCGATTGCATAACGAAACGGGACCAATATGCCAAGCCCTTCTTTTCAAGACATTCCTGTAATAATCAGCATACTCTGTTTCAAGCTCGTAAAAGCTATTGGCTATAACTCCATAGCTTGATAGCTCCGATTCTTTCATTTTTATCGGCTTAATGAAATCTGATTCGGACCCGTTCCGTTCGTCCTCTGACAGTTGCATCTTCGTGAGCCTAATTTGATGAGGAAGGTCAGGCACCAAAAAGGGTTCATCATCAGAGGAAACTTCTCTCTGAGGCTTGTATAACCTCATATTCTCCGTAGCACAGAGAGCGAAAAAGCTAGTCCCATGGAAAACCAACCTCGGAATGTTGAATTTCGCGGCGACTTCAGTGGCCCACGGGAAGAATGAGTCGGCAACGAGGCAATCGGGTCGGACCTCATCGAGGATCCGCTCGAGCGGGTATTGGAGCATGGTCAGGGCTTTTGAGAACTTGGGGAACATGTCGTCGGAAGTGAGTTGGTCGGCACTTTCGCACCCTTCCGGCAAGCCGGCGGCTGCCGCCGGGAATTCGAGAGTGAGGATTCCCATTTCGAAGCCCAGCTGATTGGTTCTTTCAACTGATTTCTGGAAGAAATGGACGTTCATGGGAGTGGTGATTATGGTGGATTTGACGCCGCGGGCAGCGAAGAGTTTGGCGATGTCAAGAGTTGGGATCATGTGGCCATGGGCCATCACGGGGAAGAAGAAGACATGGAGTTGGCCCATTTTGGCCTTGGGAAGTAAAATCAAACTATGGAGACTTGGAAATGGATAAAAAGACTTACTGTAACTAAGTTTGTCGATGAGGAGTTAATACGGTATCATGGCTATATATATAATATGCAGATCGGCAAAGCAGTATTGCATTATTGCAGGAACCTTCATAAGGTACTTCGGGAAACGTACGTTAGTGCACTGGCCATCTCTTTTTTCTTGGAGAAGAGAGAAACCTGACCATTTGCATTTTACTAAGGGGTTGTTTGACCTTCTCAAAAAAAAAAAATTTTATAAAAAAAAGGTAATTCAAGTTCAAAAATTATGTATTTACTTAAATAATTTTTCTACAATATAGATTTTGTTTAATAGATCTTATTGAGATCCTTTAAACGATGCCAAAAAACTTGAATTTTATTTTATTTTCATTATATTTGAGTTTGAAATTACTTTTTTTTTTGAAAAAGAAGGGTGATAATGACAGCGGAACGACACCTAATACAGTTTTAGGCGGTAGTTAAATACAGTACTCCTAAATGAGTAATTTATTTGGACGTGCGCATCTTTTTTCGACTTGGAATTTTGTGCCTTTTTCAATTTCTACCGAAATAGTTAGTACTCTCTTTGTCCCATTTTAAATGTTTCTTATGGGAATTTGTGCATTTTCAAACTTTCCAAAAATATTTTATATATATTTTTTTACACCAAATTAAAGTATTTGAATAGTTTAATTTGGAGTTAAAAAATTAAAATAATAAATAATAAATACAATTTTTGAGTTCGAAAATGTACGGATTCTCGTAGGAAACATTTAAAGTGGGATGGTTGAAGTATATTTCTTGCCATCGATGTGATATGCGTAACACGAGCGCATCTATGTCAAATATACTCAATTCGATTTTCCGCTTGACAAAAAAAAAAAAACTCAATTCTAACTTTCTAACTTCTTGTCGGGTTGTATTTTCTATGATTTCAAACAAGTTCGGAAATTAATGCATATTTTATGAATATTAATACACTTTTACAAACTTTAATATATTTTTTTCGGATATTAATGTACATTTTTTTATTATCTTACACCCTAAGTAATGTTAGAATAACCCTAATACTAATAGACCAAGAGTTTTTTCTTTCCCTTAGGGTGCAAGTAATGTTCATGCATTGACATAATCACTTGCGTCATGCATTTTGAATTCTTTTAATTTTGGCGTGTAATCCAAGTCCTTTTTCGTTTTGTTTGACCAGAATAACGAAAAGACTCTCCAATCACAGAGAAAGAGTATCAGATTAATAAAAAAGAAAAAAAAAATCAGAAATTAGCTATAACCCAGCCAACAGTATGTTGTACTTAAAAAGTGATTTCTTTTTTCGACTTGGAAAAAGTGCCCACAGACGTATTAAAGTGATTATTTTTCAAAATATTTGGATGAGAGTCCAACTTTTTGAACACTCATCCAACACAAAAATTAGCTATAGAGCAGCCAACAGTATGTTGTGCTTCGGTTCCGCCGAGTGTAGACCGATCAAAGTGTTGTTTGATTTGTAACAAATAGAGAAATTAAAAACTGTAAAAGAAAAATGGGCCACAATTAAATCATTAAAGAAAAAAAAATGAGAAAAAATGAGCTTTACTTGTGTTTCTTTTACTTGTTTTTTACTTGGAAAAATCTTCAATACACATTATTTTAAGTTGTGTACCATATGCACTTATTGTGTAGTTTATATTTTGCCACTTCATAAAAAATTACTTGTAAGACCGGTCATTTATAATATTTTATTTCGTATCGTAACTTTTATACTAAAAATTCGTAACTTTTCATCAATATGATTCGTAACTTTTTAGCAATAGATTCATAACATTTTGGTATGTTTCAATAATGGTGCATATGATACACACGCAAATAATAAATGTGTATTGTAGCACTTTCCACTTTTACATGGGAACAATAGGGAAGGTAAAGGAATGTAAATTATCCAAAAAAAAAGGAGATAAAGGAGAAATGAGGTGGGAGCTGTAGCTGTAGCTGTGTCGAGCCTTCCTTAACAATTCGAGTTTTTGTCGAATGAATTGAACTCCACTCTGAAAATTTAAACTCTAACTCGGTTCGTTTACTGTAAATAACTCGATTTTGACGATGTTGATTATGCCGCCTTTTTCTTGCCCGTGGAATTCATGAATAGACTTTTCTTAAGAATTGTCTGAATTGGAACAATCGTGGAATCGTCTGACACTAGACGACATAAACGTGACTCTACTCCTTACTTTGGAATCCGAAGACCGCGGGAAATCCGTATTGGACGAAGGTTCATAATAAAGGTGCATGGTAGAGCCGTAGAGGATTAGAGAGAGGCTCGAAATTGGATTAGTTCTTGGATTATTCAATAGTTCAGGAGACTGGAGTACCGCCACCACCACATGATGCTTTGGAGTCCAGATCAACTTATAATCACATATTCTTGTGAGATTTATATATTTAGTAGCAGGACCGGTCGGAGATAAGTCCTGCAAGCCCGCCGGCTTGGGATTTTCTGTTTTTTTTTTCTTTGGGTACAAATGTTCATGTATTGACGCAAACACGAGCGTCACGCATTCTGAATTCTTCTTCTTCTTTTTTTTTTTTGGTGTGTGGTCCAAGTCTTCTTTGGTTTGGGTTGACTAGAATAACGAAAAGACATTCCAATCACAGAGTAGTATCAGATTAAAAAGAAAAAAAAATTAGAGAGAAGTAGACAATATCAAATATCAAATACTTTTACGTGAAACAATAGGGTAGACCGGCAGAGAAAGGAATGTAAATTCCTCCTATCGGTTTGCAAAGGGAAAGGAGAAATGAAGTGAGACAAGCTTTCACCATTTTTTCTGTTTTTTTTGACTAAGGGAATAACCTAATTAAGAAATAAGAATGAGTTAGAAGAGAGATTATTTAATGCCCCCTCCACCTGCTCCAAGCTCCTTCACCACACGTTGATGTGGAGCCCATGAACAGAGATCTTCAGATAGTTGTGAACCTTTTATAATATATAGATACGAAAGAAAACTCTCCTATTTTGCTATAATTTGTTCATATCTATCTTGTTGGGTTGCGCTAAGATTCATTTTTCTTTCTCTCTCCCATGCTCCTTACCCTTTACCAATAGGACCAAGGCCATCACCGTTGGATTTTGTCCCAACAGTGAGTTTGAGTGGTGTTTGTCTATTTTTTACTTGCTGTTAATGATCAACAGAGAATGTTTTAAGTGCTGGATATGGATACATTATGGTGCAAATAGGCGACCTCTTCCCTTATTATCAATTACGAAAGAAAACTCTCCTATTTTGCTATAATTTGTTCATATCTATCTTGTTGGGTTGCGCTAAGATTCATTTTTCTTTCTCTCTCTCTCCCATGCTCCTTACCCTTTACCAATAGGACCAAGGCCATCACCGTTGGATTTTGTCCCAACAGTGAGTTTGAGTGGTGTTTGTCTATTTTTTACTTGCTGTTAATGATCAACAGAGAATGTTTTAAGTGCTGGATATGGATACATTATGGTGCAAATAGGCGACCTCTTCCCTTATTATCAATTGGTTTTGAGGTGGATAATTTAACAATCAGCTCCCGTGGAGGATCTAACTCCGACACACTCAGCTAAACAGCCAGTCGACTATCCGATTCAATCATCACATGGTTTAACTTCATGACCATGGCCATTACAGTTCAATTTGAAATTACCTTGATCCGGACCTCTTCACTGAGACAAGGAGATCTCAATTTTCGGATTATCCATGTGGACCTGGTTAGATCCACAACAGCTGAATATTCGACCGAGGCCGCAATAGCCCTCCTCGTTGTTGCTTCTTGGTTAATGGACACCGAATTGAAGATGAACTCGTTTATGGACTTCCAAATAAACCAGGCAATGGTCGTAAGTCTACCCGATAAATGACAAGCCTCCTTCGTACCTTGAGCTTCCAATATTCGTGAAGCCCACTGAATAAGCTGTAGAAATTAGAATGTTAACCACACCTCATATTCAGACTCACATGACACCTGAGCCGAACCGCTCTAGTCGAATGACAATCAATGAAAAGATTAGCTCAATTGATTCGTTAAACTGAAGGCAAATGGGACACACCTTACCTTAGAATAGCCACATAATGTCGTCTGACTCTATTCTCCTTTGATGCTAGACTGTTAAGGCCGGTTCTCCATAAAAAATTTCGAATCCTTATTAGGCAATTTTAGCTTCCAAATAGTAGGCCACAACTTTCTGTTTGGAAAACAAAGGAGGAAGAAGGTTTCTGGGCCAGTGTGGAGAGATGGGCTGGATAAGGAACTCGTGGATCGTGGAGGCGGCACGGCACTACGCAGGATGCTTATAAGTATGCACTTCCCGGGAAATCTATTAGTACAACACTTTGCGGAAAAACATACACACTATGCTTATGTGGTACTGTATAATTGGACAATGTAAAATGGCATCTCATTTATTGCCCAATAAACTAATAAGGTGAAGCGTTATGTTCTTTCATGGAAAATGACATAATAAAGTAGTATAACATGAGCTGTTAGATAAGTACTATGATTTGTGGTGTTTATCAATTAATTAATTTCTAATGTGCCACTGCCATATGCAAAAATAAAAAACCTCAATGTGTAGTCAATTGCACTATTTAGCAATAAAAGAGATTCCTGCTTAAGTAGGATAGCAGTTTTTTCACATAGATATTTTCTTGGACTTGCATGGGACCAGTTTCTCTTTGTATTTATGGTGATAAAACAAATTTACATAAAAACAGCATACAAATAAAATTGAAGGACAAAACAAAAAAGCAAAGAACACAACTCCGCTCAAATCAAATCAAACGTTCATCCACCATTATCTCAATTTGGCTTCGGCATCTCAAGCCCGATAAGAACTCAATTCATTTATTAGATCATTCAAATCAGCGTATGATGATCCACCTTCCTCAACCGCCTTCTTAGCCATCTTCTTAAACCCTCTCGCCTTATTCCTCATCTCCTCCGCCTCTTCCCCTACCATAACCTGTCGCACCGCCTTCCCAATCTCCTCTCTCCTTACCCCATTATTCACCTTCATGCTCCACTTTTTATTCCCAACGCTAACCCCAATCCTCAAAATCTCTGTCACCAACTTCTCATTGTAAAATTGCTCAGCAAACACCGGCCACGTCACCATCGAAACTCCGGCGCTGACCCCTTCCAATGTCGAATTCCACCCGCAGTGAGTCACAAAACCACCCACCGCTTCGTGATCGAGAATCAACACTTGGGGGGCCCACCCTCTGATAATTAAGCCCTTGTCTTTCATCCTTTCTTCAAACCCCTCTGGTAGCCACTTCTCGTTTTCCTCTTCGCTTTTCCCTCTCCGAACAACCCATACGAATTGTTGCTCAGAAGTTTCCAGACCCATTGCGATCTCGTACAGTTGAGAATCGTCAAATTTCGCCACGCTTCCGAAACAAATATAAATCACTGAATTGGGTTCCTTTGAATCCAGCCATCTTAAGCACTCGTGCTTGTCAATCGCTGCCTCTTTACCCCTGTGTGCTTTGTCTTCGACTTCTCGATTGCATAACGAAACGGGACCAATATGCCAAGCCCTTCTTTTCAAGACATTCCTGTAATAATCAGCATACTCTGTTTCAAGTTCGTAAAAGCTATTGGCTATAACTCCATAGCTTGATAGCTCCGATTCTTTCGCTTTTATCCGCAGCTTAATGAAATCTGATTCGGACCCGTCCCGTTCGTCCTCTGACAGTTGCATCTTCGTGAGCTTAATTTGATGAGGAAGGTCAGGCACCAAAAAGGGTTCATCATCGGACGAAACTTCTCTCTGAGGCTTGTATAACCTCATATTCTCCGAAGCACAGAGAGCGAAAAAGCTAGTCCCATGGAAAACCAGCCTTGGAATGTTGAATTTCGTGGCGACTTCGGTGGCCCACGGGAAGAACATGTCGGCGACGAGGCAGTTGGGTCGGACCTCATCGAGGATCCGCTCGAGCGGGTATTGGAGCATGGACACGGCTTTGAAGAACTTGGGGAACATGTCGTCGGAAGTGAGTTGGTCGGCACTTTCGCACCCTTCTGGCAAGCCGACGGCGGCCGCTGGGAATTCGAGGGTGAGGATTCCCATTTCGAAGCCCAGCTGATTGGTTCTTTCAACTGATTTCTGGAACAAATGGACGTTGAGGGGAGTGGTGATTATGGTGGATTTGACGCCGCGGGCAGCGAAGAGTTTGGCGATGTCAAGAGTTGGGATCATGTGGCCATGGGCCATCATGGGGAAGAAGAAGACATGGAGTTGACCCATTTTGGCCTTGGGAAGTAAAATCAAACTATGGAGACTTGGAAATGGATAAAAAGAGTTACTGTAACTATGTTTGTCGATGAGGAGTTAATACGGTATCATGGCTATATATATAATATGCAGATCGGCAAAGCAGTATTGCATTATTGCAGGAACCTTCGTAGGTACTTCGGCAAACGTACGTTAGTGCACTCGTCATCTCTTTCTTTCTTGGAGAAGAGAGAAACCTGACCATTTGCATTTTACTAATACAGTTTTAGGCGGCAGTTAGTACTCTCTCTGTCCCATTTTAAATGTTCCTCATGAAAATTTGTGTATTTTCAAACTCCTAAAAATATTATATATATATATATATATATTATTTTTTACACCAAATTAAAGTATTCAAAATTTTAGTTTTTTATTTTTTTCAACCAAATTAAAGTATTTGAATAGTTTAATTTGGTGTAATATATATATATATATATATATATATTTGGAGTTTGAAAATGCACGGATTCTCGTAGGAAACATTTAAAGTGAGATGGATGGAGTGTATATCTTGCCACCGACGTGCATGATATGCGTAACACGAGCGCATCCATGTCAAATATACTCAATTCTAACTTTCTAACTTCTTGTCGGGTTGTATTTGCAATGATTTCAAACAAGTTCGGAAATTAATGCATATCTCACGGATATTAATACAATTTTACAAATATCAATATAACTTTTTCGGATATCAATGCACATTTTATCTATTATTCTACACCCTTTGGATGGTGGTTAAAATAACCCTAATAGTAATAGGCCAGTACAGTTTTTTTTTTTCCTTTGGGTACAAGTAATGCACTAATGATCATGCAATATTGACGTAATCACTTGCGTCATGCATTTTGAATTCTTTTAATTTTGGTGTGTGGTCCAAGTCCATTTTCGTTTTGTTTGACCAGAATAACAGAGAAAGAGTATCAGATTAAAAAAGAAAAAAAAAAACCAGAAATTAGCTATATCCCAGCCAACAGTATGTTGTACTTAAAATAAGATTTTTTTTTTTAACTTGGCAAAAGTGCTCTCAGGCGTACTTAAAAAATAATTATTTTTCAAAATATTTGGATAAATAGGCCAACTCTTTTGAACACACATCCAACACAAAAATTAGCTATAGCCCAGCCAACAGTATGTTGTGCTTGGATTCTGCCAAGTGTAGACCGATCAAAGTGTTGTTTGATTTGTAACAAATAGAGAAATTAAAAACTGTACAAGAAAAATGGGCCACAATTAATTAAATCATTAAAGAAAAAAAAAAGGGGCTTTGCTTGTGTTTCTTTTACTTGTTTTCCACTTTTACATAGAAACAATAGGGAAGATAAAGGAATGTAAATTACCCCAAAAAAAAGAAGATAAAGGAATGTAAATTCCTCCTTTCGGTTTGCAAAGTGAAAAAGGAGAAATGAGGTGCGATTGAAATAGGGTTGTAGCCGAGTAGAGCCTCCCTTAATAATTCAAATTTTTGTCGAACGAGTTGAGCTCCACTTTGAAAACTCAAACTCTAGCTCGGTTCGTTTACTAAACAAGTCAAGTCGAGCTCAATAATAATAAAAAAGGTGAAAGCTTGTCTCAATTATAGATTCTCATTGGACTGTAAACAAACCGAGTAGCTTGAACTAGGGCTGTAGCCGAGTCGAGCCTCCCTTAATAATTCGAGTTTTTGTTGAATGAGTTAAGCTCCACTCCGAAAACTCAAACTCTAGCTTGGTTCATTTACTAAACAAGTCAAGCTGAGCTCACAAGCTACTCGGTTTGTTTACAGCCCTATGGGAATCTATAATTGAGACAAGCTTTCACCTTTTTTATTATTATTATTTTTTAACTAAGGGAATAACCTAATTAAGAATGAGTTGGAAGAGAGATTATTTAATGCCCCTATGGCTGCTCCAAGCTCTTTTACCATACATTGATGGGGAGTCCATGAATAGATATCTCTAAATACTTGTGAACCTTTTATGGTATATAGATACGAAAGAAAACTCTCCTATTTTACTCTAATTTGTTCATACCTATAAAGACCCGATATTTTTAAAACAAAAAAATATTAATAATAATAATTATCGAAACAAAAATAATTATTTTGCTCGAAAAAATTGTATATGTCGTCACACCAATTTTATTTCCGTAATCGATCGTGCGCGCGCGTACCGGACGAGTATTTTTCCTTGTGTGCGTGTGTTGACCTGGACCAAACCAAACCCTTTCCCTTTTCTTAAAAAATTTTCGGCTGAGTACAAAGGGAACAAAATCCCTCATCTCCTCCCTAATTTCCTCTCTATTAGACAACACATAATCCTCCATGGGTTAATACCCTCCATACAAATCCAAACCAATTTTTATAATCCATGCCTCCCATTTGTTTTGCCCACTTCGGCAGAGAGAGAGAGAGATAGCAGCGAGGGAATGAGAGATAGGAGCATCTCCTGCCTTCATTTCCTTCTCTTCTTCCCACCACCAGTAGCTATATACTACCATAACCATCCCCTCCTCTTCCTTCCTCTCACCAACACCACCCAGCTCACACCGCCATCACCGAAACCCCAGCTGCCATGGCTCGATCATCACCACAGCCGTAGCACCGTCACCACCGAGCTCCGCTGCCGTCCGACTCGCCACCGAAACCTCTTCAAAAAACTGTTTCGCTGGACGAGAGGTAGTTTGGAACTCATCTCCCTACATATATCGTATTCCGTAATGATTTTAGCGTATCGGTATGATTGTATTTGAACCCAACGTCGCGGATCGAGTTCGGTCCGAGACCCACTGTTTTATTTCGGAAGTAATGGCCACTGTATTTTGCTTGGAATATGGTGGGAATAGTTATAGTTGACCCTTAGAGTTTGATCATGTTATATGTTCACCTTAAAAGTGTTAAAATGATATTTTGTGCCCCGAAACTAATTAGTCCCGATTCTAAGTTTTATCATCTGATTAGTTGTATCGAATAATTAATTTACCGCACGATTAGTTTTATTGCATGATTGTTTTATCGTATGATTAATGGTTGCTAGCCTGTCAGTATGTTCATGAAAATGTGGAATTGGGTGATATTTTATTGTACTAATATATTGGACAAATAGATTCCCGGGTTGGTTGCGATGTGCGGATTTAACTTATTAGACGTGAAACTAGCTAGGATCAATGGAAAAGATAATAAAGTGAGAGGCTGAGATTTGGATTCCGGGCTTGGAACCCCGTGGTGACGTATTGATTGGTGGTGAACTTGAGAATTATTGATTTATGAAACCCTAGGCACGGCATGGTGGTGGTCGGCTCTCAGATATTGAGACGGGTCATAAGGGAGGTATTGTGCTTGTGTCACAACCCGGGCTCGAATGTGCTCGCGTGCACATCCAGTGAAATTTTATCCGAACTTATGGTCACGGATGGGTTACCGGGTACATAACTTAGGTATCTTTCATTCGGATCTGGAAAAGGGGAGTCGGACCACACCAGTGTTTGTGCCAGAGGTTATGGGTAGGAACAGATCTGTGGATAAGGTCCGAGATTTCACATAGGTTAAAGGAATGAAAGAAAAGTTGATTGTTCTCTTTTTATGTTATTTCTAATGATATTAATTATATTCTTATTGTTTGTAAGTCATAGGTTCGGGTGGGTTTTGGCTACTGAGCGTCATTGCTCACGGTACTATGTTGCCCAGGTAACTCGAATGGCAGGTACTGAAGATGAAGCAGGAATGGCGATCGAGCAGGCCGGATTCAACTCTCCTACGGACGAAGGCGAGGAACCCTGGTTGCCATACACTTAGATGCTCTGACCGATATTTGGTCTTTGATTTTGAAAGCTTAAATGATTAAATTTGGCAAGTGTGACAACTTGACTCGTTTGAAAACTTTAAACTTAATTCGATATGGTTGTAATATTATGACATATGCTTTTGGAACTCTTGACGCCATAAATCGGATTTATCTTTTGAGAAATTGGTCTTTTAACAATTACTTAACGTTTCCGAAATTCAGGACGTTACAATACCTATCTTGTTGGGTTGTGGTCAGATTCATTTTCCTTACTCTCTCCCCCTTGCCCCTTACCTTTTACCAATAGGACCAAGGCCATCACCGTTGGAATTTGTCCCAAAAATGAGTTTGGGCAGCCTCTCCTTTCTTTGTCAATTGGATTTGAGGTGAGTGCTTTAACATGGTATCAGAATTAGGTTTTTGAAGGCTTTTTCGCTTTTATGTGTTATATTGCGCTTTTATGTGTTACATGCGAGTCAGAGGTTGCACATGCGGGAGAGTGTTAGAATTTTTTCTACATCGGTTAATTATCATCTCGAAAACTAGTATATAAGTCTAAGTAGTCTCTCGCCTCATGAGCTAGGTTTTTCATAAACTTCTTCCCTTTTGTTTGTGCTACAATTGCACTTCATTTCGTTGTGATTCGTATGTTCCGGATCCTATGTTGATCTCGATCTCCATGTGTAAGTTGAGGATCGCACGTGTGAGAGAGTGCTGAAATTCGTCCTACATTAATTAATTATCACATAATAAAAAAGTAGTATATAAGTCTGGGCGAAAATTGACCTCTCAGAATAATTCAATCAATTCGTGTCACTTGGCTCTCTCAGAATAATTCGTACAAAAAAATCATCCTGCAATGTTAGATTGCATAGGTTGAGTTTTTTCAGATAAGTGTGCGACAAGATATGATTTGTTGAGATTTATACTCAATTAACCTCAAATGTGCTCTATATATCCAAAATATATAGTATAAAAAGGAGAAAAGAATCACAAATGTGAAATCAAACACAATTACTACTAAACGACTTAATAAATCCGTGCTTCAAATCGGACAATATCGTCATACCAAATATGATTTTTCATTTTCCTTGTGCGAGTGCGATAAATTTACATTAAATCAGAAACACTTCAAATTGAAGGAAAAAAACAAAAGCAACCAACTCGGATCCCATGTTCATGGACTTCGGGTTAGTGCTGTACAGTGAAGTGCATTGTCGAGATGAGATTCGAGCAACCAATGATCGAGAGCCATTCATTGCCGAGATGAGATCTGACCCGTTGAATGCACGATTCGATGGTTCGGAGGTGCGCAGTACGGTGCTGCGCACACCACTGCAAAACACCATCCTCATTCTCATATTCATCCACTAACACCATCCCCATTCGCATATTCAGCCACCAATATCCTAATTCAGCCTTAGCATCTCAAGCCTAAGAACTCAACTCGCAAATCAAAAAATTCAAGTCATTGTGTGATGATCCACCTTCCTCAATCACTTTCACCGTCATCTCTTTAAACCCCCTTGCCTTATTCCTCATCTTTTCCGCCTCTTCTCCCACCATAACCTGTTGCACCACCTTCCCAATCTCCTCTCTCCTCACCCCACCAATCACCAACCTCCACTTCAAAGCCCCAATACTAATTAACCCCGATCCTCAAAATCTCAGTCACCAATTTCTCATTATAAAATTGGTCACTAAACATTGGCCAAGTCACCATCGGAGCTCCGGCGCTAAGCCCCTCCAAAGTCGAATTCCACCCACGGTGAGTCAAGAAGCCACCCACGGCTTCGTGATCAAGAATCTAACACTTGGGGAGCCCATCCTCTGATAATTAAACCCGTGTCTTTCATTCTCTCTTCAAACCCATCCGGTAGCCACCCCTCGTTTTCCTCTTTATTTTTCTCTCTCCTAATAACCCAGATGCATTTTTGGCCAGAAGATTCCAAACCCATTGCGATCTCGTATAACTGAGAATCGTCATATTTCGCCATGCTTCCGAAACAAATATAAATCACCGAATTTGGTTCCTTCGAATCAAGCGGCAAGCCATTTCAAACACTCGTGTTCGTCAATCGATGCTTCTTTGCCCCTCTGTGCTTTGTCTTCAATTTCCCGATTGCATAATGAAACGGGTCCAATGTGCCAAGCCCTTCTTTTCAAAACATTCTTGTAATAATCAGCATACTCTGTTTCAAGCTTGTAAAAGCTGTTGACTATAACTCCATAACTTGATAGCTCCGATTCTTTCATTCTTATCCGCAGCTCAGCGAAATCTGATTCGGACTCGTCCTGTTCTTCCGGTGACAGTTGCATTTTCGTGAGACTAATTTGATGAGGAAGATCGGGCACCAAAAAGGGTTCGTCATCGGACGAAACTTCTCTATGAGGATTGTATAACCTCACATTCTCCGAAGCACAGAGGGCGAAAAAACTAGTCCCGTGGAAGACCAACCTTGGAATGCCGAATTTTGCGGCAACGTCGGTGGCCCACGGGAAGAACACGTCGGCAACGAGGCAATCGACTCGGACCTTGTCAAGGAGCCTCTCCAGCGGGCCTTGGAGCATGGTGGTGGCTTTGAAGAAATTGGGGATCAAGTCGTCCGAAGTGATGTGATCGACATTTTCGCACCCTTCAAGGCAAGCCGGCGGCAGCGGCCGGGAATCTATCTTGAGGATTCCCATCTGGAAACCCAGCTCATTGGTTCTTTCTACTGATTTTGTGAAGTAATGGACGTTCAGGGGAGTGGTGATTATAGTGGATTTGACGCCACGGGCGGCAAAGAGTTTGGCGATGTCAAGAGTTGGGATCATGTGGCCGTGAGACATCATGGGGAAGAAAAGGACATGGAGCTGAGCCATTTTGGGCTTTTTGATGTATAATCGAAGCTTTTGGAACTTGGAAATGGAGACAGACTTGTTTGACGATTGATACAGCATCATGGCTATAGCAACATTCACCTGGTTGCTGCCGATCAAAAAATTGAAAAAAGCATTCACCTGGTTGCAGGAAGCTTCATAAGAAGGTGCTAAACTGGTTAGTTAATTACTTAAACTCAGGGTGCATATCCGAGGTTGTTTACGCTCGATTCATTTTTTAAGGAGAACAATCCACCAACGGCTGACAATTTAAGGTCGGAGCAAAGTTCTGTGTGAACTGACTATGTAAAAACTGGTGTTTCTGATATGTTTCGAACCGAAAACTAATGTAAGAGAGATCCAACTCCCAAATAGTAGGGCTTACCTACTCGGCCAATCGTTGGGTTAACTTGCTTAGTTCTTTGTGTAGTTCTACAAGTTTAGTACTGCAGGTGCATTTTGGTATTACATACTCCTTTTCAGTATAACATTCGAACACGACTATCAAAGTAATTGTGTTGTTCTAAAAGGTATTTTTTTTGGAAATTTGTACACTTTTCAACCCTAAGCCTTTGAGTCAATAAAATGAAAGAATTCCCGTAATGAGCAAATAAATTGGGATGGTGGGAGTATTAGATAATTGAATATATTAGGATTAATTTAGTTGGAGAGGTAGTCAGGGGTCATTATTCTATTAAGCTAAGACAGGTGTATTGTTAGTTCAACTGGTTATAGGCCAAGGGATGTTTGTGGCACGTTCGTACTATTGTTAGATCTTGTTTTTGGTTGTGTGGTCAAAGCCTTCATACGTTTAGGTTGTCCAGAATCAAGAAAAGATGAGTTACGTACATATGAGACTTAAATTTATTTACGAGCGATCGAATATCTTCTAACTCATTGCGTCATATGTATTGGTTAAAAATTGGACTCACAAATCTACTAATTACCTCAATTCACATTCAAGATCCTGATAAGAACTCAATTCACGTATCAAAGAATTCAAATTAGAGTATGACGATCCACCTCCCTCAACCGCCTTATTTGCCATCTCCTTAAATTCCCTCGCCTTATTCCTCATCTCCTCCGCCTCATTGCCTTCCCAATCTCCTCTCTCTCCACCCCACACATTGCCCTATTGCTCCACTTCAAATTCTCTGTTGGCAAATTTCTAGAATTTATGAATGATAATTTTTCAGCAGTTTTTGCGGAATAATACCCCATGAATAGAGGTTAATGTTGGCATTTGCACCTGCTATTCATTCTGGCATTTTTGAATATTGATTCTCCCCTATTCAAGGCTGAAAAATCAATTTCCCATATTCATTTCCTGGCTGTTACAGAGACTCCAGAGCTGTATATAATGGGCAGTCCATTCTACATTCTGCACCAGGAAATTCACTAACTCTGAGAGCTCTGAAATTTGTTCTTTGTGTGAGAGAGAGACAGGCAGTAGTTAGTTCGTCAAGGCGGTCGACGGTGTTTCGACGGCTTGCAGTTTAGCCTAGCCAATCCTGGGAGGAAGTCGCCGACGCAACCTATAGCACCCACAGTAGGTGGCGAATCTTTCTTAAGGAGATTGTGGTATCACACAGGACTCGGTTTCGATCCAAAAATTCTGTTTGTATCTCGTTCTCTGTAATCTGTTTATTACTTATGTAATCTGTAATTTGTTCAATCATGTAATTGTATTGCTATCAATGGAATTGTTTTCTGGAATTCTAAGTGATTGCCGAATTTTTTCCAACATTCTCAACACTAACCCCGATCCTCAAAAATCTGTCACCAATTTCTCATTGTAAAACTGTTCCATGAACACCGGCCGCGTCACCATCAGGACTCCGGCGCTAACTCCTTCAAAAACCGAGTTCTATCCACAGTGAGTCCCGAAACCACCCACCGCGTCGTGATCAAGAATCAAGACTTGGGGAGCCCATCCTCTGATAATTAAAACCCTGTCTTTCATCCTCTCCTCAAACCCGTGTGGTAGCCACACCTCATTTTCCTCATTCTTTTCCTCTCCCCTAACAACCCATATGAACTGCTGGCCAGAAGATTCCAAACCCATTGCGATCTCGTATAACTGAGAATCATCATACTTCGCCATGCTACTGTTTACCTATTTTTTCCTTCAATCGAAATCGATAGAGATTTCGGGAAACAATGCCAACAATAAAAATATGGGCGAATGCGGCTTGTTTCCACCAACGGATTTGAGGTTTCTCGCCGTGTTTCAGGACTTCACTGGAGAGATATGGCGGTCGAGTCAAATGCGAGATTAGTGATGAATCAACTTGTAAAAGAAGACCATCACCCGCCAATCTTCAAGAACGGAATTGACCCATCGATTGGGAGGAGTGGATTGATGGTTTAGTGAAGTGGGGTGGAGCGGAAGAAAAATAACAAATGGACTTTGTTATTTTTCCAAGGTAGAATTATAATCAAGAAGGATGGATCCTCATTGAAAGTAGGGAAATTTAGTTAATCATACTCCTACTCCTAATTATAACTCGAATGGGTTGTAAGACAAAAATTAAAAACAAAGTTAAGACTTTGATTTGTTGAGAGATTACAATGAAGCCAAAAGCGGCTATTTATAGGAAACAACAAATGTGTGGGAAATAATTTCCTAACTTTCCACTACTCTATATTCTTCTAATTTGCTTCCACGTGTCCAAATAACTTCTCTTCAACTTCAAAGTGTGTAGGACAATGACAAGTGTCTTTTTAACTTCCAAATGTGTAGGAGCATGCCAAGTGTCCTGCACTTTATTAAAATACAAACAAACAAAACTAGTTATATTATTAATACGAAATAATAAAATAGGAAGCATTCTCGTAATTGCCACCTTTCGGTCAATCATCGATAGGCGGTGAAATATGGTACAAACAATGCCCCCCTTATTCATTTGGGTGAAGTGCTAACGTAACCCAAGTGAATAAACTAGTTTTAAATCACCCCTCTGTCGATATCGATGGGTGATAGCCTTTTACGGTGTAAACATTTATGCCCCAAACTCTTGAAGAGTTTTAGATAAATTTTACACCAACCCTTTCACTTTTCGACTAATGCAATATAGCCTTCAAGGCTTAAAAAACCACCGCCAAGAATAACATGGCTCTGTCGATTAGTTCCCTGAAGCTTAGATTCCTACTGAAAGGAAATTGGGAAATATAGAAGCGTGGCCTATTGGAACTTATCAAAGGCAAAACTCCGTCGATTGTATATACTTTGCAAAGCCACAAACGTGTGCAATATTTACTGTCCATGCTCGACTGAAGAATGTTTCAAATCGACAGGACTATGAGTCTATGACTAGTTCTCCTTGGCCAAGCAACCAATTTGTCCATGATATTGCCACGTACAACACAAACTACTGGACAAATGCCTTCCTTTTACCTTGGGCATTTGACAAATTAACCTTTTGCCAACCAATCATGTGGTATACCTTGGCCATTATTTGTTGAAAGAATCAAAGGATAATTTCCATTCTTAACCATCGATGGCTTACAAAATAGACTCTAGTAGAATTATATGCATAACTCGACTTATTTTGAGTTTCAAACTTTCGAGCCACTTAAATTTTATAATTGACTCGTCTAGAGATGAATTTTCGCCCCCCAAGTTCATTGGCGGCAAGAAAAAGAAATCTAAACAGGTGCCAACTTGTGATTACTGAATTGTTCAAACCACGGGCAGTATTGAATCGAAATAGGCATCGATTGCCTTGTTGAATTTTTCTATCGATCATGTACAATATATAGTTATATACTGACCCAGTTGGCAATAGGCATACTATTAGGCGTCAATAGGCATATAATAATAATATGCCTGTTTGAATCAGGCCTTTTCAAGTCAGTAGTGATTGGCAATTACCTTATCAACATAGGCACCCAACTACCTCATAAAAAATTTCAACGGCCTCATCAAAATTTTCTGTGGAGGTTGATCTGGGTTATAATAGGGCCATGATAATGTAGCAGTGGTTGGTCTATAACAATGCAATTTTGTCGATGACCAACTAGAATTGTTTTGAATATTAGCCAACGAATGGCTTTCTTTGCCCAAATAAATTATCAAACCCGGCAAGGCTTTTCTGTCGAATCATACTCGACTCCCTTCGAGGTTCAACACCAAAGCCATTTACTTTACATAATTTGGCTTTCTAAAGATGAGTTGCCCCCCATGCAAACTCGATATCAATCGAGGCTATATCTCATTTATGATTGGGCCAATAACTTCTTTTCATCCTTACTGAAATCTGAATGAAAGCTTCTCGTGTATAGATCCACAAATTATAAATGGCCTCTGTCCATGTCAAGGGTTCCAGTTATACTTGATCGTTTTCTCCCATCGAGATAGAACCTTATTTTTACCGCCTATGAAAAGGCGAAATCCAAATATGACTGGGTTTTGTTTGATGCCACCTTTCAAAAGGCAAGGTGTTCTTCGAGGGGTTTCAACAAATAGACTTTTGTCTAACAAAACCATTACCAATGGTCAAAAAATGGCAGGCATTAAATCGTTCAAACCTTTCATTTAAGGCTGAAATTTTCCATTAAACTGGCTTCCATTCTGTCGATTTTTTTTTTCTTTCTTTTTCCAAGAATGATCTAAGAATTGCTCAAACCTTGCAAGGCTTTTGTGAACCATTTCTGTCGAAATCCAAAAGTTGGCCAATGATATCGATGGAGATTGCGGAAAACAAAGCCAACAACAAAAATAAAGGCGAATGCGGCTTGTCTCCACAAACGGATTTGAGGTTCCTCACCGTATTTCAGGACTTTACCGGAAGAGAAATGACGATCAAGTCAAATGCGAGATTAGTGATGAATCGACTCGTAAAAGAAGACCATCATCTGCCAATCTTCAAGAACGGAATTGACCCATCGATTGGGCGGAGTGGATTAATGGTTGAGTAAATTACAGTAAACCACCCTCAACTAACTTGCATTTTCACTTAACCCCCTCCGACTACAAAATCCAACAGTGTGCACCCTCTAACTATCCAAAATTGACACTTAACACCCTTTTGTTAGGTCTCCGTAGGAAAAATGCACCGACGGCCGTCTCCGGCCACCGGGCGGCCGATCCGAGCCGTCCAAAAAATTTTTTAAAAAAAAACCGAGTGGGCTAGCGCGGGAATCAACGGCATCCGACGTGCGTAGGTGCTCGATCTAAACACCCCATTTAAATTCTTGGGGTGTTTGGATCAAGCACCTACTCACGTCGGATGCCGTTGATTCCCACGCGAGCCCACTCGGTTTT
This sequence comes from Rhododendron simsii, assembly GCA_014282245.1. Taxonomy (NCBI): domain Eukaryota; kingdom Viridiplantae; phylum Streptophyta; class Magnoliopsida; order Ericales; family Ericaceae; genus Rhododendron; species Rhododendron simsii. The sequence continues at coordinate 29,673,406 of CM024963.1, forward strand.
TTTTTTTAAAATTTTTGGACGGCTTGGATCGGCCGCCCGGTGGCCGGAGACGGCCGTCGGTGCATTTTTCCTATGGAGACCTAACAAAAGGGTGTTAAGTGTCAATTCTGGATAGTTAGAGGGTGCACATTGTTGGGTTTTGTAGTCGGAGGGGGTTAAGTGAAAATGCAGGTTAGTTGAGGGGGGTTTACTGTAATTTACTCTTAATGGTTTAGTGAAGTGGGGTGGAGCGGAAGAAAAATAACAAATGGACTTTATTATTTTTCCAAGGTAGAATTACAACCAAGAATGATGGATCCTCATTGAAAGTAGGGAAATTAAGTTAATCCTACTCATACTCCTAATTATACCTCGAATGGGTTGGTAAGACAAAAATTAAAAACAAAGTTTATAACCCGAATGGGTTGGTAAGACAAAAATTAAAAACAAAGTTAAGACTTTGATTTGTTGAGAAATTACAATGAAGCCAAAAGATGCTATTTATAGGAAACAACAAATGTGTAGGAAATAATTTCCTAACTTCTCACTACTCTATATTCTTCTAATTTGCTTCCAAGTGTCCAAATAATTTCCCTTCAATTTGAAAGTGTATAGGACAATGACAAGTGTCTTTTTAACTTCTAAATGTGTAGGAGCATGTCAAGTGTTCTGCACTTTATTAAAATACAAACAAACAAAAACTAGTTATATTATTAATACGAAATCATCAAACAGGAAGTATTCTCATAATTGTCATCTTTCGGCCGATCATCAACAGACGGTGAAATATGGTACAAACAGCTACCGAAACAAATATAAATCACAAAATTTGGTTCCTTCGAATCAAAGCCATTTTAAACACTCATGTTCGTCAATCGATGCTTCTTTACCCCTCTGCGCTTTGTTATCGATTTCCCGATCGCATAGAGAAACGGGTCCCGATATGCCAAGCCCTCCTTTTCAAGATGTTCGTGTAATAATCAGCATACTCTGTTTCAAGCTCGTAAAAGCTGTTTACAATGACTCCATAGCTTGATAGCTCCGACTCTTTCATTTTCGTGTGAAACCTGGCGCAGTCTGTCTCGGGCTTGGTTCGTTCGTGCTCCGCCAATTGCATTTTCACGAACTTGATTTGATGGGGAAGATCAGGCACCAGAAAGGGTTCATCATCGGATGAAACTTGTCTCTGAGGCTTGTATGGTCTAACATTCTCCAAAGCGTAGAGAGAGAAAACCCTGCCGGAAAAACACGCCGGCAACGAGGCAATCGGGCCGGACCTCGTCGAGGATCCGTTCGAGCGGGTGTTGGAGCAGGGTGATAGCTTTGAAGAACTTGGGGATCATGTCGCGCGTCGGAAGTGAGTTGGTCCGCACTTTCGCACCTGTCTGGCAAGCCGTCAGCGGCTGCCGGGAAATCAACCGTGAGGATTGTTGGGTCCACCCCGGTGGGGCTATTTTTGGTATTGGGCTGGTTTGGCCCAATTGGCTCTCCTTTGTTTTTGTATACTCTTTTTGCCCCTCTTTGGAGGTGTGTGTCTCTGTGAGAAATAGAGAGAGCAGGAAACCGAGAGATAGAGAGAGTGAGGAGAGTTCCATTGTATTGAGAGGAGAGTGTGAGTGATTGTGGAGCAAATCTCACCGTGTAATTTCTCGATATAGTGAAACCCTCCCTCCCCGTGGACGTAGGCCGGTTGTTTGGCCGAACCACGTAAGTTCTCGGTGTTGCTTCTTTCTTTTTCGTGCTTGTCTGTGATTGTGCTGGTGTTTGGTGTGATTTGGGCTGGGCAAACCCCAACAGTGGTATCAGAGCGCCAGATTCGGGCTGCAAACTCACCGGAGGAACACAGCACTTGGGAAAATAGCACCGGAAAAGCACAGCTTGCTGGGTTTTTGATCAAGTTGGTTGAGGACTTGATCGGAGCAGCAAGGGTTGTTCATCTCACGCATACGAACTCAGAGGTGGTGTCGGGGTTGTGTATCGTCACCGGAGGAGATCGTACGAGCGTTTCGAAAGGCGGCGGACGGAGGCGAGTGGAAGCTCTACAGTCGATCGTCAAAGGGTTGCTTGGAAACGAGATTTGAGCACAAGGGTTTGTTCGTCTCAAGGAGACGATTCCAGGACTGTAAAGCTCGTCGCCGGCGGTTACGGGGGTGGCTCACACGCGCCGGTAGAAGGTGGCGCGTGGCTGACGGAAATCTGGACAGAGCAGCGGCTGGCAATCCAGACCGGTTCGGTGTTTTTTGGGCCGGTTCAGTGTGATTTGGACCGGTTCAGTCCCGGTTCAGGGTGATTTGGGCCAGTTCAGACCGGTTCCTGATAGGTTTTTTCATTCCGGATCTGTTTTCAGCCTCGGTTTGGAGTGATTCAACTCGGAAATTGCCGGTACGTTATTTTACAGCTTTGAAACGTTTTTTTTGGCATTGGTTGAGTTGATCGAGAGTACTAAGGGTCGGGTTTGAGTGATTATCTTGTTTTGGGTTGATAAAACAAGATGTCAGATTTTAGTATGAATACCATGGTTCTGTTGTCGGCAACCAATTATTCAATATGGAAGCCGCGGATGGAGGACATGCTTTCATGGAAAGACTTGTATGACCCTTTGGAGTACATGGGAATTAAACCGAATGATACGAAAACGGAGGATTGGAAGAAGTTGAATAGAAAAGCTGTAGGTTTGATCCGTCAGTGTATTGGGCAGGAGGTGTTTCACCATGTGGCGCAAGAGACAGACGCTTACGCTCTGTGGACGAAGCTTGAGTCGATGTATCAATCGAAAACATCGCGGAATAAAGCGTTATTGATGAGAAGACTTGTGAATTTAAAACTCCGAAGTGGTGATTCTGTTGCCGTTCATTCAAGTGAGTTTCAAAATTTGGTAAATCAATTAGACTCTGTTGGTTTGAAGTTCGATGATGAGTTACAAGCCCTGCTGTTGCTTAGTTCCCTACCTGATAATTGGGAAACACTGGTGGTTTCTCTAAGTAACTCCGCGCCGGATGGAAAGTTGAGCATGAGCATAGTAAAGGATGCTTTGTTTAACGAGGAGGCTAGGCGGAAGGAGATGGGGACAGATTGTGAGGATGAGTCGCGGGCACTAGTTTCGGACGGAAACAGAGGGAGAAACCAAACGAGAGGAAATAGGAGAGGTGGCGGCAGTCGTTCTAGGCCGAGAGGGGGGACACCTATTCCCGGGTCTTTTACTTGTTATCATTGCCAGGAGGAGGGGCACATCAAACGAAATTGTCCTAAGTATAAGGCAGAAAAAGGTAAAGGAAAAGACCAATCAAAGGATGCAGCGGTTGTGGTTCATGAATCCGATGGGGAGCTTATGGTAGCCGTGTCAGACACTACAGACGTAGGAAAATCAGATTGGGTACTGGACTCGGGGTGCTCATATCATTTTTGCGGGGATAAGCAACAGTTTTGGAGTTACGAGGCATTTGATGGAGGGTTTATCCGGATGGCTAATAATTCGAGGTGTCGGGTTGTTGGCAAGGGGATAGTGAAATTTCAGATGCCGAGTGGAAAAACTGTGAGGCTTGAGGGAGTGCGACACGTGCTAGGTTTGAAGAAGAACTTGATATCTCTCGGGATGCTTGATGAGAGAGGTTTTAGTTTTTCAGCGGGTAGTGGTGTCCTTCGGGTTTGCAAAGGAGAAAGAGAGATGCTGCAGGGGAAGATGATTGGTGGGCTATACAGGCTTGTGGGATCTGTTGTGACAGGAGGAGCTGCTGTCAAGCATGGGACAAGCGGTATAGGCTGTTCGGTTGGACAGGGGGTACATCAATTGCCGATACGCACATGGAGAGATCGCGAGAGTACACGGAGGTGTCACGATTCTTCGGAGAGTGTGCGGGATTCAGGCCTGAAAATGAGAGAGCAATTGTTGCGGGATGTTCACCGGGAAGCTCAGAGGAAAGGGACAGGAATTCTAAGGATGGGAGCTCCGAAAACGAAGAAAAGAGTCTCTTTCGTTCTTGATTCGGCTAGTGTTGGTGATCTCTCCGGGGTTGTCGACACAGGAGGAGGGAAAGACCCACCGCGGATGGTGAGGTGGTGAGTCTCACGGAGCACCTAGTGAGGGGGTGCGGGCGCTCAAGCAATGGAGGAGCGCGGGTTAAAAATGGACTCCGTTGTGGATCGGTGACATCTCGGTTGGAGATGGAGGCGTTCCGGTTGGGGAGCGCGGATACCTTGGGAGGGGGTGCATCTTATGCAAGGGGGTGCGGTTTTTCTCTTGCTCGGTCGGTGATTACCCACTCGGGGTGGAGGGGGTGATTGTTGGGTCCACCCCGGTGGGGCTATTTTTGGTATTGGGCTGGTTTGGCCCAATTGGCTCTCCTTTGTTTTTGTATACTCTTTTTGCCCCTCTTTGGAGGTGTGTGTCTCTGTGAGAAATAGAGAGAGCAGGAAACCGAGAGATAGAGAGAGTGAGGAGAGTTCCATTGTATTGAGAGGAGAGTGTGAGTGATTGTGGAGCAAATCTCACCGTGTAATTTCTCGATATAGTGAAACCCTCCCTCCCCGTGGACGTAGGCCGGTTGTTTGGCCGAACCACGTAAGTTCTCGGTGTTGCTTCTTTCTTTTTCGTGCTTGTCTGTGATTGTGCTGGTGTTTGGTGTGATTTGGGCTGGGCAAACCCCAACAAGGATTCCCATTTCGAAGCCCAGTTGATTGGTTTTTCCACAGATTTTGAGAAAAAATGGACGTTCATGGGAGTGGTGATTATGGCAGATTTGACGCCGCTGGCAGCGAAGAGTTTGGATGTCAAGAGTTGAGATCATGTGGCCGTGAGCCAACATGGGGAAGAAAAAGACATGGAGTTTACCCATTTTTTTGGGCTCTTGGATAGTTGGATGTATAATCGAAATTTGGAGCACTTGCAAATGGAGACACACTAGTTTGATTATGATCAGTAAAATATTGGCTAGTTTTTTTGCTTCAAACTCAGAAGGACTGTGTCCGCTTCGGGGCTGTTAGACTGATGGTTGAGCATGTGGCTCCCATGCATCCTCGTAATTCCAATGAGATCCATGACCAAGTTTTTACGATGGTGAATTTCACGCGTTCATTTCGGCTTTGGATGGTCCGGATTTAAATAAAACTTTTTCGGGAAAGAGTTTGAGATTGACTTAGTCACAGAGCAGTCGTGATTTCCTTATTTAAGGAGCTCTTCCTTGAAAAAATTTCATTTAAATCCTGACCATCCGATGGCCGAGATCACACGATTCCGTGAATAAGGGAATCACGGCCTGCCGCTCTGTGAATAAGTCAATCTGAATTCCAATTCAGCCCTTGGTTCTCATCACCAAACATGTTGCATCCTCATACGGAGGTAACGTGGCATTGTTGTTTCAACCACAAGGAGTGATGGTGGGTCTACGGGTGTAAACAAGCCGAGCCGAATTGAGCTTCGGCGAGCTCGTGCTCGGCTCGTTTACAAAAAGAGCCAAAAACTAAAGCTCGAGTTCAGTTCGAGCCTTAACGAGTCGAGCTTAGTCATTTATTAAATGAGTCTCTTTAATCGAGTTGAGCCTCCCTTAATGAACCGAGATTTTGTCGAACGAGCCGAGCTCCACTTGGCTAGTTTAGTAAACGAGCCGAAAACTCGAGCTCGGCTCGATTAGTAAACGAGTCAAGCCGAGTCGAGCCTTAACGAGTTGAATCGAGCTAAGTTTGCGAGCTGTTTGGTTCATTTACAGTCCTGGGGGGTCTCCTCTTTTTATTTGTCAAGTCGCAATTATCAACATAAGATATTACTCAAATCAGGTAGCATTTTCATACATCGCATAATTTTTATTCTTGACCTTGATGTTGATAATTGCGACTTGACAAATAAAAGGAGGAGACCCAACTGTAATGAACCAATTTTATTTCATTTTCTCCATATTGAAATAAATTCATACTAACACAAGAAACAAAACATTTTTTCACAAACCAAAAACAAAAACAAAATCAACTAGTTTTTAGCATTCATTTGTAATTACCAAATTCAACTTCAGCATCTCAAAGCCCGATAAGAACTCAATTCACGTATAAGATTACTCAAATTAGTGTGCGACGATCCACATTCTTCAACCGCCTTCTTTGCCATTTCTTTGAATTCCTTCACTCTATTCCTCATCTCCTCCACATCTTTACCCACCATGACACGCCGCACTGCCTTTCCAATCTGCTCTCTCATCAACTCACTAATTCAAGTCAAGTTAAAGATTTGTTGAAAATTGACTAGAATTTATATTCCTATTCGGTTTAAATTTATTTAGTGTTTTCTTATAAATAAGGACCTTAGGGGTTCCTAGGGTTATGGTCTTTTTCGTTCAAGGGTTTAGATATTATGGTTTTGTTCATCTCTTAGGGTTCCATCAAGGGTTTGTGTCTCCCTTTTGGGTTCCACTAGAGATTTGTCCCTAAATATCTGTTTGGTGCTTCAAGTAGAGTTAGAGGTATAGCTGGCTCTTTGTTTCTCTCCCTGTTTATAGTGAATTCTCTTGCTTTTTTTCCCGTTTATAGTGAATTCTCTTGCTTTGTGCTTGAGAGGAATCACGTATATTCTTATATTCTTGTTTATCGCTTATTGATTTGTTATATTCTCAATTTCGTGTTCGGCACAACAGATAATTAATAATACGCAAAGGATTTTCTGTTTTTTTTTTTTTTTCTTTGGGTACAATACAATTAATATTCATGTATTGACGCAAACACGTGCGTCACGCATTCTGTTTTCTTTTTCTTTTTTGGTGTGTGGTCCAAGTCTTCTTCAGTTTGGGTTGACTAGAATAACGAAGGGACACTCCAATCACAGAGAAGTAGTATCAGATTAAAAAGGAAAAAAATCAGAGGGAAGTACACAATATCAAATACTTTTACGTTGAAACAATTGGGTAGACCGGCTGAGAAAGGAATGTCAATTCCTCCTATCGGTTTGCAAAGGGAAAGGAGCTGAAGGAGAAATGAAGTGAGACAAGCCTTCACCTTTTTTTTTTCTTCATTTTTTTTTTTTTTAACTATGGGAATAATCTAATTAAGAAATAAGAATGAGTTTGAAGAGAGATTATTTAATGCCCTAGTTCCGCCTGCTCCAAGCTCCTTCACCACACATTGAAGTGGAGCCCATGAACAGAGATCTCCATATACTTGTGAACTTTTTACGGTATATAGATATGAAAGAAAACTCTCCTATTTTGCTATAATTTGTTCATATCTATCTTGTTGGGTTGCGCTAAGATTCATTTTTCTTTCTCTCTCTCCCTTGCTCCTTACCCTTTACCAATAGGACCAAGGCCATCACCGTTGGATTTTGTCCCAACAGTGAGTTTGGGCGGTGTTTGTCTATTTTTTACTTGCTATTGATGATCGACAGAAAAATGTTCTTAGTGTTGGATGTGGATAAATTATGGTGTAAACAGACGGCTTCTCTCCTTAGTATCAATTGGTTTTGAGGTGAATAGTTTAACAATCAGCTCTCGTGGAGGATCCGACTCTGACACACTCAGCTACAGCCAGTCAACTATCTGATTCAATCATCACATGGTTCAACTTCATGACCATGGCCATCACAGGTCAATTTGAAATTACCCCGATCCGGACCCCTTCACTGAGACAAGGAAATCTCAATTTTCGGATTATCCACGTGGACCTGGTTAGATCCACAACATCTAAATATTCGACCAAGGCCGCAATAGCCCTCCTCGTTGTTGCTTCTTGGTTAATGGACACCGAATTGAAGACGAACTCGTTTATGAACTGCCAAATAAACCAGGCGATGGTCGTAAGTCTACCCGATAAATGACAAGCCCCCGTCGTACCTTGAGTTTCCAATATTCGTGAACAGATTAGCTCAATTGATTCGTTAAACTGAAGGCAAATGGGACACACCTTACAATGTGAGCACTTTTTTGAATAAACATTGTTAACTTTAGCAACTTTCTGATTTTGATTATTACATTGTGGATGCTCTTAGTACAACACTTTGCAGAAAAACATACACAATATACTTATGTGGCACTGTACAATTGAGCAATGTAAAATAGCATCTCATTTATTGCCCAATAAGCTAATAAGGTGAAGCATTATGCTCTTTCATGGAAAATGACATAATAAAGTGGTATAGCATGAGCTTTTAGATAAGTGCTATGATTTGTTGCGTTTATCAATTAATTAATCTCTAATGTGCCATATGCAAAAATAAAAAACCTCAATGTGTAGTCAATCTCACTATTCAACAATAAAAGAAATTTCTGCTTAAGTAAGCAGGATAGCAGTTTTCACATAAATATTTTCTTGGACTTGCATGGGACCAATTTCTCTTCATATTTATGGTAATAAAACAAATTTACATAAAAACAGCATACAGATAAAATTGAAGGACAACAAAAAAGCAAAGAACACAACTCCGCTCAAATCAAATCAAACCTTCATCCACCATTATCTCAATTTGGCTTCGGCATCTCAAGTCCGATAAGAACTCAATTCAAGTATCAGATCATTCAAATCAGCGTATGATGATCCACCTTCCTCAACCGCCTTCTTAGCCATCTTCTTAAACCCTCTCGCCTTATTCCTCATCTCCTCCGCCTCTTCCCCTACCATAACCTGTCGCACCGCCTTCCCAATCTCCTCTCTCCTTACCCCATTATTCACCTTCATGCTCCACTTTTTATTCCCAACGCTAACCCCAATCCTCAAAATCTCTGTCACCAACTTTTCATTGTAAAATTGTTCAGCAAACACCGGCCACGTCACCATCGAAACTCCAGTGCTGACCCCTTCCAATGTCGAATTCCACCCGCAGTGAGTCACAAAACCACCCACCGCTTTGTGATCGAGAATCAACACTTGGGGGGCCCACCCTCTGATAATTAAGCCCTTGTTGTTCATCCTTTCTTCAAACCCCTCTGGTAGCCACTTCTCGTTTTCCTCTTCGCTTTTCCCTCTCCGAACAACCCATACGAATTGTTGCCCAGAAGATTCCAGACCCATTGCGATCTCGTACAGTTGAGAATCGTCAAATTTCGCCACGCTTCCGAAACAAATATAAATCACTGAATTGGGTTCCTTCGAATCCAGCCATCTTAAGCACTCGTGCTTGTCAATCGCTGCCTCTTTACCCCTGTGTGCTTTGTCTTCGACTTCTCGATTGCATAGCGAAACGGGACCAATATGCCAAGCCCTTCTTTTCAAGACATTCCTGTAATAATCAGCATACTCTGTTTCAAGCTCGTAAAAGCTATTGGCTATAACTCCATAGCTTGATAGCTCCGATTCTTTCGCTTTTATCCGCAGCTTCATGAAATCTGATTCGGACCCGTCCCGTTCGTCCTCTGACAGTTGCATCTTCGTGAGCTTAATTTGATGAGGAAGGTCAGGCACCAAAAAGGGTTCATCATCGGACGAAACTTCTCTCTGAGGCTTGTATAACCTCATATTCTCCGAAGCACAGAGAGCGAAAAAGCTAGTCCCATGGAAAACCAGCCTTGGAATGTTGAATTTTGCGGCGACTTCGGTGGCCCACGGGAAGATAATGTCGGCGACAAGGCAGTCGGGTCGGACCTCATCAAGGATCCGCTCGAACTGGTATTGGAGCATGGTCATGGCTTTTAAGAACTTGGGGAACATGTCGTCGGAAGTGAGTTGGTCGGCACTTTCGCACCCATCCGGCAAGCCGGCGGCAGCCGCCGGGAATTCGAGGGTGAGAATTCGAAGCCCTGCTGATTGGTTCTTTCAACTGATTTCTGGAAGACATGGACGTTCATGGGAGTGGTGATTATGGTGGATTTGACGCCGCGGGCAGCGAAGAGTTTGGCGATGTCAAGAGTTGGGATCATGTGGCCATGGGCCATCAAGGGGAAGAAGAAGACATGGAGTTGACCCATTTTGGCCTTGGGAAGTAAAATCAAACTATGAAGACTTGGAAATGGATAAAAAGAGTTACTGTAACTAAGTTTGTCGATGAGGAGTTAATACGGTATCATATATATATATATATATATATATATAATATGCAGAACTCCGATCATCGAAATTCGATCGGGAAAGGCAAAGTCCGCAACTTATTTAAATGCGGGCGCCCGCATTAGAAGGGCCCTGTATGTATATATATATATATATATATATATATATATATATATATATATATATATAATATGCAGATCGGCAAAGCAGTATTGCATTATTGCAGGAACCTTCATAAGGTACTTCGGCAAACGTACGTTAGTGCACTCGTCACCTCTTTCTTGGAGAAGAGAGAAACCGGACCATTTGGATTTTACTAATACAGTTTTAGGCGGCAGTTAGCACTCTCTGTCTCATTTTAAATGTTCTTTATGAAAATTTGTGTATTTTCAAACTCCTAAAAATATTATATATATATATATATTATATTTTACACCAAATTAAAGTATTCAAAATTTTAGTTTTTTATTTTTTTTAAACCAAATTAAAGTATTTGAATAGTTTAATTTGGTGTAAAAATAAAATAAAATATATATTTTTTGGAGTTTAAAAATGCACGGATTCTATCAATGCACAATTTATCTATTATTTTCCACCATTTGGACGGTGATTAAAATAACCCTAATAGTAATAGGCCAACAGTTTTTTTTCCCTTTGGGTACAAGTAATGTTCATGCATTGACGTAATCACCTGCGTCATGCATTTTGAATTCTTTATTTTGGTGTGTGGTGCAAGTCCTTTTTCGTTTCGTTTGACCAGAATAACAGAGAAAGAGCATCAAATTAAAGAAGAAGAAAAAATCAGAAATTAGCTATATCCCAGCCAACAGTATGTTGTACTTAAAAAGTGATTTTTTTTTTACCTTGGAAAAAGTGCTCTCAGGCGTACTTAAAAAGTAATTATTTTTTAAAATATTTGGATAAATAGTCCAACTCTTTTGAACACCCATCCAACACAAAAATTAGCTATATAGCCCAGCCAACAGTATATGTTGTGCTTGGATTCTGCCAAGTGTAGACCGATCAAAGTGTTGTTTGATTTGTAACAAATAGAGAAATTAAAAACTGTAAAAGAAAAATGGGCCACAATTAATTAAATCATTAAAGAAAAAAAATTGAGCTTCAATAGGGAAGATAAAGGAATGTAAATTCCTCCTTTCGGTTTGTGAAGGGAAAAAGGAGATAAAAGGAGAAATGAGGTGGGATTGAAATAGGGCCGTAGCCGAGTCAAGCCTCCCTTAATAATTTGAATTTTTATCGAATGAGTTGAACTCTACTCTGAAAACTCGAACTTTAGTTCGGTTCGTTTACTAAACAAGTCAAACCGAGCTCACAAGCTACTCGGTTTGTTTACGACCGTATGGAAATCTATAATTGCTTTCACAATTTTTTTTACTACATGGGAATAACCTAATTAAGAATGAGTTGGAAAAGAGATTATTTAATGCCCCTATGGCTGCTCCAAGCTCCTTTATTATGCATTGATGTGGAGTCCATTGTCACGCCCTCGATCTTCAATATCAATAAATAATTCATTTCAATAAAAGATCCTCGCATAAAATAAATAATACCCAAAAGAGTTCCCACCTGTTTAACTTTACAAACAAGTCCCCAAGTTTAAAAATATACAACATTGGCACTCCGGCCCCAAACAAGTCTAAATACACGTACAACCAATTACTAAGTTACAAAACGATTTAATCCAAAGAAATTGATAATTGATTACAACTCATTTTGATCAAAAAGAAGTCATTACAAAGCCGATTAAGTAACTCAATGAAATTAGCTTCTAAGAGTCTTCCACATCCAAGCACATGAATGCGTGCAAACTATTGTCCAGTGTTTGAACCTGAAAAGAAAGATTAGGTTGAGCTACACTAGCCCAGTAGGAAAATCTTTACCAACTTTATATGAGAACATGATGATAAGTGCAATGACAGAAAACAGAAAGGTATAGCTCAAACGACGAAATACAATCAACTTAACAAGGTGTCAAACATTCAAGGAGATCATACTAAAATATGCTAAAATCACATTATGCCATAGGGTTCACAACACTCATGCAAATAACAACCTTGACACGACTCACTATCCCGAATCTCCACCATCGACATTTCCACCCCTTGCGTTGTCGTATAATACCACGAGAGTCACCGTATTACCACCCCTAGCGTTACGGTGAACACCAACATCTAAGGTCACTGTATTGCCACCCCATGCGTTACGTGACCATATAAGTCATCGTATTACCACCCCTTGCGTTACGAGACCATACAAGTCATCGTATTACCACCCCATACGTTACGAGACCATATAAGTCATCGTATTACCACCCCATGCGTTACGAGACCATATAAGTCATCGTATTACCACCCCATGCGTTACGAGACTTCCTGAATCAACCACCGACCCAAACAACTTTTTCCTCAATCAACCTACAAGTTAAAAACTTTCTTATAACTTCATACATTCAATAAATATGCCACGACATGCTAACAATATCACAAATACGCCACAAACGTTCACAAGTATTATTCCATCACAAATTGCATAAACATTCACAAGAACCACCAACCGATAGAAAGTATTTAAACGAAATTTCAGCTAAGCAATTCTTTATGTGTTCCTCACTAACGGAAGGCCAATGGATCAAGAATATCATCCACTAATCATAGGAAGTCGCAATGGACAAACAATAATCATTGGAGTAGCCAAAGGAGGTTGGGAGGTTGACACACCCCCACTCTAACAGTCATAACTTTTTGTGTACTTGGAGTTCTTAGGTGATTTTAGTGGCAATGGAAAGCTGACTTCAAGACCTTCAAATCGGTATAAGATTTGCATGAAACGGACATAGGACGAAGAAGTTATGGCCATTTGAAGTTGGGCTGAAACTCAAAAGACGGGCAGAACTTCTAGAGAGGGGAGGGATCGATCCCCCCATCACCAGGGATCGATCCCTAGGCTTACTGGACCAGAAAACAAAGGGGGATCGATCCCCCAAGTTTAGGGATCGATCCCTACGCGATTTGGGCGATTTTCTGCAGATTTCGACAGCGATCGAGATGAACAAAGGGAGACAAACCAAGCTCGATTCTTGCATCCAATCAACATATAAACATATAAAAGAGGTAAAGAAGTCCCTACCTCGCAACGATAACCAAGATCTACAAGATTTGAGCAAGCCCTAACCACTTCGAACCTCAAAGCTTCGATTCAAGCTCAACCCAAGTAACTCCGAGCTTGAGAACGCGAATGGAAGGTTGGAGGGAGGTTAATCTCTGAGATTCTTGAGGTCTTGAAAGAGTTTTGAGTGAGAGGGGAAGAGAGAGAGATACACGGCTAGAGAGAGAGAGAGGACGGCGTGAGAGAGAGAGAATGGGAGATATAATTATCTCCTACACACACACACACTCTTATATATAGTCAAATATTTTTAAATCACGCACACACCCCCTTAAGTTTCTATTCTCTCACCTCAATCCTCAATTCAAATAACCACCAAATAAAATCCTATTTTCCCAATTAGGCATTTAATAAGCATTTCAATAATTAAAATTATCTGGGTCTCTACATCCATGGACCTTTAGATACTCCTGAACCTTTTACGATATATAGATGAGAAAGAAAACTCTCATATTTTGCTATAATTTGTTCATATCTATCTTGTTGGGTTGTGCTAAGATTCATTTTCCTTACCAATATGACCAAGGCCATATTTGTCTTATATTGCGCTTTATTTTGTTTGTGATCCGTATGTTTCTGTAACGTCCCGATTTTTGGGAGGGGTACTAGAGTAACTTCTACTCCTTTGAACGTCCGTCTTCTTCTGTATTATATATTCTGTTCAGCACTGAACTCTTCCAAATTATAAAATTTCCCATGTTCGTCTCTAAACTCTGGCATAAGATGTCAGGGTCACAAAAGTAATACCGTGAGCAATTAAGCCCAATAGCTAACTCCTACCCCTATGTCCCATACACTAACAAAAATAACATATACTCCCTCCGTTCCTTTTTTAGAGTCCGGTATTCCATTTTGAGTTGTCCCTTAATAAATGTCCAATTTGAAAAGTTAGTGGGTAAAAGTTGGTGCATTGTCTATTTTATCCCTAAAAGTAGATTCCATTTTGTAAAGTTAGTGAGTAAAAGTGTAATAATGATGGGTAAATAGGGAAAGTAGAGGAAAAAATTGATATGAAGGTATAATGATGATGTCTTTTTAATAAGTTGGAATTACGAAGCAGGACTCTTAAAAAGGGACGGAGGGAGTAACAATTTATCGTTTCTAAAAAATTTTAGCATCACAAAAATAATCAAAGGTGACGGTATCTTTCAGAGTTATCACAGCGTATTGTAAACCATGTCATCATTTTTCAAGTATCGATTCCACTTTTCATTTTATTTTCTCGAGCACTGGTTCTGCTGACCATCTTTCAGGACCTACCGGGCTCCTAGGCTAAGTTCATATTTTGCCACCCAAAAACACTGATTCTGCTAACCATCTTTCAGATTTCATCGGACTCTCAGGCTCATACACGCAAACCTGAGCCATGATTCTGCTAACCATCTTTCAGATTCCATCGGGTTCTCATGCTCACACACGCACGCCCGAGCCATGATTCCGATAACCATCTTTCATATTTCATCGGGTTTCATGCTCACACACGCACACCCGAACCATGATTCCGCTAACCATTCTTTCAGATTCCATCGGGTTCTCATACTCACACAATTATTAATCTTTCACATTTCATTTTCTTTTTGTATTCCACTCCTCATTTCTCGTGTCTCGTAATCATGCATCTTTTTCTCGCGTTCACATTATTCTTTCAAAACTTGCTACAATCATGCGATAATAATAAATCACGAATTTTATTCATTTCTATTTTCGACAACATTGAAAATTATAACATCACGACTTATCAACAAACATGCAATTAATTAAGCATTACAACGATCAAACTTTTCAACTTAAACAATTTATTCATGTGATATCATAAAAATAATAAATAAATAGTTAAACATATAGCACATCAACATTATACTTAGGTGAGCAGATAGGAGATTTCTACCGTTCTTCTTGGCGGTAAAGCAGCTACGGAGTACGTCGGGTGAAAATGCGGGCAGAGTAACGTCATTTTGGCTCGACCGAAGAATAAAAAGAAAGTAGTTTTCTTTTTCTGGAAACACAAATATTTCTAGAAATTAAAAAAAAAAACCGAGGTCAAATGGTGGTTTTAAGTGGTGTAGGAAGGCAGCAAGGTGGTGGTAGGATTGAACTAATTACCTCCTCCTTTTCTTTTTCTTCTAGCCGAAACCTCTCTCTCTCTTGCTCTCCAAACTCATACTAATGAAACATGTGAGAAGTGGATGATTGGTGTTGTGTGTGTCTGCGCTTGTGAATGTGGAAAGAATGTGAAAGGGGTTATACCTATTTATACTAATGAAGGAAGGATCTAGATCATATCTAGAATATCTCAATCATATCTTATATAATCCTATATAATCTAACAATATCTAGCAACATCGATATGATATCTAACAAAATATAATCCAATCTTAATATATCTTATAAAATCTAGGGATATCTAGAACCCTTCTTTCCGGATTATTCTTTGGATCTTACGGCTATCCATCTCGTGGGGACTCGTGCCTCACTCCCGTGTTGTGATGTGAGAACAGACTGCTGTGGGAGTTTAAATAAACTGGGAGGCCCCTGTTTTGGAGTGATTTGCGCAGGAAGAAACCAGCATGCACTGAACAAGTCATTGCATGCTGTTCACTCTTGCGCATACAACTCCAAGACACGTGCGCGCCGGTGAGCTCAAACCCACAGCTCTTATTCTCAAACCCTCTGGGCTCTAGAAGGACCAGTGCACAACCAGGACAAACTACGCAGTTCATATAGCAGCATAATATACAGTTTAAAGGCCGAAAAACCCTACAAATTATAAAACACCCCATAAACAGTGTGGGGACAAAATAATGGCCTAAAACCAAGCTACCCGTGCAAGGCCATGTGGGCATGTGGGATTTGCCCGATCTTTCTCTCCTCCGGGGAAGGGATTCCGTTCCCCACCCTTTTTGAGAAAGGAGAGATGCTGCCGGTTCGCGTGAGCGCTTTTTGAAGCTGGACGACAAGCGCTCGCGAAAATACAGAGTCGCCACTTGGGTTTGAAGGTCCGACACCCAAGGAACCGTATTTCGAAGCACCTGCCGCGCTGTTTGATTTGAAAAAAGTTAAGGAACCAGTCCGTCATAACCATATCTGGGTTCGGGAGCCAGGTTACTAGAGGGGAAGGGTTTTATGGCACCCCTCTCGCCCAATCCGGAGATCGGTCTCTACTTAGGCATTTGCGAAAATGTTTGTTTTGCGATTCTGTTTCATTAATCAATTCTTTAGCCAATTACGGCGGGGGAACAATTAATCGGGGATTAAAACTGTAACATATTTACAGGATGTGATAGATAGCATGGATGAGCAGTTAGTATAGGATGAGAACAGACTGCTGTGGGAGTTTAAACAAACTGGGAAGCCCATGTTTTGGAGTGACGTGCGCAGGAAGAAACCAGCATGCACTGAACAAGTCACTGCATGCTGTTCATTCTTGCACGCACAACTCTAAAACACGCGCGCGCCGGTGAGCTTAAACCCACAACTCTTATTCTCAAACTCTCTGGGCTCTGGAAGGACCAGTGCGCACCCAGAACAAACCACGCAGTTTATATAGCAGCATAATATACAGTTTAAAAGCTGAAAAGCCCTACAAATTAATAATACACCCCATAAACAATGTGGGGACAAAATAATGGCCTAAGGCCGAGCTACCCGTGCAAGGCCACTCACTGGTCAAAGGCAAACTGTCGCGCGATGGAGTGAGTCTGGCGCGCGATGGTGCGCCCTGGCGCACTGTCGCGCGATGGAGTGAGTCCGTCGCGTGATGGTGCGCCCTGGCGCGGGATGGTTGCGCCCTGGCGTGGACCAGACCAGTGCTTGGTTTACACATTTCTGGGTTACTGGGACAGATCCAGAATGTTCCCAGGGGGACTCCAAAACAGCAGAAACTCATATTGAACTAAGACTAGCAGTTTATACAAAGGAAAGCAGTAAACTGATTATTATCATGCTTGCAGAGTGATCTATATACACATGAATGCAAAACAGTAGGACACCAATCCCCACGCGGTCCATCTCACGCAGCATCGGAGTGTCGCGCGAGAGAGTGGGACCATCGCGCGTTGGTTCCTACCATGATGGTTTTTGAAACCTTGCCAGCTTTAAGACCAGGACTGGTATTGATTACCAGCCTTGGCCCTGCCAGCCCCCCTCAGGGATCAGAACGGAAAACAGAGTAAAGGTAAGCTATATCTTTGGTTTCGGGTTTGAAAGAGTATTTGAGCTTTTGATGTTTGAATTGAGGTGGAAGAACAAGCTATGTTCTTGAGGTTGTATGGGTGATAGAAGCAAGGAAAGTGGCTTGTGATTTTGTAACCCAAGGTGTAACCCTTTCTAAATCTTGAGCCCTTTTAAAACATTTGAATTTTGTTAACCCTTTCAAATGAAGAAAGCAATGGGTATAAATAGGGAGAGAGGGTGAATCTGGTTGGTGCCAGGAGAGGAGTTCAGCCAGTCCACGAGGCTGGGCTGAAGTTGCATTGGTGGCCAACTGTCCATCTCAGGAAAGATTGGTGGTAGGTTGGACCGTCGCGCGACGGAGTGAGTCTGGCGCGCGATGGTGCGCCCGGGCGCGGGATGGATGCGCCCTGGCGCGGGTCAGCTGAGTTTTTGGTTTTTGAAGTGGCTTGGGCTAGGTTAGGTTCAATGGTTTTGCAAACACTCAAAGCTCAAACACGCTATCATTCCCAAGGTGTTCTTGATCTATTTCATCATCGGGGAATCAAAAACCGTAAGTAAACTAATCTGGAAGCCCAGATTGGGGTGTCTACAGTAGCCCCTCTTTGACGGCACTTGAAACACCATCGACTTGGTACAAGTAACGTCAAAGATTTCTAGACACCCCTCAAGGCAATCCAGAGCAAAGCATACTAGCAAAGTAGACAAGTAAACTTAAGGAACCTGATCGGTGGAATGGACTGGCTGTCCATTGCCGGGGATGGAAGTAGAAGTGGAGGAGTGAATCGCCGCTTGTTGATCGAATTTGGACAGAACAGGCTGTCGTTGCAGATTTGGACGGGACAGGCCGTCGTTGCTGGGGATCAAGCTATCCTTGGCACGAAGTATTCCAACAAACACGGGTAGGTCGTGTCAGGTAGGTTGAATTCCGTCTGTTGGAAATCAGAGCCAATCTCCTTATCAAAGACCATCCGAGACAGAGCAATAAGCCTGCTGGAAGATGAACGTGAAGCTAAACTGATGTAGAGGTAATTGTTCAGGGCAGGCCGAGGCAGACTCTCCTGGGGAACATGTAGAGACCCGTAATTTTCTTTATTAAATTTCAATGTTTGAAATTAGGGGAAAAGGATGAAAGTGGCATAAGCGTGAAAATGGAGGTTAAATGTGCAAAGGTTGGAAAGATGTGGGTGTTGGTGTAATGTAATGCACGTGTGTATATGTGTGAGTGGCAGGGAATTTATTTCCCATTTCTTCCTCTCCCGTTCTCTCTCTTTCTCTCGGCTCTCTCTCTCTCACTCCCTCTCATCTCTCAAAAACTCAACCCCAAATTCAAAAACCCACAACAAATAACCTCCATTCCATCTTCCACTCGCGTATTGTGGCCCATACCGCACTGGTTCGAGCTCGGAGAAGTTGTATTCCGGTTGGAACAAGGTTTTCCGGAAGCTAGGACTTGCTCCATCTTTTCGATTTGTGTTTGGGTACTCGAGGTAGGGAATTCTACCTCTCTTTATATGTTATTTGAGTTCTCCTATGTCCTATTAGAGTATCTCCATGCTTTGTTTGAGCTTGTATTGATTGTTGTGGTGGTGGTTGTTGTTGTTGTTGAAAACCCACGTGGTTCTGTCAAAAATCTGCTCGAAACCCATTTGTTATCGATAACATTTCCATTGTTATCGATAACATTATGTTCCAGATCCAGAAATTCATCGTTATCGATAACCCTTGTCATCGTTATCCCTAACGTGTCATTGTTATCCCTAACATTGCATCGTTATCCCTAACGTTTGTCATTGTTATCCTTAACGTTGCATCGTTATCCCTAACGTTTGTCATTGTTATCCCTAACGTTGCATCGTTATCCCTAACGTTTGTCATTGTTATCCCTAACAGTGCATTGTTATCCCTAACGTTGCATCGTTATCCCTAACATTTGCCATTTGTTATCGATACCCTCGCGTCTGGAATGATATCAACCCATTTGTTATCGATACCTCCCTTCATGGTATCGATAACGTTGCGTTTTAATTGACCTCAACCTATTGTTATCGATAACACTCGTAAAGGTTATCGATAACACTTTCTGTCTGGACAATTTTGCTGGCTTGATCCATCCTTTATTGTTTTGGGTTCCGTTCACTTCTGAATCACTCCAAGAACTTCTCGAATGATCCTTTAACTTGAGTACTCATATCTAATGTCTTCATTGCACGTATCCATGATCTTAATGCTCACTTGAAAATGATTGTACAAAACATTTTGTTATAGACCAAAGATGGATTTGAATGGTTCGGATTGATTGGAAAAGGATTTTGAAACTTTACGGACTCTGAGTATAGAAACTAGATAATCGGGCATCCCAGAGTCTAGTCGTGGGTTAATATGTGCCTGTGAAGGTACGGGGGTGTGCTTAGAGGTACGGTGAGGATTTGTGGTGTTGTGGTATGCTTAAAGGAATAGGTGTGTATTAATTAATTAGTTAGAGTCTTAATATGGATGACAATTTGGGACGTTTTGAAATGTAATCAACATGGAGGATTGGTAGATTGTTTAAAATGCTTGGAGTGAAATTCGAGGTTGCGAAAGAACTGTGGAGATGATAAAATAATTGGTGTCCTCTCGACCCGTCAAGTCTTTCAATCCTTTTGGCACCCTTTCTATGAGGTTTAAGTGCAGAAACCGTTGGATGAAGTATCGTAGGATTGTATAGGTGTACTTATTATGCTGTGCCTGATTCGAATTTGTAAACTAATGAAAAGGCACGAACACATATGTTTGGAAATTATGTAGTGGTTAGTTGAGTTTTGTGACACAATCAATAGATTGGTGATGAAGTGGGTTATGAAATGATGATGATTATGAAAAGTGCGAGATGTGACCCAAGTGGTCGTTATTGAGGGAAAAGACTCGGGGTGACCCTGCGCTCGAGGGAATTAGACCCGAGGTGACCCAACTGATTCGTATTATTGGAGGAAAAGACTCGGGGTGACCCTGCGCTCGAGGGAACTAGACCCGAGGTGACCCCAACTGATTATTATCATTATTAAGGGAAAAGACTCGGGGTGACCCTGCGCTCGAGGGAACTAGACCCGAGGTGACCCTAGTAATTATTGATGGGAAATACCGGATTAAAGGAAGAGAAAGGTTTTGCAATAAAGGCATTTAATGAAGATCAATGTGGACACGAGGAAGATTGTACTACCGTACGAAGAATAATAAGATGTTTGATTTGATTATAGACACATGTGGAATGACGTGAGTTTAACAATCTAATTAGTTAAAGAAGTAAACAGCTAGTGATTATGGATGGAAATATCTGATATAAAGGAAATCAAAAGACAGCGATAGGTTGATTAATAAGAGTGAAGTATTCGTGTAAGTTCTTAGATTCTGATACAGTGTTTCTGTCTTATCTATGCTTCTCCGTTATTCGAAGTCTGTGTTTTCTCGGCATCTCTCATTACATTTGCATATAGAGTTTGTGTAGACTTTTCTACTGGGCTAGTGTAGCTCAACCAAATCTTTCTTTTCAGGTTCAGACACCGGGCAAAAGTTTGCATGCATTGTGTGCTTGGCAGTGACAGACTTTTGGGAAGCTGACATCATTGTTATTTCGTTATCCTTGTAAAAATCTCATTCTGTTAAAGATGGTTTTGTAACCAATTATTATTGAATTTTCTTTTGATTAAAGTTGTAATTATCCAAATTTAGAGGACTTGTTTGTAAAATTAAACAGGTGGGAAACTCTTTTGGGTAACGTATCTGATATGCAAGGTTTCTCTTTTATGGAAATGTATTATTTATTATGTTGAAAATCGAGGACGTGACAGAACAACTAATTGCGGATGGGTGGACCATTGAATTATATTCGGATCGTTGCTGATCGGGGTGAATACGGACGATATGGCTGATTGTCATCGCTGAATGGACAGAGACAGGCGATGGCTGATTGTTGTTGCTGAATGGGCAGAGACATGCGACATGGTTGATTGTCATCGCTGAATGGACAGAGACAGGCGATGTGGTTGATTGTCGTTGATGATATGGCTGATCATCGCTGATTTAAGAAGGACGATATGGCTGACCGTTGTTGATGATATGGCTGACTGTCGCTGAATTGAGAAGGACGATATGATTGACTGTCATTGATGATATGGCTGACCATCGTTGATGATATGACTGATCATCGTTGAATGATTGAAACAGACGATATGGCTAAATACCATTGATGGATTTGATTGGACCGGCTGTCTTTGATTGAGATGGGCAGATCAGTGTCCAGAACGATCGAGCCGTTGAGATTTGGATAGGACCGGCTGTCGTTGATTGAGATGGGCAGAACAATGTGCAGAATGATCGAGCCGTTGAGATTTGGACAGGACCGGCTGTCATTGATTGAGATGGGCAGATCAGTGTGCAGAATGATCGAGCCGTTGAGATTTGGACAGGACTGGCTGTCATTGATTGAGATGGGCAGATCAGTGTGCAGAATGATCGAGCCGTTGAGATTTGGACAGGACCGGCTGTCGTTGATTGAGTTCTGCAGAAGATTTTATCGCATCCTGCTATGAGAACAATGCCGCAAGAGATTTTTCAATCGCATCCGTCAGCAAACAAATCGTGGATTCAGGGAGATTTCTTCGCATCCACTGACCAACAATAACGAAACCACAGGAGATTGCATCGCATTCTTCGGCCAACAAATCAAGAGTTAGGGAGATTTCTATTGCCTCCGCTAACCAATGATAACCAAAACCGTCGGAGATTGCATCGCATCCTTTGGCCAACCAAGACTTGATGGTAACCATTCTGGCCACCTTCCTGTTTTCAACATTTGACATATATAATATGCAAAGATGTATACTAACAAAATGCACAAATTGAAAATGCAGATGCAAGCTAGGGGCGGCTCCTAGGAGGACAACGATGCCTAAGGACTACCACTGAGCCCCAGTACTTTACCGTCTTTTGCTTCTGAGATGCGCATCCAGATAGAGAGACGTTGAGCGGGCCGGCGTGCCCAGTTGACATATAATAGTGTGGCATTGGGCTTGCATGCCCTTTCTTCGATGCTTGGGTGGATAAGCCCCATAGATAGGCTTTGCTTGGCCTTGGGCTGACGTGCCCTTGCTGTTGACGAGACTCTACTGCTTGTGAATTATAGATGCAAGAGTAGCAATGTAAAAATTGCATTTTTTAGTTTATTGACATGTAAACCATGCGCTAATATCTAATTTGCATTGTCAAGTGAACTGAGTCGACACATAGATAGACGCACATGCATAAACTCGCCTAGCTCGAACGAAAAGGGGGAAAGAGCCCCAGGGAACAATGCGAACCCTTAGACACATGGAATACAATGAAATTTTGGGCATTAACGTGCCAAAACTCACAATATCCGTAAACAGGTTAAACTGACACTTGTAAGGTCAAACATATGTACGGTGACCTGGATGAACAAATAGAACTGAGAAAAGCATCTCGACATGACAATGGATTGAAATCTAGAAAAATGCCACAAAGACGGACATAAGACGCAAATGATGACACATATAGGCCCGGACTGAAACCGACACCCCCATGCAGTCATATTAGGTCTGCATGGTATGACCAAACGTGACAAAAGCCCCTTGAATAGGACTCAAAGGCAGTAGCTGACTGCTGTTGATTGCTACGCGAATTGAAAAAGCGCGCGCAGGGTTGAGACTAATGCACATAACTATGAACAAGTGCACGTGAACCTCAAACTAGCGCACATGACTAAGCTGCTGCAGCTGCTAAAACCAGACTTTGCTGAATTTAGAATAAATTGTGAGCCGTTAGGCCTCACCAGCATTTCGTTCAGTTTTTGATGCTTAAATTCTTTTAAGGCTTTATGCTCAGCTTTGAAATTGAAATAGTAGTTTGCAATAAAACTTAAAGACAAAAGGTTTTCCCCCTTTCAGACGTCTCCCATGCAGCTTGATGTTTGATCCTCTTCGACCTTTGATGTGTACCAAACATCAACCATGGATCCAATTGATAGATTGTGACCGAGTCTCAATGAGAAACTGCCTACGTATCCCAAGCTAGGGAATCAGGTCAAAACGTAGTTCAGGCCAAGGTTCACTCGTGTGTTTTACCTCATCTTTTACGCTCTAACTTTTGCCTAGAACCGCCCATTCGGGTTTTCGGTCTAGCGAGCTTTCAAACATTGCCTTTACTTTTGCCTAGACCTCCTTCATAGGTTTTTGGTATAGCAGGCTGCTCTAACTTTTGCTTGGAACTGCCCACCCTTGGGTTTTCAGTCCAACGAGCTTCTCTCAGGGAAAAGGCTTTTGAATTGATCCATGCTGACCAAGGTATTAGAATTTGTTGCCATTGAGGTCGATGATGTTTGGCCGCAGCCCCAGATAAAATTGCTTTGATAGCACATAGTCCAAAGCGCTTTGGTTGACATGCCCTATTCCAGGCCAATTTTGAACATTCTAACTTGTGCTTGGCGAAACGCTGTTCTTGTAAATTTGAACATGGTATGAGGCGCTGGACCTTCTGAGCTTTGCTTTACATGGTTTGGCATCTGGTAGCAGGGGGATTTGATGTTCCTTTATCTCGGGATCAACGCCGGGCGTGTCTTTGTGAGACCATGCCAAGACGTTGATGAACTTTTTGAGCCTGTCTGACCGAGCACAATGCTCCTCTGCGGACAGTGTTGAGCCAATTTGAACCATTCGGAGGCCTACCTCATCTTTCAAGTTTATCTGAAACTACTATTTCATTTAATAGGCTGAGCATGCCTTTCGCCTTCCCTTTCGGCGAGGGAACACATTTCCTTGGAATAATCCCATCGAAATCTATCCCTTCGTCGTCAGGGATGACACAGTTTATTCAAAAGCCAGCAAAATACTTAGAAGCAAGATAAAGCATATCATAAAGAAAGCCCCCTCGGGGTTGCCAAGTACAGCGGACTCAAAACTTGAAACGAAAGCTACGATGTGGAGGGCCAAGAGGCACAAACTCCGACTCTGAGCTAGACTTAGACGAATGCAAAAGACTCTGTGTCAGACTCAAACAAAATGCCAATGCAAACTAGATGCGGTTTTGAAAATGCAATTTTAACAGCTACCCTTAGCTTCTGCAAAAAGAGGTAAGATCCAGCGGGTGTTAGGCCCAAGCAACAGCACTTCGGCTTCTTTAGCTTCTTTAGCCAAACCTACTCGGTGCTCCTTTGATCAATGGACCTCAGTCGGTCAGTCTTCTCCTTTGCAAGCCCCTCATCACTGTCAATTCAATTGTCGGCAGTGAAGACCTCAATTGCCCAACCTACAGCCATCATGTTAATCTCCGGTTCAAACGGGATGGATACGACTGGTTTGGATTGGCTTTCTGGGACGATATAGTTGCTAGGGTGGAATATAGTGGAGCTAGGGTTAATTTGAGTGGAGGTGATAGATATCTAACCAACCAGAGGGTCAGAGTTGTGTTGAGGCAAGGAGTTGAAAATGACGTTGGGCTTTGGTGGAACGTGAACCGTGCCATTATTAATGAGATCTTGAATCTCATGTCGAAGACGATAGCATGCATCAGTGGGATGGCCAGGCATTTGGTGGAAGGCACAGAAGAGGTGAGGCTTGTAACCAGAAGGTAGGACTTTTGGCGGAGAAGTTGGGGTCAAAGGTTTGAGATGCCCAGACTTGACGAGTTTTTCCATCACTGCGGACAGAGGTGCCTCAAAGACAGAGAAACTCCGAGGTTGGGTTCGGGCCCGGTAGCTTTGGGCGTTTTGAACCTGATTGACATTGGCTGTAAGGTTGGGGGAAGTAGCAGCGTTGTCCCCATTTGTAGTTGAATTGGCGTAATCGCTGCCACTAAACAGTGTGCTACTGTTTCCAGAGTAAGCCCTCGGCTTAGCTTTTTGTGAGGAAGACTCCCCCCTAGGCAGAATTCCACTCTGCAGTGCATCCTCAATGGCCAGGCCAGAGTCGAAGAAGGTTTCAAAGTTAGCAGACGCTTGAACAAGAACCAGGTGCCTGGCATAATCTGGCTAGAGATTGCGGGAGATGATGCGAAGTTGATCCCTCTCGCTCGGGCGATCAGTCATCAATGCGGCTTTGGCTCTCCACCTCTTAACAAAATCCGCAAAGGACTCATTTGCTTCCATTCTGGTGGACTCCAACTCACGGGTAGTCATCTTGAGTTGAGAGTTGTAGTTGTACTGTGCAACAAAAGCAGCCCCAATATCCTCCCAAGTTCTTCTTTTGGAGATGTCGAGCGGCATGAACCAATGGAAGGCAGGCCCAGAGAGAGTTTGAGGGAAAAGCTGAGACATAGCCTCACTTTCCACCCCTAACAGCTTCAGGGCAGCATGATTGCCCAGTAGATGAGTCTTGGGATCACTACTCCCATCGAATTTGACGAAGTTAGGCATTTTAAACCGCTCGGGGAGCCTTGCATTAGGGTACAAACAGAGCCGATCCAGGTCGATTCCCCTTGCACTGATCTTCTCGGATTTTGAAACAGCTTCTTCTAGCTTAGCCATCTTGGCCATGAGAGCAGCTATGCTAGGGTTTTGAACAGGCCTAACAATAGTAGGGTTTGGATTTGGTGTAGGCACACGAGCCTCTCTAGGGTTGGGCTGAATAATGAGACGCCCTGCATGGTTTGGATCCTCGACAAAGACAGGTTCTGCATGAACATCCTCATCGTCCTCGCCTTCCTCTTCGGCTGCTGGTGGAAGACGAGTGTTGATAAGGTTACTCAGGCAAGTGATGGAAGCATCAGTCTGAGTGGCCCTCTGTTGCATAGCAGTGATGCTAGTTTGGATATTCATGAGGATGGTTTTCAAAGTGAGCGGTTGCGGTTGATCTGCCATGACTGGTTTTTCAATGGAGCTTGATGAAAAAGCTGAAGATGGGGAAGCCGGCGGCGTGGCTTGTTGCAATATCGATGGCGAACCCGACTGTAGGGCGGCCAACAGTGAACCTGGAGAAGCCTCCGTTGTAACTGGCTAGGGTCCTAGCCTGACAAACCTTTTGAACAGGATGCTGAAGACGTTCCCAAGTAGGTTTGGCTCTTCCTTTCGGTACTCTCTTGTTTGGTGCAATGGTTCCAAACTAGACAGTAAAGTAATTGAAAGCTCAGTGACGTTCCTGCAACATGCTATGTACAAGAATAAAGCAATGTATACGTCATCGTCGGTGTCCTCCTAGACTCTACAACTACAAACGAGCCTGTCTCATGATGTTCGGACGCTGCCAAAATCCTCGGAATTCTTTTCGAGGGTGTATCCTTTGAATAGATCAACTAACACTAAGAGATGTCAAAACAGACTAAGCCTTTGACTATTCCATTCTTGAAGTTTCAACTTTGAATTCAGAACAACTCGATATTGATGACATGACACCTTAACTTTGAACGCCGCGGTGTATAGTGACTTCGCACTTCAACCTGGGTAGTGCTAGTGACACACCATCCATACTTTGTGGTTCCTTATTTTCGGTTTGAAACTTCAATCAGGCATGAGCGAAGGACTTAAAAAGGTTTGATTTCCCAAAGTCTCGCTGATCTAAGGACTTTGAAAATTGATAACGTGCACCATCGAGATACATGACTCTTCATCGGGCCTAGCAGCGTCCTAATAGGCATAAGATAGACTCGAAAGAGAGACAACCTAGAAGCCGCCCTAAGCATGCTTCTACGCAAAACAGTATGTATGTACAAAAACAGAGACGAGTTTGCCTCACGAATTTCAGACGTTGCCAGAATCCTCAGAATTCTTTTCGGCCATGTGTCCCTAAGTAGGTCGTCAGATCTTAAAAGATGTCAAAATAGACTAAATCTTCGACTAGTCCCATTTGAAGGTTCAACTTTGAATTTGGAACAACTCGGTGGTGATGACATGACACCTTAACCTTGAACACGGCGGTGTATAGTGACTTCGCACTTCAACCTGGGTGGCGCCAGTGACACGGCATCACTACTTTTGTTGTTCCATATTTTTGGTTGAATTCTTAACCGGGCATGAGCCAAGGATGTAATAAATTTTGATTTCTCAAAGTCTCATTGAACTAAGGACTTTGCGATTGATAACGAACATTCAACAGAATGAACGACTCCTCATCGGGTCCTACAACGTCTTAGACTGCGCAAGAAAAACTCGAAAGAAGGAACCATTCTAAGCATGCTCCTATGCAAAATAATGCATGTACAGTACATGCGATAGGGAAAGCAGTAACACGTAGACAGTGTATGGGGGTTAGATGCAAGTAATCTTACCCTGTGGGTACCTGTCCTAATTTGGAGAGTGCTAGTGCTTTGTATATGCAAAGGCTGGTTTTGGCTTGTAACAGGTTCCTCGGACTAGAGCCAAGATATACCTCCCACTGCCCGTGTGGGCAATGCAAATTGCCCCGACTCTTTCTCTCTCCTCCGAGGGAAAGGGATTCCGTTCCCCACCCTTTTTTTTTTGAGAAAGGAGAGATGCTGCCGGTTCGCGGGAGCGCTTTTTATGAAGCTGGACGTCAAGCGCTCGCGAAAAATACAGAGTCGCCACTTGGGTTTGAAGGTCCGATACCCAAGGAACCGTATTTCGAAGCACTTGCCGTGCTGTTTGATTTGAAAAAGTTAAGGAACCAGTCCGTCATAACCATATCTGGGTTCGGGAGCCAGGTTACGAGAGGGGAAGGGTTTTATGGCACCCCTCTCGCCCAATCCGGAGATCGGTCTCTACTTAGGCATTTGTGAAAACGTTTGTTTTGCGATTCTGTTTAATTAATCATTTTTTAGCCAATTAGGGCGGGGAACAGTTAATCGGGGATTTAAAACTGTAACACGTTTGCAAGGTGTGGTAGATAGCATGCATGGATGAAATAAATGAGATAAAACTGAAAACTGCTTTCTGGATGCAAAAACAGTGCAGGGTATGAATTTGTCACGAACAGTGACCAACTTGCATGCAGAAAATGGGAGCATGCAAGCCACACCATCGCGCGACACACCCATACCCTCGCGCGAGTATCAGCATCTTTTTTGCAGTTTCAATTTTATCTCCTTCTGGGCTCTGGAAGGACCAGTGCACACCCAGGACAAATCAAGCAGTTTATGTATGCTAGAAATAACTACTTATTACAATCTGATTGAGTAAGAATAACACACAACCCTTAAACAGTGAGGGTAATAAAAATAGAGACCAAAGGCCTAGCTGCCCATACAAGGGCAATCACTGGAAATGATCAAACCATCGCGCGATGGAGTCACATCATCGCGCGATTGTTCTGACTGGACATCCAGGAATTGCTTTGCATGCCTGGGCTCTGAGACATATTCAGAAGCTACCCAGGGGCATTCCAACATGAATAATGAAAGCAAAGTATACTAATCTACTGGTTTTTAGCATGCAAGACAGTGAGATATCAAATATGATTAAACATGGACATATGAAATCATATAAACTGGATCAGAACATGAGAGACCCATCCCCACGAGAACCATGTCACACGAGCTAGAAGCGTCGCGCGATGATATGGGTTCATCGCGCGTGGGTTCTCATGTTCACAGTATCTCGTAAATTTGCTGGCTTTGGGGTCAGAAGCTGATATTGATAACCAGTCCTGACCCTGTCAGCCCCCCTCAGGGATCAAGACAGTAAAGGCTAAAAGTTATACCTTTGCTTGAGAATGGTTTGAGTGAGGTGGTATGCCTTGGACAAGGGAGAAAGTGATAGTGGTTTTTTGATTGAGAGGGAAGATCAAGATTGTGACTCTTGTTCTTTCCTTTGGGATCTTTTTTGGTAACCCTTTGAAAGTAGAACAAAGGGGGGGGTTTTATAGGAAAAGAGGGAGCTTGTTAGTGGCAAACATGGCTAGGCAGCCAGCCAACAATGCTGGCAGCAATCCCTTGGTAGAGGAGTGGGGTTTAAGTTGATGGGAGAGTGGGGGTTTAGGTGGTGCAAGGATGGCCGAGCAAACGCCGTTCAGCTGATGGAACGGGGTCACATGGCCCTGCAGGTGCTTCATCATCACAAAATCCAGCTGGATATGACAGGTGTCAACCATCGCGCGATGGAGTGGAACCGTCGCGCGAGGGTTCTAACTTCCCCGCGATGGTCAATCAGTCAAAGTTTGACTTTGACCACCACCTGGCAAAAGAAGCATCGCGCGAGTGTCTCAGTGCATCGCGCGAAGGTCAAACCCATAGTCAAAACTGGGCTCAATGGTTCTGGGGTTAAGGAAGGGGTTCCACATTCACCAAACTCAAACCCATTTCAATCAAAACTGTTCTCGACCTGATTCATCATCGGGGGAACAAGAAACTGAAAAGAAACAAACTGAAGATAGACAAAATGATTGAGAAATCAGATTAGGGTGTCTACAGTAGTCCCTCTTTGACGGCACGCGGAGCACCATTAGTCGGTACGGGTAACGTCAAAGATTTCTAGACACCCATCTAATTCACCCAAAGGTCAATTAATCGAAAAGCGCAAGACAGTATATACAAATACCGTGCACCAAGGGATTGGACGGTTAGATCGTCGCTGATTGGAAAATGGACGGATGGATCGTCGCTGATTGTAAAATGGACGGATGGATCGTCGCTGATAAAAAAATTGGACGGATGGATCGTCGCTGATTGTAAAATGGACGGATGGATCGTCGCTGATTGTAAAATGGACGGATGGATCGTCGCTGATTGTAAAATGGACGGATGGATCGTCGCTGATTGTAAAATGGACGGATGGATCGTCGCTGATTGTAAATTGGACGGATGGATCGTCGCTGATTGTAAAATGGACGGATGGATCGTCGCTGATTGTAAATGGACGGATGGATCGTCGCTGATTGTAAAATGGACGGATGGATCGTCGCTGATTGTAAAATGGACGGATGGATCGTCGCTGATTGTAAATTGGACGGATGGATCGTCGCTGATTGTAAATGGACGGATGGATCGTCGCTGATTGTAAATGGACGGATGGATCGTCGCTGATTGTAAAATGGACGGATGGATCGTCGCTGATTGTAAAATGGACGGATGGATCGTCGCTGATTGTAAAATGGACGGATGGATCGTCGCTGATTGTAAAATGGACGGTGCGGGCGGACCACTGCTGGGGATATAAAGCATTTTTGGCTCTGAACATCTTGTAAAGATCCAAAATTACTTGCAAGTGCTAGAAAAAGCTTTGTGGGCCTCAAATATGATGACGGGCCGAACCAGGGATCAAATTCGGTCAACGGCCCAGGAGGACCGTCGCGCGAGAGAGCCACACCATCGCGCGATGGTTCTGTGCTAGGGCCTGAATCTGAAACAGGCCCAGACCCGGCCCGTGACTGCTGGCGTCCTTTTGATCGACGGGGACGTCTTGAAACCGCTCACAGCAGTTTCAAAACTCCCCAAACTCTAATCTCTCTCAAACTTCCAACTCCAAACCCTTGCAAACTTCTGATTTCCTGCCAAAACCGAGAAACCCAAGCGCATTCACTCATCCATGGCAGACCACGGCGACGGGGGCAGCGGAGGAGAAGTTGTTGATCGTCCGGAGGACGAGGGGGGGCCCATGGTGGTCCAAACAGGTGATCAGCCGCTGGTAGGGGCTGTTACAGGCACGGGTGCAGCGGCGACAGGCGGCGGTGATGGCGGACAGGGCCATGCACAGGCGGTCGGGGACGACGGCGAGCATCGCGCGACGGAGTCAGATCGTCGCGCGATGGAGGGGGACGGAGCAGTGCAGTCACAGATCGAACAACTGGACCCAAGCACGGCCGTGAGTGGTTCAGTAGTGGCCGGCGGTGGTTCTGTTGGCACAGGCAGTGGCGGTGCCGATGGTGATAGTGTTGGGCCGAGCGAGCCTCCGCCGAGAGATTCGGCAAAAGGCAAGGATGTGGCGACCGAGAGCGAGCGAGCCACGGAGGTTCCGTTCACGTATAGAGAGGAGGATGTGCTTTTCCGTCCAGCGGCGACATCATCGGGTCATAGGCCGATCACAAAGCAAGATGTTGCCGAGCTTTTGAGTGACGCGCAGCTTGCGCGGCTTTTAGAGGACAACCCCGAGATAGGGGCTGCCGTCTTGGAGGCCCGAGAGGAGAGAGAGCGGGAGATTGCCGCTTCCGAGGCCGCGGCGAGGGCCGAGAGAGAGAGGGCTGCAGAGGAGGAGCTCTTGAGGGATGCTGAGGCCGAGGAGAGAGCCGGCGTCAGAGTGGGGGGTCCCAGAGTGACGGCAGTGTCGGAGGCGGAGAGTTTGACTCGAGCTCCGTTTTCAGTAGAGGGATACAGGGCACCGGTACCACATTTGTTCGTGCCGTTGGGTTTTACAGCATATCGGCCACGACAGGCGGATTATGACCCCGAGTTGGTCTTGAGAGACCCTGATACTCACATCTCGCGTAGCTGGTCTGAGGTAACTTTCTGATAGATGCTCATTCCTTTATTTAGATAAAATCCAAATATAGTGCATGTGCCCAGATGTTCTTGAAAGTTTGTAGAGTAACAGCAATAGCAAACCTCTGAATAGAACTTGAATAGCGATACTATAACTCCATGTTTGAACATCGTGCATGAGATATAATAACTTGAACCAACCATCTGTAGGCAGGCTGCAATACCATAGCTTCATGTTTGAACATCGTGCATGAGATATAATAACTTGAACCAACCATCTGTAGGCAGGCTGCATTGATTACTTGGAACTTGAAAATGAAAGGTTTGTATGCTGACATGTCTTTCTGTTGTTTGTATCTAATGCAGGAGAGGGCGCGGCCTAGAGATATCCGCGGCTTTGGGGGCGCTTGCAGTTCCTTAGCGCTGTACCAGGGTTTGCCAGAGAGCGTGAGACAGTTGGTGGACGCGGCAGGCTTCAGAGAGTTCATTGAGACGCTCACTCCGGCTAGGAATGACCATGCTGTCTTGGTTGCGCTCGCAGAGAGGTGGTGGGATACCACAAATACCTTCCACCTACCGGTTGGGGAGATGACGGTGACGCCCACGGATTTTGCGGCGATCACGGGCCTGAGAGTTGGAGGAGAGCCCATCCCGTTTGATTCGGGCATTGAGAGAGATGAGGCAGCCTTGGAGTGGTTTCTGGGCGAGGTGCCCAAAATTGAGGAGGGGATGGCGAGGTACGGGCAATTCACTCGATACCTGAAGAAGAAGGTGACAAATGAGCAGGAGGCGGAGCAGATGGCCCGGGCGTACTTGCTGTACCTTTTTGGCGCTACCCTGTATCCAAACAGGCGTAGCAAGGTTCACTTGTCCTACTTGCCAGCGTTGAGGGACCTGAGGACGGCCTCGCGCTTTGACTGGGGTGGAGCAGCGCTAGGTGCGGCCTATGGCTTCTTTGGAGACTCGTCGAGGACGGAGGTGAGCACTGCGGGGTACTGGCGGATTTGGGAGGTACGATTCCACACACTTTGATATTCGCACTTGTATTCACTTTGATAACATAATCTGTTCAATAGCGTCTTTGCATGCATTATCGAATTTAATCCATTGACAATCATGCAGCTCTGGGCTTACGAGGTGCTGAATATGTGCCGTCCGGTGACAAAGAGCCTGGACTTGGGGATGCTCCCACGCGCACACATTTGGAGCAAGAAGAACATGGGGGAGAAGAGAGGCAGAGGAGATCTGAATGGCTTCCGGGTATATCTTGACGAGCTTCGCCCCTCACAGGTATAACATCATACTTTGTAGAAATAATGAAAGTGCATGTCCCTTTTTATTGCTTCAATGCTGTCGCTGACCGATACTTGCATTGTTTGTCTTTACAGGTTGAGTGGGATCCTTGGAGGGGGACAGAGCCTGAGCCCGAGTACTTGGCTCGTAGCAGGGCTGTCACAGCGAGCAGAGTGCTACTGGAGTCGGCCTTTGGCTGGCAGTGGTACTTGGGTGACCGAGTGACACGCCAGTCACTTGGCTATGCGAGGTTTCAGGTGCCTGGACCGCTTCCACCACGGGCCTCACGCACAGGAGAGTACACCTTGGCCGAGTTGGAGGTCTTCACGCGGCCTGATACCGACTTGACACGCCACTTGCGTCCTGATATGGACTATGCAGTCTATCAGAGGGAGCGCTTGGCGGGGCCACTGGGAGTACGAGAGTTTAGAGAGGTTCGAGGCCAGGCCCGTGGGGCTGCTGAGGCGAGGAGGGCCGTTTCAGGGAGGCCAGGTAGCAGTGAGAGTCGCTCGAGGCGAGGTCCGAGTGGACCAGTGAGAGGCGGGCCTCCGGAGTTGACATGGCAGATAGCAGTGGTGGATTCTCAGGGCAATCCAGCTGAGTTGCACCTTACCCCGGCCAGAGTTGAGCCAGCGCCTGTTACTGTGCCCGTAAGATACCATTGCTTTCATTACTGTATTCTGATAAAATTTGAACTGCCATTCAATTGCTCATATTTGAATTCTCCTTGCAGGTACCCAATGAGTGGGTGAATGAAGCTGTCCGGCGCATGCTTGCGTTGGAAAACGTGATCAGAAGGGCGGCGAGTGGCCTACCATTGGACTTGCGATACCCTCAGCCAGCAGCTCGGAGATCTCAGGTACATTCCTTTAGAAAATGATAGATTCCCGCTTTCGATATATGCCTGCATGCGATACATTCCTGCATTCGATACATTCCTTTGCTTTGATTGCTTCTTGATTTTGCTTAAACACACCTGCTTTTAGAAGACGAAACATGCAAACATATGCTAATATATACAATGTTTATAATGCAGGCACAGGGACAGGCGGCTCCTAGGAGAAAGAGCGCACGAGAGCCTCCACAGAAGAAGCTTGCTGCAAGGACTCCTGCTCCTACGCCTAGCACCAGGCCACAGGCACGGGGCCCACAGCCACCTGTTGGTAGCGAGGAGGCAGCCCGAAAGGCTGTGGCGCAGGCCGAGGAGAGGTACCAGCTGAAGATGCGCCAGAGGCCTTCACAAGATGAGCCGGTCCGCAAGAAGCGGCTGATCCTGCCTGAGGTCTCCGAGGAGGAGGACGAAGAGGAGGAGGAAGAAGAAGAAGAGGGAGAGGAGGCGTCGGACAGCAGTGGGTCTGACGACTCAGCAGAGGATCCAGGCTACAGGGTGGACCTCACAGAGAGAGACGACGAGGATGACGACGGAGAGGGCGACTGGTTTGGGGATGACTGAGGGCTGCTGAGGAGCCTTTTCCCACTTTTGCACTTTCTTTTTGCTTTTGGGCCTGCGTGCCCGCATAGACAGATGGAAGGCCAGAGCGCCTTGGTCGATACTTTGATAGACGTTTTGGAGGCCTGCGTGCCTTTTTGACTTGATGGGCGGATGTGCCCGAACTTGACATGATAGCTTTGGGGGGCGAAGTGCCGTACATGCAGTAGTTTTCTTCATTTGGATGTGGATAGATCACAGTGTTAGCCATAAAATTTGCATTTTGCGGTTATTTTACTTGTGCAATGGGTTAAAGTAGATAAATGCTTACCACTAATACCGTACTTGCATTGATAACGTACCAAGACTGTACACAGACACGGAGACGCGTACAAAAAAGACTTAGCTCGAAAGAAAATGAGAAAATACCTTAGGACACAGCTAGGATACGGATAATATAGTGGAATTTTGGACATTTGCCATCCAAAATTGAAGATATCCAACCGGGATGAAACTGACACTAGGGTAGGGTCATATATGTGCAAAATGACCTATGAGAATAGATGGAATTCGAAAAATATGTCCAAAAATGCCAAAGAGCCACAGACACGTCGAAGGACACAAAGGGGACACGAGATAATAAACTAAGACTCTATTATGTCCCGGACTGAAACCGACACCTCCGTACAGTCACATTATGTCATTATGACCTGTACGGCATGAGAGAAGGAGGGGAAACCCTTTGAAACGAGTTTTGACTCCCTAGAACGGCCTTTTGAACTTGAAACGAGCCACGGAGGGTCCGAAATCTTCGTTAAACGCAATTTTCGAATCCGGTGCTTGGATACAGTCACATATGCTTATAATGACTTGCTGGAACCATAAAAATTGCAAGATAACCTTTGGAATCCAAAATGACCAAGTTGGGCAGTAGCTGCTGGAAACTGTCAAATTGCAGGTTGAACCGTCGCGCGATGGACTGAAACAATCGCGCGATGGAGGGGTTTTGAACAGTCGCGCGATGGAGTGACATCATCGCGCGATGGTTTGGGCACTGCAGGCCACCTTTATTTGACCATCTCAGAAGTCCAGGGCGGCCAGGCCTTGTCATCACCTTTTTCAGAAGTTTTTATGGGACGGTGCAGAGATGCCCTGGTTTCAGAAGAAAGGACAGTGCAGCAGAGGCCTTTGCTTTGAGAAGGGGAAATGCTTCACGCATTCAGGCTTATAAAGAGACTGGTGCTTCATTCAGTAGAAGCATCTTCCTGGTAATTTTCCCCAAAAATCAAGATGGCGAACAACCTCCCAGTGTTGATTAGCCCATGGCTTACTGCTTTTGTTGCTGGAGATTGGCTCTCATTCCGATCTCACGGGCTAGCCGCATTTCGTTTTCTCCGTGATGTAAGGGTTCGCCCTGAGCTCTTGATGGCGGCCTTGCAATTCTGGGATCCGGAGGTCCATGTGTTCAGGTTTGGGGTTAATGAGCTGTGCCCGACTGTGGAGGAATTCCAAGCGTACCTCCAAGGTGTTGCCTCGAGCGTGATTGTCGTGCCGCCTTACCGGAAGAACATACCAAAGCTCCTTCAAACCAGCCTTGACATTACTAGGGGAGCAGCCGAAAGTTTGCTAGTCGGAGGACAAATCAATATCATGCGCCTAATGGAATGGTACGGGCCAGAAGGGAATGTAGAGGACATGGCTTTGCAGGCCAGGCGTCGCTTTGCTTTAACAATCAGCGTGCTGGCTGCTTATTTATTGGTGTCCCCGAATGGGCAAGTGAACCCTATGCTGGTGAGCGTTGCTGCTCAAATGGGTTCTCGAAGGAATGTGGTGCCGCTTGTCTTGGCTGAAACACTCATGGGGTTGGACTTGGTTTGCACAGGTCAAACAAACATTTTTGGCGGTAGCCCACTTCTGTTGCAGGTAAGTTCTCACTCAGCTCACCTTTTTCCGTTTTTCGCACATTCTGCTTTTACCTCGTCTCTCGGCTAAGGCTATATCAGAGTTTCTCACTTGTTTTTCCGCTCAAGTTTTATGTGGCTTCTGACTTGTTTTTCCGCTCTTGCAGCTTTGGTTGTCCGATAAGTTGGGATTGCTCACTGCGCCAGAGGCAAATTGGCCTCATCTGCCCGGCCGAATGCATCAGCGGGGCATGATTTACCCGGAGATGACTGTGCATCAGTGGTACACATTCATGAGAGAAATGTTGCCGAACGAGATTACTTGGAGGCATGAGGCCCTGAACATCCCGGATATGGCCTTGAATTCTGCAGGTTTTGAGAGGATGGTGATAGCTGGGCTGACCGCTTTCACATTCTACATTCCCGGCCGTATTCTCCGTCAGTTGGGAATAAGCCAAGGGCTTCACCGAGCTGGGATTGAGGACTTCCAAGTCCCTGCCTTTACCTTCCAGAATCTGAGAGGATATGAGCATAATTGGGGCCTGAGACAACTCGGAGGAGCTGACCCAGATTTCAGCACAGAGCTTATGCCCCGATATCGAGCATGGCTGAAAAGAGAGATTGCAAGCAGGCAAAACAATGACTGACTCTTGGACAGACTCAAATGATCTAGAATAAACTGTGAGCCTGTTAAGGCCTCGAGCATTTTATTCTGTTTTTTATGCTTAACTGTTTGTAAGACTGCTCAGCCTGTGTAATAGAAGTTATAATTAAATAAAAGTGAAAGTCGGAGAGCTTTCCTCGCTTGTTTCAAGTGTTGAACCACAGCATTCCGTGAACATCGACCCAGACTCTGGTAATAGGGGACCGTGGATCAAGTTGATTGATTATGACCGAATCTCACGGAGAGATTGCCTACGTATCCCTTTTCAAGGAATCAGGTCAAAACGTAGTTCAGGCAAAGGTTCGCTCGGGTGTTTTAGCTCTCCTTTTACGCTCTAATTTTTGCCTAGAACCGCCCGTGCGGGTTTTCGGTCTAGCGAGCTGCTTGATTGATGCCTATTTATTTTTGCCTAAACCGCCTTCTCAGGTTTTCGGTCTAGCAGGCTTGCTCTAATTTTTGCTTGGAACCGCCCACCCTTGTGGTTTTCGGTCCAACGAGCTTCTCTCAGGGATAGTAACGCTTGAGTTGATCCAGGTTGACCAGAGTGTTGAACTCGTTGCCATCAAGATCGATGAGCTGAGCTGCTCCCCCAGAAAGGATGGTCTTAATGATGTACGGTCCGGAACGCTTAGGTCGGAACTTGCCGCGGGGATCGAAAACTGGCGCTCGAATCTCCTTCGTGACCATGTCACCTTCAATTAAGTCCCTAGATTTCACCCTCTTGTTAAATGCCCGGGCGATTCTCCGTTGATACCCTTGAACATGATACAAAGCCCGGAGCCTTCTTTCATCAAAAAGCATGAGTTCAGCAAATCTCCCACTGAGCCATTCAGATTCCGAAAGTTCGGATTCCACTGTCACCCTCAGAGACAGTACCTCGAGTTCTATGGGGAGAACTGCTTCCATTCCGTAAACCAAGGAATAAGGGGTCGCCCCTGTTGATGTCCGGATCGACGTTCGATACCCCCAAAGAGCTAGAGGCAGCTGCTCGTGCCAGTCCCTGGCGGACTCTGCAGATTTCTTGATGATGGTCTCGATGTTCTTGTTTGCCGCTTCAACTGCTCCATTTGTCTGAGGGCGATAGACGGTCGAGTGATGGATCTGGATCTTGAATTCTTCAAAGAGTTCCAGAACTCTACCCTTGAAATGAACCCCATTGTCTGAGACGAACGCCTGCGGAACTCCATATCGATAGATGATATTCTTCCTGATGAAATGAGCGACCTGAACTGCAGTTAAGGTCTTGTATGACTCAGCCTCGACCCACTTAGTGAAATAATCGATCGCTACTAGGATGAACCTGTGACCATTTGAAGCAGAAGGTCTGACCATGCCGATGACATCGATGCCCCACACAGAGAAGGGCCAAGGCGAAGTCATGCCAAATAGGTTAGAAGGTGGTACATGCATCAGATTAGCATGGATTTGGCACTTGTGACATCGTCGCACGTAATCCACACACTGAGATTCCATAGTAGACCAGAAGTAGCCCTGACGCAGAATCTTCCTAGCAAGCATGACGCCGCTCATGTGGGGGCCGCAAACCCCTTCGTGGATTTCTTCCATAATTCTGACAGCTTCAGTGCCGTTGACGCAGAGTTTGTGCATCCCACAATGAGATCTTCTATACAACCTCCCTCCACAGATGATGTAATGAGCAGCAATCCTTCGTAACGCAGTTTGGTCCTTCTGAGAGGCATCAGATGGGTATAAACCACTCTCGATGAAGTTCCATATGTCATGGTACCAGGGTAGGCCATCATCCACATCATCGATGGCGTTGACACATTGATAAGCAGGATGGTCCCGTTGCTCGATTAAGACAGGACGGAGCTTGACACCTAACGGCAGTTCAACCATGGAGGCCAGGGTAGCAAGCGCATCAGCGAAATGGTTCTTCAACCGAGGAACATGAGTGAAAGTCACCTTAATGAAACGAGGGATTAATCCCTCTAAGTCGTGATGATAAGGCTTCAGTTTCTCCTCGCGTACTTTCCAGTCTCCATTGGCCTGAGACACAACAAGATTCGAATCCCCGATGACTTCAAGCTTCTCAACACCGAGCGCGAGTGCAGCTTCCATACCCACAATGCAAGCCTCATATTCAGCTTGGTTATTGGTGACATCAAAATTAAGCTTAAACGCAAGCGGAATATGAGAATCGTCGGGAGTGACTAGCAAAACCCCGATTCCGAACCCCTTCTGATTGGCTGCCCCATCGAAGTAAAGAGTCCAAACATCCTCAACAACTGTCAGCACTTCCTCATCCGGGAACGCGAAATCTGAATCCTCAGGCCCGTCCACGGGATGGTCAGCTAAGAATTCTGCAATGGCGCGTCCCTTTACCGACTTTCTTGTGACATACTCGAGATCAAATTCTGCTAAGAGAAGTAACCAACGTGCTAACTTACCAGTAAGTGCAGGTTTCTCAAATAGATACTTGAGAGGATCCATTCTAGAAATCAACTTCACTGGGTAAGCCAGCATGTAGTGTCTTAACTTCTTAGATGCCCAGACAAGGGCCCAGCACGTCTTTTCTAAAGCGGTATAGCGTTCCTCGGCTCCAACCATCTTCTTGCTCAGGTAGTAAATAGCTTTCTCTATTCCCTTGTCCCCTTCTTGAGCTAGCAAACATCCCATGGACGTTGAACTCACAGATAAGTAGAGAATGAGAGGTTTTCCCCGTATAGGCGGCATGAGAACGGGAGGGTTCTGTAGATAGTCCTGGATCGAGATGAAAGCTGCTTGGCACTTTCTGACCAGACGAATGGGGTATTCTTCTTGAGTAGTCGAAACATCGGCTCGCAAGTTAAGGTTAACTTGGCGATGAATCTGCTGATGAACTGAACCTTCCCCAGAAAACTCCGCACCCCCTTTTCAGACTCAGGTGGCTTCAAGTCACGTGTTGCTTTGATTTTCGACGGATCGACTTCAATCCCACGGGAAGTGATCATGAAACCCAGCATTTTGCCTGCTGTGACTCCGAAGGTGCACTTCTGAGGATTAAGACGCATCCGGAACTTGCGGAACCTTTCGAAGAGTTTCCTTAGCACGTGGACATGCCCTTCCCGACTTTTTGATTTGGCAATCATGTCATCAACGTAGACCTCAACCTCTTTGTGCATCATGTCATGCAAAATAGTCGTGGCAGCTCTTTGATAAGTCGGACCAGCATTCTTCAAACCGAACGGCATGACCAAATAGCAGTAAGTCCCCCACTCAGTGATGAAGGTTGTCTTCTCGCGGTCCTCAGGTGCCATGAGAATCTGATTGTAGCCTGAGAAACCGTCCATGAACGAGAGCAAAGCATGCCCTGCAGTATTATCCACCAGCACATCGATGTGTGGCAAGGGAAAATCGTCTTTGGGGCTTGCTTTGTTCAAGTCCCGGAAGTCAACACAGACACGAATCTGGCCATTTTTCTTAGGAACAGGGACGATGTTGGCCACCCAAGTGGGATACTGAGAGACTGCGAGGAAACCAGCGTCAATCTGCTTAGTGACTTCCTCCTTGATTTTCTGCACCCAATCTGGTCGCATCCGTCTGAGCTTCTGTTTCACTGGCTTAGCATCGGGCAACAGGGGGATTCGATGCTCCACTATCTCAGGATCGATACCGGGCATGTCTTGATGAGACCATGCAAAGATGTCGCTGAACTCAGTGAGGAGCTCTTTGAATTCACGATGCTCCTCCGGATCTAACGTGGAGCCCACTTGAACCATCCGAGGATCACTCTCATCTTTCAAGTTTATTAAAATTATCTCTTCTTTTAATGGCTGAGCATGCCTTTCGTCTTCCCTTTCAATGAAAGCACGGATTTCCTTGGGGATGTCCCCATCGAAATCTACCCCTTCATCGTCAGGGTCGACACAGTTTATATAGAGATCATTCAAGTAGTCAGAAGAGGAGTCCTTCATTTCATAAGACCCTGCAGGGTCGCCAAGTACAAGGGAGTCGAATTCGAAGTAAAAGCTATGACGTGGAGGGCCGAGAGGCACAAACTCCGACTCAGAGCTAGACTTAGACTCAAAAGACCTGACAGACTCAGTGTCGGACTCAGCTATGTCATCAATGCAAGTAAGGCGCGGCTTGAAAATGCAATTTTTAAGGCTACCCTTAGCTTCCACGATAAGAGAGGTGGGATCCTCGAGGGCGTCGGGCCCGAGCATGAACACTTCGGCTTCTTCGGCCTCTTTGGCCAAACCCACTTGAGAGAATTTTCGGAACAGCTGCTCCAAGCTCCCCTGATCGAACGATCCCAGCCAGTCAGTCTTCGGCTTGGGTTGGCTAAGCTTCCTCTTGAATTCCGCGCTAGCAGGCTCTTCGTCACTGGAAGACCAAGTATCGTCCGCGAAGATCTCAAAACCAGGTAGCAGTTCCCCGGTGACCGAGTCGATAAAGGGCTCAGCTTGCCCACGATAGATATCATTCCCCTTTTCGCGGATGAAGTAGCTGTTGGGATCAGCATAGAGGGATCGAGGTTTTCCCGTGTGTTTCCTTCTTTTGGCATCATTGGCAGAGGAAGAGTATCCCAAACCAAAGCGGCCCTCACAGGAAGGAAACGCAGGGAATTCCGGAATCCCTTGTTGGTGAAGTCCTAAGCCAAGGCCAGGTAGGTAGGACATCCTTCTCATAATGTCCAGAGCGACAGAGCTTATGATGAAGTCCCCATCCACGTTGATGGCCATGACCGAGCCAGAAGTATCAAAAGAGAATCCCGCGAGATCGACGTCTTCGTTGTCGTGCGCGATACCCAAAACAGGTGTGCCGTTCTCCTCGAGCGGGCGAATGCCTGAATCCCCGCAGATGATCAAAGTGCCAGTGGGAAGTCCCAGCATGACTTTCTGATGAAGAGTGGATGGAACAGCCATGATATCAGATCTGTGAAGCCATGGTCTTCCTAGCAAGAGATTGAATGAGGCCGGAATGTCGACCACATGGAACTCGACATCCATTTTGAATCCCTCTGCATCGAGAGTGAGCACGAGTGTGCCTTCAACTAGACGACGTGTGCTGTCGTATGCCTTAACGGCCATGCTGGAAGGTGCAAAGTCCTTCTTAGTTAGTCCCAAACGGTGAGCCACCCTCAAAGGGCAAACATTGATTGCCGAGCCGTTATCGATAAGAACGGTTGGAACCCAAAGTCCTCGGCACTTGACAGTGATATGCAAGGGTCGATTGTGGTCAACTCCTTCAAGCGGCAGATCCTTATCGGTGCAAACCACGGTATGCTTAGAGGCAGGTGGGAGGATAAGGGAAATCATCGCTTCAGGCGTGACGTCCGGACGGATCTCAAGACGAGAAAGGGTGTGGCAGAACTTCTGACGATGCTCCCGGGAGGAACAGATTAGTCCCCAGAGTGATATGGCAGCGGGAATCCGCTCCAATTGCTTTTGAATCATGTCGTCGTTTGGGGCATTAACCGGTACCTCAAATGGTACAGACCTTGAGAAAACAGGAGGTTCGTTCTTCCGGTTAGAAGAGTTGGACGAACTTCCCGCCTGCAGATTAGCAGGCTGAAAGACTCGCCCACTTCTTGTAACATTAAGAACGTTCTCTAAAGAGGGTACCATTTGAGGGTCTTGACTATCGTCCCACAGATCAACAGGGACTTCTCCCAATTTGCGCTTCCCCTTGTCGGAGGTCGTAGGGGCCACAGGCACTTCCATGTTCAAACCCAAATCCTCAGTCAGATCTTTGATCAAGAGTGAATCCCAAAAGTCAGGATCCCCAACAGCTATAGCTGCTTGGATTGGTTCTGTACTAGCGACGAAAGGGACATCCCACAGCCCTCCATCAGCAAGGGAGCGATTGACAGTCCAAACCTCGGACCCAACCTGGATGTTGACTACATCATTGACATCCCAAAGATCAGCTGGCGGCACAAGGTCCGTAACCATGATGCTGCAGTCCTCTTCAGGAAGGGAAGGCACAACAGGGCGCGGAAGGTTTTCGTCAACGATGAAGAACGTAGGATCATACTCGGGATCAGCCACCGAGTTAACCAACCTGTGGGCAATGCGAATTGCCCCGACTCTTTTCTCTCTCCTCCGAGGGAAAGGGATTCCGTTCCCCACCCTTTTGAGAGAAAGGAGAGATGCTGCCGGTTCGCGGGAGCGCTTTTTATGAAGCTGGACGTCAAGCGCTCGCGAAAAATACAGAGTCGCCACTTGGGTTTGAAGGTCCGATACCCAAGGAACCGTATTTCGAAGCACTTGCCGCGCTGTTTGATTTGAAAAAAGTTAAGGAACCAGTCCGTCATAACCATATCTGGGTTCGGGAGCCAGGTTACGAGAGGGGAAGGGTTTTATGGCACCCCTCTCGCCCAATCCGGAGATCGGTCTCTACTTAGGCATTTGTGAAAATGTTTGTTTGCGATTCTGTTTGATTAATCAGTTTTTAGCCAATTAGGGCGGGGGAACAGTTAATCGGGGATTAAAACTGTAACATGTTTGCAGGATGTGGTAGATAGCATGCATGGATGAAATAAATGAGATAAAACTGAAAACTGCTTTCTGGATGCAAAAACAGTGCAGGGTATGAATTTATCACGAACAGTGACCAACTTGCATGCAGAAAATTGGAGCATGCAAGTCACACCATCGCGCGACACACCCATACCCTCGCGCGAGTATCAGCATCTTTTTTACAGGTTCAATTTTATCTCCTTCTGGGCTCTGGAAGGACCAGTGCACACCCAGGACAAACCAAGCAGTTTATGTATGCTGGAAATAACTACTTATTACAATCTGATTGAGTAAGAATAACACACAACCCTTAAACAGTGAGGGCAATAAAAACAGAGACCAGAGGCCTAGCTGCCCATACAAGGGCAATCACTGGAAATGATCAAACCATCGCGCGATGGAGTCACATCATCGCGCGATTGTTCTGACTGGACATCCAGGAATTGCTTTGCATGCCTGGGCTCTGAGACATATTCAGAAGCTACCCAGGGGCATTCCAACATGAA
Organism: Rhododendron simsii; assembly: GCA_014282245.1. Lineage (NCBI taxonomy): Eukaryota > Viridiplantae > Streptophyta > Magnoliopsida > Ericales > Ericaceae > Rhododendron > Rhododendron simsii. The sequence goes on from CM024963.1 coordinate 29,717,310, forward strand.
TAAGGAAAGCAAAGTATACTAATCTACTGGTTTTTAACATGCAAGACAGTGAGATATCAAATATGATTAAACATGGACATATGAAATCATATAAACTGGATCAGAACATGAGAGATCCATCCCCACGAGAACCATATCACACGAGCTAGAAGCGTCGCGCGATGATATGGGTTCATCGCGCGTGGGTTCTCACGTTCACAGCATCTTGTAAATTTGCTGGCTTTGGGGTCAGAAGCTGATATTGATTACCAGTCCTGACCCTGTCAGCCCCCCTCAGGGATCAAGACAGTAAAGGCTAAAAGTTATACCTTTGCTTGAGGATGGTTTGAGTGAGGTGATATGCCTTTGACAAGGGAGAAAGTGATAGTAGTTTTTGATTGAGAGGGGAGATCAAGATTGTGACTCTTGTTCTTTCCCTTAGGATTTTTTTGGTAACCCTTTGAAAGTAGAACAAAGGGGGGGGTTTTATAGGAAAAGAGGGAGCTTGTTGGTGGCAAACATGGCTAGGCAGCCAGCCAACAATGCTGGCAGCAATCCCTTGGTAGAGGAGTGGGTTTTAAGTTGATGGGAGAGTGGGGGTTTAGGTGGTGCAAGGATGGCCGAGCAAACGCCGTTCAGCTGATGGAACGGGGTCACATGGCCCTGCAGGCGCTTCATCATCACAAAATCCAGCTGGATATGACAGGTGTCGACCATCGCGCGATGGAGTGGAACCGTCGCGCGAGGGTTCTAACTTCCCCGCGATGGTCAATCAGTCAAAGTTTGACTTTGACCACCACCTGGCAAGAGAAGCATCGCGCGAGTGTCTCAGTGCATCGCGCGAAGGTCAAACCCATAGTCAAAGCTGGGCTCAATGGTTCTGGGGTTAAGGAAGGGGTTCCACATTCACCAAACTCAAAACCATTTCAATCAAAACTGTCCTCGACCTGATTCATCATCGGGGGAACAAGAAACTGAAAAGAAAAAAACTGAAGATAGACAAAATGATTGAGCAATCAGATTGGGGTGTCTACAGCATCAAGGAAGACCAAGAACAGAAATTGTAGACACTCTGGGAAGATCATGCATGAAGAGCATTCAATGCTCTTGGAAGTTTTCTTCAGTCCGTTGCTCTAGGTAAATGTAATAGAAGAGCGGAAAGAGCAGAGTAGTATGAGGGCTCCTCCTTTGGGAGGGAACCGAGCTCCTCCAGTAAGGCTTTGGTGCTCTGGTAGTAGAGCATGCGTTGAGAGAGATGCACTGAGAAGTTGAGTGATTGGTACCCCCATGTAACATTTTTGTATTTTCTCTCCTCTCGTGGAAGTACCCGTTCTTTGGGGAACCACATAAATTCTTTGTGTTCTGTGTGATTGGGGGTGCGTATGAGCTTTTGGGCAAATCTGGGGCACAACCTTTTTGACGTGTTAGGTCCAAATGATCTAGGTTTTTTTGAATATCAGGGAACTGGATGCACTCAATGGAGAAAACTTATTATGTAGCCGACCCAATTGATTGTGAATTAAGGTTTGGTGTGGTTTGGTATAATTTAAATATACGATGCACAGATAGGATTCGAGATTCAATACGGATAGAAAGATATGTAAATTTGTCAAATGTTTGAATTTACTACAAAAACTTAGGTATCTTGAGAAAAGGTTGTAATCTTTGAATGTAAGATATCAATCTAATATGACTAAACCGAGTAAATTTCTCTTATATCCCTTTGACTTTTGCTTAAAATTCAACTTGGTCATTCACCTCTCAATTTGGACAAACAAATACTTTGACTTTCCAATTGGTTCCAATGTCACCCCATAGTTGGATGCCGTTACATTTTTTGACGGAAAATCAACTTGGGAGGGGCAGAATTGTCCATTCCCCTCCTCCTTCAAAACCCAAGTTTCTCTCTCCTCCCTCATCCATCCTTTCCTCTTAGCCCTCTCCCCTCTTCGTCCATCCTCCTCCCCTTCCCTCCTCTCGTCCTTCCTCTCCGCCTCCATCTCCTTTGACCAATTCCATGTCACTTACCAACCACCACCCCTCTACCTCAACGTCTCTCTCACCTCCCCTTCTCTTTCATCTCTCATCGCCCAAAACCTTAAATTCCAAATCTCCAACATGTCGTTCCTCCCTCCGATATCCCCCACAGAAATCTGTTCAATGGTTTTACATCTATGTCCAAACAAAAAAGCAGAAAAAAAACTCTTTCTTGAAATTCTAAATCCAAGAAAGAGTAACTCTGTGTTCACTAAAATCTACCCTGATTGAGATAGAGTAGGTTTCGAGCTTGTAGCCACTTTTGAATCGAAATCCAATTTTTAGTCTGATCGGTAGATACGATTGCCAGATTGGTCATTAGCTTGAGGGAAATGGTCACCGAAAATGCTCTGAATTTAAGCATGAAAATGTTTCCAGATTACACCTACCATCTGTTTGATGCAATGTCCCATAGTCCCCTATTTTGAACAGGAATCCTTGCAGTAGCACATAAACCCAACTACACTACTCAGCAAAGGAAAGGAAGCTCTCTCTCATTACCATGTACGCATTCTAAAATAATTTCCTCACCCAAAAATTTGATTTAACTTTGACACTTGTTCCAGCTCTTTAATCCCGAGGTAATCAAGAACTCGCTTGGTGAAGCTCCTGTCGGGCTTGAATTGATTCATCATCAAAGTAACTTGATTCATCGCGGTTTTATTAACTGGGCCAAATTTCCATTTCGCCTTCCTCACTTGCTTGGCAACCAATTCGATTACTGCCTCATTTCACATGACACCTTGATTGCAGGAAATGGAAGAACATCAAGAACAGAGGGGGGGAGAGAGAGAGAGATGGCTGGGGGAGGAGAGAGACTTGGGTTTTGAGGGAGGAGGGGAATGGACAATTCTACCCCTCAAAAACAATCAAATGCTGGGCACATGTCAATTTTTGTCGAAAAATGTAACAGCATCCAACTAAGGGGTGACATTGGAACCAATTGGAAAGTCGAAGTATTTATTTGTCCAAATTGAAAGGTGAAGGACCAAATTGAATTTTAGGCAAAAGTCGAAGGGATATAAAAGAAAAATTTCCGACTAAACCTTGTAATTTCAGTTGGGCATATAATAGCTTCATTTGAGATCAGTAGGAATGGTTGTCAATGAACAAATAAATGACACAACGAAGAGGCACGTCAGTCGAGAAAATCCAAAATGGATTGTGCGACATTGACTCCCAATATTTTCTTCTCAAAGTTGGCAAAATACTGCATTCTAATACTATATAATTAATGCCTCAATTTCCATTTTGTAGAAGTTTAGCTATGCGAACTGAATCCGATATTCAAAGGGAAAACATAATCGGATTTCGGACGCGAAAACATGAATGCTGGAATGCAATACCATTCCGATTGAAGTATATGTGCTTCACAGGTTTGATTTTTTGGTCTTTCTTTGACGGCTAAACATAGAACTTGTCTTAGAAAAGTTCATCACACCCTGTTGATCATATAGCTTACTCTCCAAAGTTGGCATTTTTTTTGTAGATTTCCATAGCATGCTGGTCAAATTAACTTTCTCTATTTATTTGATTTGATGTAGGATGAAATTTGAATTTTCGTATCTTTTAGAATTAAAACAGTGGATAATATGATGCTTAATCTTGATACTTAGATTTTCTCAACAACCAGCAGTTTAAAATGGGCAGGTACGTATTAACTCATTACATGGTGATAAGTGCCGAAATATTGATATTTTGGCTCTTCAAACTACACTTGTTAGCTATTTATATTTGTTACTTGATATTGATTTTGCTTTTATTTTGTTTATAGGTTGCTCGAGCTCATTGCCCAAGATTTTGGATAAAAACGTGCTTTGAAAGAACTGCGAGGTCGAAATACGGAATTACTCAAAGCTGGAGTGTCAACTGATTAATACGCGAAGTTTGAAGGGCCTTTATGCGATTAGTTCATTAAAATTCTATATAAACAATGGAAAACCTACTGCCTTCGCCAGTCAGGTTCGGGGATTCTCGGCCGTGAAGGAATTGGAGGCCATCAGAGGCTGCGAAGACAACTTTTCAACTCCGATGTCCGGCTAAACTCGTTTTTAGGGTATAGATGAAGCTCAAACTCTGAGTAACAATATTGGTGTTTTGATTTTGTGTTTTATTATTCGAATCGTGGTTGTATGACTTAAAGATTTATTTGCGGTATTAATTTTCTCTATCAAATCTTGTGTATGATTTTCTAGATTTTCATGCATGTTCATACAACGGATCTTAATTAGTTTGTGAAAACTGAATAAGATGGGTTATGCTCCGTAAGACGCGCCGTGCTATTAGACGATCCGTGCCATAGAGACGGGTCGTACTAGTAAGACGGTTCGTGCTAGGCGGCGATACCCCATGCTATTTGGTGATTCATAAATATCTTTAGGCGATACCGTGAGGGCCCATGAACCCTAACGATATCCGGATTGATTCGAATAATTAACCTTTATCATCGCATGAATATTGTTACAACGGGTCGAGTGGATTCGAAACCCTAGATCTTTTCTCTTATAAACTCTCTTTACTTTTAATTGCTTTGCATTAATTTAGTTTGCATAATTTTAGAAATCAAACAATCAAATCCTTTTCCGAATTAAGTTAGAAGTCAATTGAAATAACTGCAATTTAGCCTTCGTAATCCCTGAGGACAAAACTCGGAGTACTTACCGCTATCTTTTAGGTAGTAGTAATATTCTGTTTTATTAATTATTTTTGATACGGAAACGACCCGATCACATGGTTTGATTTCACGATTCCTATGTACCTTGGTCCTTCTTTTGTTCATCTTTTTATTATATGAAAAATCCTAGCTCACCTAGGAATATAAATATTTGCTATGTTTTAACCTCAATCAACGATTCACCAAGCGATAAACAAAATCAATCTCACAAATGGAAAGCAAACAAAAAACGAACACCAAGATATACGTGGAAAACCTAAAATGGGAAAAAACCACGGGAAAGAATCAAATACTACTAAACACGAAGTTTCAAGAACTCTTACGGTAAGTTTGAACTCCACAAACCTAAACCTAGACGCACTTGCCGAATCCACGTACACCTCTCAGAATGCTTGACTGCCGCTGCCTTGAATCCACAAGCCTTCCGTTTGCCTCTCGGAAATCCACTGAAAAGCTATGGAACCAATGTGGAGGTTCGGATGGTGAAACTGCATTTGTACATGTCCCTTAATGGCTCTGCGTGCAATATATTAAACCTAACCCACACGTCTAAGTTCAGAGCAGATGCCAATCCATCTTCGACTGGTGGAAAGAAATATGACAATTGTATGCATTGGTGCTTACTGGGTATCACGGGTACTTGGAATGACATGTTTATAGCTCATCTAAGAAACATCAAGGAGCGGAGCTGAGAGGTAATTGTTCCATTCTTACTGCAAGGCGCAAGGGTTCATTTGTTGTTGGAAAAACTGTATATTTTAAGCAGTCATTGTGTTGTTTGAAACAATAATGGTTGCAGTAGGTTTTAATTGTGGCTGAGGTTGACTCATGAGTATTTTGTACCCAAAAGGTTATGTACAAGCTGACAATCGGCTTCACTAACAGTACTGCATAGAAATAACGAATGATTGAATCTAAGAACTTATGAATCTTGACTAATTTGTCAGGGTATTTCAAGGTTTACATGGTCATAAGCTTTACAGATCTTGTAAGTGGGAAGAGAGAAACAATTTGGAGCTCGAAGTTCTAGTGCAATACTTTTCTATCTGTTGGTCACATAGAAATATCGTTCCTCTTCCATATGTTATGTATGGATCTGGGATTGGAGGAAAATGAAAAGAAAAAAAAGGTGGAAGAAGTCGATTAAAAATTTCGTTCTCTTGTTTCGATCAGGTTAGAGACTATGACTAGGTAATTAACAAAACATCGTAATGGTGTTCAATAGAATTTCATTAACCATTTTTGCCTCAAGCCTTTCAGTATAGACTGAGACGAAGTCCTTTGATCTGGATTCTGCAATCATTTTTCATTGTTACAGGTTACCGCAGTTAACGATCAAGCCAAAGGAGACTGCAATCCTATCTGCTCAAAGGGTGAATAATTTGGTAGGCTACTAGGTCGACCATTCTTCTCCTCAGAACAAGTTCACCGTGTCAAAATCACTTTTGCGAAAGTCGATTTTGGCTGCTACAGTGCAACGTCAAATGGGAAACAAAATATATAGCAAAGCTATTGTACCGATTTGTTGCTATTTTGGAAGAATGGTGATTTATTTCCCTTGAAGAGAAGAAATCAGTTGGGTTTGGGAAAGTTAAACTTCATCAAATTTGGCACAATTGGCATCAAATTTGACTGCCTTTTAACCTAAGGGGTTGACCGAGTGGTCAAGGATTTGAGACTTAGTGGTTTGCCCCTTGTGGATTCTTGCTTTATCTTTTCCTCTATAATAAGAAACTCGAATTCTGAGGCTTCTATATACGTGGTAAAGAATGCCCTTATGGATAGTCTAAGGGGTTATCTATGACGCCTCCAATGCCTGCTGCTGTTGGAGTACATAGAATGTCATTCCTTAAGAAGAAAAGGGAAATTGTGGGGGAAAAACGCGGAAGAAATGAAAAATTACTTAAGGAAACATATACTTCTACCTTCCAAATATAAATGTCCATTACGAGAATTTGTGCATTTTCAAACTCTGAAAAAAAAATTATTTGTTTACACCAAATTAAATGAATACTTTAAGTTGGTGTCAAAAATAATAAAACAATATATATAAATTGCAATTTTAAGCGGCCAAGTGCAATTTTAAGCGGCCAAGAGCAGTTTGAAGCGGCCAACTGCAGTTTTAAGCGGCCGCGAGTAGTTTAAAGCGGCCAAGAGCAGTTTTAAGCGGCCAAGTGCAATTTTAAGCGGCAAAGAGCAGTTTGAAGCGGCCAAGTGCAATTTCAAGCGGCCAAGAGCAGTTTTAAGCGGCCAAGTGCAATTTTAAACGGCCAAGAACAGTTTGAAGCGGCCAAATGCAATTTCAAGCGGCCAAGAGTAGTTTTAAGCGGCCAAGTGCAGTTTGAGCGGTCAAGAGCAGTTTGAAGCGGCCAAATGCAATTTCAAGCGGCCAAGAGCAATTTCAAGCGGCCAATAGCAGTTTTAAGCGGCCAAGTGCAGTTTTATGGGGTCAAGAGCAGTTTGAAGCGGCCAAATGCAATTTCAAGCGGCCAAGAGCAGTTTTAAGCTGCCAAGTGCAATTTCAAGCGGCCAAGAGCAGTTTGAAATGGCCAAATGTAATTTCAAGCGGCCAAAAGCAGTTTTAAGCGGCCAAGTGCAATTTTGTGTGGCCAAGAGCAGTTTTATGCGGCCAAATACAAATTTATGCGGCCAATAGTAATTTGCCGCGGTCAGGGAATAAAAGATCACGAACCGGGATCACAATCGTGGTTGACAAACACGCTTTCCTCATAAAATTGGACTACGAGCAATTTCTCGCGGCCAAGAGAATTTTTTTGCGGCCACGTGCATTTTAAGTGTCCAAGAGCAGTTTTGAACGCCAAGTGCAATTTCAAGTGGCCAAGACTAATTTTCAGCGGCCGAGTGCAATTGTAAGCGGCCAAGGGTAATTTGCCACGGCCAGAAAATAAAAGATCATGGCTAGTGAATTAGAATGCGTGGTTGACAAACACGCTTTCTTCAAAAACTAAGTAAGAAAACACGTTCAGTTCAGCATCCACCGTCGTCATCCCATGGCACTGAGAGAGACTCAAAACACAACCACTCACTTTCTCTCTCTCCCTCTAAAACAACCTAGACTTCAACCCCGTACAATACTCTGAACCGATCAAGGAGATCTACAAGGGCTGGAATTGAATTAGGACTAACAAATTCGATGCTTTTGATATCGTTAAGCGGTGGTGGAAGGAAGCCCCATCACTGTGGTCTCCAGTGGTTCGATACTCTTCGGTTTCTCAAAAGCTTCAGAGACACTACTATTGGTACTCTCTCTCTCTCTCTCTCTCTCTCTCTCTCTCTCTCTCTACCTACTTTTTAACAGTTACTTGATAACTTTGGTGAAGGCTGAGCTTTGTTTGTTTAGCAAGAAAATATAGCAGGAAATTGGGGAAAAAATGCTTATTTTGAATGTGTTAGTGTGGTTTGAACATTACTTCGGTAGATTGACCGATGGAGTAGTTAAGAACATTGAAATGGCTACGGCCGATGGTAACAATTAAGAGAAGGGGCTTGGTAGAAATTGACTCTAGAGGCTTTAGTTTAAATGGGACACGATCTGATAGTTAGAAAAAGCGATATGGTTACTTTAATGGGTAAAACTACCCTCTATGGAGGGGAGGGCTAGAAGTTCAATTTTTGTTGGCAACTTGGCACCCAAGTGGGGAATGGAATGGTGATGACATCAACCATGGCGTCAAGGAAGACCAGGAGCAGAAATTGTAGATGCTCTGGGAAGATCATGCATGAAGAGCATTCAATGCTCTTGGAAGTTTTCTTCAGTCCGTCGCTATAGGTCTAAGAGCGGAGAGAGCAGAGTAGTGTGTGGGCTCCTCCTTTGGGAGTGAGCCGAGCTCCTCCAGTAAGGCTTTGGCGCTCTGGCAGGAGAGCGTGCGTTGAGATAGATACACTGAGAAGTTGAGTGATTGGTACCCCCATGTAACATTTTTGTATTGCTCATATGGCGAAACAGTCCTCTTCTCTCTTGGAAGTATCTGTTCTTTAGGGAACCACGTAAATTCTTTGTGTTTTGTGTGATTGGGGTTGCACATGAGCTTTTGGTCAAATTTGGGGCACAACCTTTTTGACGTGTTAGGTCCAAAGGATCTAGCTTTTTTTGAATGTCAAGGAACTGGATGTGCTCAATGGAGAAAACTAGTTATGTAGCTGACCCAATTGATTGGGAATTAAGATTTGGTGTGGTTTGGTATAATTTAAATATACGATGCACAGGTAGGATACGAGATTCAATACGGATAGAAAGATATGTAAATTTGTCAAATGTTTCAATTTACTACAAAAACTTAGGTATCTTAGAAAAGGTTGAAATCTTTGAATGTAAGATATCAATCTAATATGACTACACCTTTTAATTTCAGTTGGGCATATAATAGCTTCATTTGAGATCAGCAGGAATGGTTGTCAATGTACAATTAAATGACACAACGAAGAGATGCGCCAGTCGAGAAAATCCAAAATGGATTGTGCAACATTGACTCCCAATATTTTCTTCTCAAGGTTGGCAAAATACTGCATTCTAATGTTATATAATCAATGCCTCAATTTCTATTTTGTAGAAGTTTTGCTATGCGAACTGAATTCGATATTTAGAGGGAAAACATAATCGAATTTCGGACGCGAAAACTTGAATGCTGGAATGCAATACCATTCCAATTGAAGTATATGTGCTTCACAGGTTTGATTTTTTGGTCTTTCATTGACGGCTAAATATAGAACTTGTCTTAGAAAAGTCATCACACCCTGTTGATCATATAGCTTACTCTCCAAAGCTGGCATTTTTGTAGATTTCCATAGCAAGCTGGTCAAATTAGCTTTCTCTATTTATTTGATTTGATGTAGGATGAAAATTGAATTTGGCGTATCTTTTAGAATTAAAACAGTGGATACTATGATGCTTAATCTTGATTCTTATATTTTCTCAGCAACCAGCAGTTTAAAATGGGCGGGTACGTATTAACTCATTACATGGTCTGATTTCACGATTCCTATGTACCTTGGTCCTTCTTTTGTTCATCTTTTTATTATATGTTTTTGTTTCATAGGTTTTTACATTGGTATTGAGCTTATACATGATGAACAGTGCTGGATTTGAAGGTGATTCCCTGAATAGGAATATGTCTGGCGTCCTGCCGGAGAGGACTGTGGATTTACATTTCTTGAGTATAACCTTGCTATGGTATATCATTCGACAAGTACATGCAATGAGTTCAATTGATTTGAATTTATATTTGATGTTATCTCAAAAATATATTTTATATATTTGATATTAGACTCATTTTAAAGGTACTATAATTATCTTTCCAATAATATGAATTTTATAGAAATAGGATGGGTAATGTAAAAGTTATATGAAATTGACAAAATTTTAGCAAAAAAGTAAATAGGATATAGTTGGTATTTATAGTCGAGGGAAGAAAATGGAGATGGGTCTCCATTTAGGAGGAGTTTCTCCAAATATGGAGAATGATAATTGAGTCTTTATTTTGAAGATCCCAAATGGAGATGGGCTGGAGGGCATGTGTTCTCCAAAAATGGAGTTTTGGTGGAGATGAGTTGGAGATGCTCATCATGCTTTCTTGCTCTTTCACTAATATATATATATATATATATATATATATATATATATATATATCATGCATAGATAATACATCGCATTAGATCAAATTGAAATACAAAGTATTTATAAGTTTAAAATTTTACTACGCACCTCTAAATAACACGTAATTATTTTGTGCTCCTAGATCGTCATACTTTCACTGTTGCACATTGATGTGTGATTCAAACAACGGTGTGCATAGACAAAATCATTTTATTGTCTTTTTGCATAATTCCTATAATGTTTTGGATTTAATCAGCCATCATTACAAACGGAATTTAAAATATTAAAAGTTATGATCAAAAGTTTGAAGAAATGGCTAAAAAAGAGAACAATTAGAAAATACAGTTTTTCACTGTCTTTAATGTCTTTAGTATTGCTTTATCTAGACTTTTTAAACTTCAACCTACTTCTATACTTCTACAATTTTTCTAGTCGAAACAAATGACTAATTTCAAAGATTGAACCGAAAAAGAAAAGAAAAACTAAACAAATATTAACAATATACACTTTCTCTTTAATAAAAATTACTTCACACATACCCCTAGGCTCTGTTTGGAACTTAGGAAGAAGAAAGGAAAATTTTCCCTCTTATTGTTTGGTTGGAAGGAAAAGAGGGAAGGAAATAAAATTTTCAAGTTCAGTGAATAGTAAATTTTTTCTACTATTTTCCTCTCATTTTCCTTCTTTTTTATTTTATTTTATTTTCCTTTTGCTAAGTTTCAAACAGAGCCTTTTAATCCGAAAGCTCGCACAGACTCCTGGCAAAACTTGAGACACCGGCCGCTTCTCACCGCCGCGTCTCTCTCGCTCTCAAACCTTTGCTCCCACTCTCAACCACTGGAATTCCTTCACCAAAAACCCATCATTTTCTGAAGTGCACTTTCTTTCAAGGGGAAAGAGGTTTGGGAATCGATTTCCAGTGTTCTATTGATGCTAATTCGACAAGATTTCCTGATGGGGGAAGTTGAGGGTGAGATTAATGCACAAATTCTGACGAGTGGGCTGCGAAATCAAGAGTGTTTAGGTTGCTTGCTTAAGTGTGGTTTTGACGGATCCTTTTACCTTTATATATAAATGGGGATGGTTCGCCCGTGTAGGGAAGCAGCCGACGGCCTCCAATACGGACTCAGGTTCAGTCCAGTGTCAATCCCATCCATTCCATTCCATTCCATTCCAGTTTCGTTTGCTTGGGTGCATCGCAGGATGAGATTGGAATCGTTCATTTTGCAGAGCTCGTACGGTTTTTTAGAGATGGAAGAAATAATGTTCTCTAAATACCAATTAATGTCTTATCGGGACATATTTCTCTTGAATTTATCTGGGAAAAAAATGCAATGTGCACACTGAATTGGACCCATTTATTTCAAGAAAAATGTGTTCCGGTGAGTATCGATTGGTACTCATTCTTGATTTTTCTCATAGTTCTTGAAGAACTTGACAAGCCTGGGATGAGCCCACAAAAACCGAAACTTGGACCGATTGGATAACATTATACTGGATCTGAGACATGTGCGCACCCCTTTCTCTATGGGAGAATTTTTGATAAGTCCATTATAGCATGTTTCTAACCCACCCAATCCACTTCTAAAGTTTCTAACACCTCTAGTCCACTAAAAATTTCAATGACAAAAATAACCAATATAAAAGAAACAAGGGCCTTGTTTGGCTAATACAAAAAATACATTTTTTCATTTTTTTCGATCTTATTACAACCACATAACCACCACCACCACCACCACCACCACCATAATGACCACCACCACATCGCCGCCACCACCACCACCACCATGCCCCCACCACCACCTCCATCACCACCACCACCACCACTCCATCACCATCACCACCACCAACACCACCACCGGCACCTCTACCACCACTACACCCCCACCACCAATTCCACCACCAATCCGCCGCCGCTGCCGCTACCACCACCACCACGCTGCCGCCACGACCACCACCATAATGCCGCCACCTCCACCGCAATTACCACCACGACCAAGCCGCCACCACCACAACCACTCCACCACCACAATCACCACCGCTATCATTCCACCACCACGCCACCACAACAACCACCACCACCACAACGCCGCCACCACCACCACAATTACCACCACCATCGCCACCGCTATCACTCCACCACCACGCTGTCACAACCACCACCACTACCACAACGTCGCCACCTCCACCACAATTACCACCACCGCCAAACGATCACCACAACCACCACCACCACCACTCCATCATAACCACCGCCGCCGCCATCACTCCACCACCACCACCAAAATGACAACCACCACGCCGCCACCACAACCACCACCACTCCACCACCACCATGCTGCCGCCACCACCGCCACCACCACCACCGTCACCACCACTACCACCACCACTACTCCACCATCACCAACACCACCACGCCGCCACCATCACTCTGCCACCACCACTTCTTCTTTGGTGATTCACCTTCCTTCTAGGTCACACTTTCTTTTCTGATGTCTCATTGGTGTTAGTGTTTAAGAAAATAATTTGCAGTCTAAAAGTGCAAATTTGCAGTTTAAATTTTCATTGGTGTTAGTGTTTATTCAATAATTTGCAGTCTAAATTTGTGTGTAGACTACAAATTTGCACTTTCAGATTGCAAAGTTTACGAAAGTGTATTTATTTGCAGTCTAAAAGTATTATAAATTTGCAGTCTAAATTTTCTCAGGCATTGGTGTTCAATTAACAAATTTGCGGTCTAAAAGGACAAATTTGCAGTTTAAATTTTCATTGGCGTTAGTGTTCATTTAATAATTTGTAGTCTAAATTTTTGTCTAAACTGCAAATTTGCACTTTTAGATTGCAAAGTTTACGAAAGTGCCTTTATTTGCAGTTTAAATTTTTTCTGGCATTGGTGTTCATTTAACAAATTAGCAGTCTAAAAGTAAAAATTTGCAGTCTAAATTCTCATTGGCGTTACGTTCACATAATAATTTTCAGTCTAAATTTTTGTGTAGACTGCAAATTTACACTTTTAGACTACAAAGTTTACGACAGTGCCTTTATTTGTATTCTAAAAGTGCAAACTTGCAGTCTAAATTTTCTCTTTGCAGTCTAAACTCTCATTGGCGCTAGTGCTCATTTAATAATTTGCAGTCAAAATTTATGTTTAGACTGCAAATTTGCACTTTTAGACTGCAAAGTTTATGAAAGTGCTTTTATTTGCGGTCTAAAAGTATAAATTTGCGGTCTAAATTTTTTTTGGCATTGGTGTTCAATCAACAAATTTGCAATCTAAAAAGAGCAAATTTGCAGTCTAAATTCTCATTAACGTTAGTGCTCGTTTAATAATTTGCAGTCTAAATTTTTGTGTCATTAGCGTTAGTGTTCGTTTAATAATTTGCAATTTAAATTTTTGTGTAGACTGGAAATTTGCACTTTTAGACTGCAAAGTTTACGAAAGTGCCTTTATTTGTAATCTAAATTTTTTCTGGGATTGGTGTTCATTTAACAAATTTGTAGTCTAAAAGTGAAAATTTACAGTCTAAATTCTCATTGGCTTTTGTTTTCATTTAATAATTTGCAGTCTAAATTTTGTGTAGACTGTAAATTTACACTTTTAGACCGCAAAGTTTACGAAGGTGCCTTTATTTGCAGTCTAAAAGTGCAAATTTGCAGTCTAAATTTCCTCTGGCGTTGGTGTTTAATTAACAAATTTGCAGTCTAAATTTTCTCTGGCGTTGGTGTTTAATTAACAAATTTGCAGTCTAAAAGTGTAAATTTGCAGTCTAAATATATAATGAAAAGTATGTATAGTGCATTTGGTCGTGGTGGTGGTGGTGGTGGTCGGGGTGGGGTGGTGGTTGTGGTGGTGGTAATTGTGGTGGAGGTTGCGCCATTGTGGTGGCGGCGGCGGCGACGTGATGGTTGAGGTGGTTGTGGGGGCGTGATCGTGATAGAGGTGGTGGAAGTGGTGGAGCCGTGGTGGTGGTAGAGATGGTGGTGGGGGCGTGGCGGTGGTGGTGGAGTGGTGGTGGTGGTGGTACCGTTGTGGTGGTGGTAGAGGCGGTGGAGGTGGTGACGCCGTTGTGGTGGGGGTAGTGGCGTCGTGGTGGTGGTGGTGGTGGTGGTGGGGGCGTGGTGGCGGTTGAGGTGGTGGGGGTGGTGGTGGAGATGGTGGTGGGGGTGGGGTTGTGGTGGAGGTGGTGGTGATGGAGTGGTGGTGGTAATTATAGTGGAGGTTGCGGCAATGTGGTGGTGGTGGCAGCTTGGTGGTTGAGGGGGTGGTGAGGGTGTGGTGGTGGTGGTGGTGGGGTTGGGGGCATGGTGGTGGTGGCGGCGGTGGAATTGTGGCGTTTGCGGCGTTGTGGTGGTGGTGGTGGTGGTGGTAGAGTGGTGGTGGTGGTGGTGTAGATGGTGGTTAGGGCGGCATTGTGGTGGCGGTGGTGGCGGTGGTGTGTTGGTTGTGGTGGAGGTGGTGGAGCGGTGGTGGTGGCATCGTGGTGGAGGTGGAGGTGGTGGTGGTAATTGCGGTGGAGGTTGCGGCATTGTTGTGGTGATGGTACGTGGTGGCGGCGGCGGCAGCGGCAACATAGTGGTTGAGGTGGTGGTGGGGGCGGCATTTTGGTGGTGGTGGTGGTGGTGGGGGCATGGTGGTGGTGGTAGAGCGGTGGTGGTTGCATCGTGGTGGTAGTGGTTGAGTGGTGGTGGTTATGGTTGTGGTGGCAGCGTGGTGGTGGTAATTATGGTGGAGGTTGCCGTATTGTGGTGGCGGCGGAGTGGTGGTTGAGGTGGTCGAGGTGGTCTTGGGGACGTGTTAGTGGCTGTGGTGGTGGTGGTGGTGTGGTGGTTGTGGTGGGGTGGTGGTGGTGATGGTGGAGATGGTGGTGGTGGCGGTGGCGGCGGCGGCGGCGGCGGCGGTAGTGGTGGTGGTAGTGGTGGTGGTAGTGTAAAGTTTAATGAAGGGACAATTTTGTCTTGTCAAAAAATGAAGTGGACATGAGACTTTAAAAAAAGTAATGGGCAGGACTAGAGATGTTTTGGAAATATGAGGTGGATTGGACATTTTACAAAATTCTATAATGGACCTTACAACAATTCTTTATTTCTCTATTAGGTGTATTAGATCCAACTGTATATTTTTAGGGCTCACATGCTGCGTCAGTGCGTCGTATGTTTTGGGGGTGTTTTAGTATGGAGAATTATTGAAATAAATCATTGTGTTATTTTTGTAATATAGTAGTGTCAAACTAATATTTCAAACGATACACTTTTACTGCTTGCAAATATCTTATTAGGCATGCTTGGCAAGAGAAAATGATGAATAGTTTTCCCTCAATGTGACATAAATTTAGTCATTTTATTAAAGTGGTGTGATTGGTCAAAAATACACATGTACATAATTTTTTGATTCTTTTGCCGTAATTGAAAGAACTAGTTGAGATCTTTAAATTGGTGCCAAAAGAACATTGTAAATGAAGATGTTGTTTAGTATTTTGATCCAAAAAATATCTCAATTTTTTCAAACATCTAATGTTATGCTATGGAAAGGGTACAATTTAATCCCTTCAAGGCAGACTTGTGAGTTCATGAAGGAAAATCTACACAACGTAGAGAAATCCGGTAATAAAAGACAAGTTGGGTAGTTAGTACGTAGCTGTACAGCCCCTTTGAAATTTGAATAGCTAGGAGAGAATAATAAGTGATTAATCATTATGATGTTGTCTGGTTTAAAGTATTGACTAAACAAGTCTGATTGATTCTTTGCCCATCTCATCTGTATTTGACATCTCACACAGCTTATTTAATTGGTGGCGTGGGAATGTTGGTAAAATGCGATTTGGAATGATTAGTATTGCTTTTTTTTTTTTTTATCTTCTTGAATTTTACTATTGATTTCTTTTTTGAAGTTGATTTTATGGTCATGTCGATTGGCAGTCTGTAACAAGGTATAAAGGGCCTCATCGGAAGAGTTCGTTTGTTGTCCCCAAAAGAGGAGGGCTGGCCCTGCCCTTGGATTGTTGCAATGTAGTTTCTTGACCGTTTGCTGGCTCTAGAATTTATCCTATCCAAAGCCCCATATTCTGCTCTCACATCTAGTATCTGTCAGATTTTTCAAAGAGCTTTTACTTCAGTTATTAGACTTGATAGTTATGATCATCCCTAATGCATGGCCTCAGACTCGGTATATTATTCCTAGGTCCCATCAAATCATGCATTCCCTTTACACTCCAACTAGAGTTTATTACAGATTAGCCTAAGATGTATTAAATTAGAGCTCCTCCAGAAATTTTAACATGCTTTACATTTTCACTCGTTTATGCTAATATGCTAAATATGGTCCTTAACAGATCAGATGGTGAAGAAGGATTTATGTGGCTGACCCAAATGGATTGGGCACAAGGGTTGGATTGGTTTGGTTAGTCTAATGTGTTCCAGTATCCTAATACCAATGCTGTTCTAGTGATTTTCTATGGCTGATGTGGTCAATAGTATCATCTTATCTTGCCAATTAAGTCATATCTGTCAAATCATCTCCTTTCCAGTACTCTTTTTTCCTGGCAGATGTGGTGCACTTGAAGGTAACGTGGGCATACTCATGACTAATTCACTTTAATAAAATGTCTTTGGCCTATTTGCATCCCGGTTGCCACTACACAAATAGATTAGCTAGTTTCGAAATATTGGTAGAGTTCATCTTTCTGGCAACAAGGACATCTGCTATGCTTGCTTGTAGATAGTCAACTCTTAATAAAATTATGAAGTTAGGTGTTAAGTACTATCGCTCTACCTAATTATGCTTGTGCCGCAATATTTGACTCTTAGTTGCACGAAGTGGGGGTGGGATCTGGGAGGAGGGGGAGGACGAGGAGGCAGTGGAGGTAGAGCAGGGGAGCGGAGGATTATAGAAGCTCCTCGTTTGGGAGCACTAGGGGGAGTGTAAAGGAATAATTTAAATATAATACTATAATTCGTAATCAGTGTCACTTGTAAATAGTTTTTATCAATTTTAAATAAGTTTTGTGTTTATACTAAGTACTTGAGGAAATTTTTGGGTTAATAGTTGTTCGTAATCTACGTCATGAGGTGCAATTGTCAAACGATGTCAGCGTTATTAAAGTAGGTGCCTTGGTTTATGATTGAGATGCTAAAGTTAGTTTTATGGAAATTTTTGAACTCCGAGGATAAAGCATTTGTTTAACTGGAAAGTTAACTCCCTTCCCATTGTAGCATGAGTTCGTTGAGTACTTGAGCATTTTGCTTGGGATGAGCGAAAGGCTCCAAATAAAAGCAACTGAAACACTTCCTTTCCTCCTCCTGTCGGGTTGACTTCTTGTTATGTCAACCACATCATTCATTGTATTAGCATCTTCAACTTCTTTGTTAAGAAAAATAAGCTTGATGCATGGCCTTACCTCGCGAATCCTTTTAGTCTGAAGCTAAGGATAAGAGTGCATGCACGCACACGCACAAACACACACAATGTGTGTCTTTATACGTCTGTAATTTTATGTATTCATGTGTGTGCCTAGCTTTTGTTCTTGTCCTACCATCCACTTGAGTCTCTCCCAGTTTGTAGTATGGCTCAATTGGTTGGTAATGATGAGGTAGAGTCACTTGGAATTGAGGTGGCAGGGATAGGAAAGAGTTTGAGATCATCGTTGCGGTGCCATACCTCGAGTTTCAGAAGTAGTTCAGGGTTGACTTCTATAAAGGATGATGTTGATGATGAATGTGCCTTACAGTGGGCTGAGATTGATAGACTGCCTACATTTGAGAGGTTGAGATCTTCTTTGTTTGATGATAACGATGGAAACAAAGTTGATGTTCCAGGAAAAAGGATAGTTGACGTTACTAAGCTTGGTGCTGTAGAACGGCATGTGTTTATTGAAAAACTCATCAAACACATTGAGAATGACAACCTTCGACTGTTGCAGAAAATGAGAAGCAAAATAGACAAGTAAGCCATTATTTGGTAGTATATGGATATCCCCATGCCTATAGTCATGCACACACACAAGCCCACAGTTGCATACAGACACATCTACAAGAAAAGCGAGTGCTAACAATGATTGGCTGCATAAAGAATCTGTTCCAATTTCTCTTTGTTATAATGCCTATCCATCCTCGCTGTTGGCTTTTCTGTTTCATCTCTAGTTGTCTGTGTAGAAATATTTGTTCATGATTGCCTTTAATGATCTACTGATCGGATACTGATTCTGGTAGGGTTGATGTAGAAGTGCCGAGAGTAGAAGTCAGATATAACAATCTGCGAGTGGAAGCAGAGTGTGAGGTGGTTCATGGCAAGCCGCTCCCAACTCTATGGAGTTCACTCAAAAGCACTGTACTTGTAAGTATCTAATTTCTTCAAATAAATTAAAGCTTTCCTAGTCATATGTAATCAATTTCGGTGGTGTTCTCTTCCTGCCACTGGCTTCTGTCTTGACTATGGAAAAGGGTTAACTGATATGAATTGATTCTAGACCCATAAAAGATTGTACTTCACCTGCTAAATTTCAATCCTGCTCATGTCAATTATTATGTTCTGATGTTTACGATTTAATTTTTGAGAAAGTATTATTAAGTTGGACATTTTCTAACTTCAAATCTGTCGGCTGGTTGATATGAATGGGTAATACTTGATCTACATAAAATTCTTCCTTCTCCCAATTTTATCGAACTCATTACTAGGCCAAGTGTGAAATGAGTTTTTGTGCTTCTGAATGTGAACTCACACTTGTATTTCCATTTAAGACAAAAGGGGTTAGATCATAAGTCAAATGTTGGGGTGGTTCTTAGGGTTGAGCCTACATATCTTCGAACCATGACTCCAATCCAAACCAGTCAAACTCGGCGATTTGGTTCAGTTTTTCAGTAGAGTGGATTGGCCTTGGTTTAGAAAGTCAAAAACCAAATCAAATGGTTCGGCTTATGGATATACGTCAATGACTCTGCTTCCAAACCAACTCAAACCGCAATTAAATGTGTGTTACATAACCACATATAAAAATAACTTTTATGGGGGAACACCCTTTAGAATTAAATCATGCAGAAACATTTATTGGATTTTTATAACGTTCGGTGACTCTTAATGGAATTCGTTAGAAATATGTTTTGAGGTAATAATTTAATACAATTTCTGAGAGCTGCAAAAGATTTGTGAACATGATATCACAACTTGAAACCTAACCATAGTCAAATGGTCTAGATTGGTCTGGTTCTACAAGTCTTACAGATTAGCTTGGTTCTTGAAGTCCTTTTTTTTTTTTTTTTCCGAACGGCAGTGGTTGTTGAAGTCTTTAATCCATAGAAGTTGGTTATGGTTCTTGGTCTAGTGTAAGATTGAACCAATTCAATCCATCCTCACATCTGGTGGTTCTTAGGTCCACAATGGAGTTTTTAACTCGCCAAATACCAAAGATGTACCATGTCTTGATTGACTGGCTATTTTGTTGGGTAAACAAATAAATGGGTCCATGTGTTGGGTAAATTATGCCCAAAAGGAGCACTTAGTTACTTGATCCACTGTTGTCCCTGTCCATGCAGAACTTGATTGAAGTATTCATTTTTCTTAACAGGAATGTGCCAAGCTACCAGGTTTGAAGACGCCGGAGGCGAAGATAACAATTATTGGTGATGTCAACGGTATCATTAAACCTGGAAGGTGTGATCAATTGGAAGCTTGATATAAGTTCATATTACTATACTCCACTTGCCATAGAAGCAAATATTATCCCTGCAAAGTGAATGGATATATCTTAAAGGACACAGAACTCAAGATTTAATTTGAACTCTTTAATTTTGTCGACTAATCAAACCACCTTTCAAGCCCCAATGTTCATGTGTTGCTATTGTGGTTTGACCTTTGATTGGAGGTTTCACTTTATTGGCCAATCCTTTCCTTCATAGCTCAAAACTGTATATGGTGAATAATTTGTAAATTTGCAGTTTGGACCAATACGTCTGAATGCTCTTTACATTGGGCATGCATAATATTATCAAGTTTTAAGGTTGGATTATTGATTAAAACTCAAATGAATTTCATTTGGTAACCAAACATATTGTGGATTCAAGTTGCTGTAATGCTTAAAAAACTTCCATTCTCCATGTCGTCGAATATGTGTGCCTTTGTTATGCTTTTGCAGGAAAGATACCTGTATTAGGTTTTATAAGCCTAAGAAGAAATCATTTTCATCAATTGTATCCTGAACATGTTACATTTTATCAATCTACTCAAGTAGGCCTATCATTTCTGCAGGATGACTTTGTTGCTTGGTCCTCCAGGATGTGGCAAGACTACTTTATTGAAAGCACTTTCTGGAAATCTAGACAAATCTCTCAAGGTACCATATTTTTACACCACCAGTAAAGCTCAGCCATCTGATTGGCTAAAAAACTTGAGTTGGGGGTTTAATTTGTGAGGCCTTATTTTAAAAGGTTAGGTAAGTGATTCTTACATATTGTATATTGTACACACATGTCTGAACAGAAGAAACACACGCTGTATATTTCCATTCAAGTTTATGATACACGTTTACATTCTCTTACATGAACCTTGGATTATGCTGGGGTCTTGTCAAGAATAGCTTCTAAGAATCACCCATTAGTAAAGAGAGCAAAATCTCATTGGGTCTACTCTGGGAGTCTTGGAGAGGTTTTACCTTTGAGTTGATGAACAATGGAAGAATTGCGCTTATTCTTGTGCCTAACGTGGATGATGAATTTCATAAAACACATGCTAATTTGCCCACAAGAAAAAAGATACCATGGTTGTTGAATTTATTAATTTGCTTAATGCATCGAGTATATATGGCTAAACATTCTACACACTGCTAGATAGACTGAACCCTAATTTGGTAGTTTTCAAGAGCTTCTTCCATTTATAATTCCTCCATTTGAAAGTACTTTCTATTTGTTCATCCTGTCCTGCAACAGGTTGCAGGGGAAGTTTCTTACAATGGATACAAAATGGAAGAGTTCATTCCCCAGAAAACTTCTGCTTATATAAGTCAAAATGACCTACACATCCCTGAAATGACTGTGAGGGAAACACTTGATTTTGCAGCTCGCTGTCTGGGGTTGGAAGCCGACCAGGTATGCGACATTTCATTTGTTTTCTTTTTCTCTGGTAAATTTAGTTTGTTGGTTCCGTGTAATTTGATGGTACTAATAGAAATTATGTAAATTGTTTTTCATGCCCAGAGATTATGGTTGAGGTCAGCAGAAGGGAGAAACAAGAAGGAATTATTCCGGACCCAGATGTAGATACTTACATAAAGGTGTTGTTAGTGTCTCTATCTTCTTTTTCCCCCTTGTTTCTGGCATTGCCAATTTGTATCATAAGCAATAGAATGTCATTAGTCTACAATGTTACCTCGAGGGAAGCTGCAGCCTGCTTTTATACAGGTTTTTGTTGGTTATACAAGGGATACGATGACATATAATAATGTTAAAATCTCTCTCTCACACTCTGTCTCTCTAAATATATGTATATTGTATTTATTCTGATAGTTCCTTCGCGAGGCTTAAACCAATTGCACTGAGAATTTGTAATTACCTTCCCCAACTTCAATGAGTATTACAAGACTAAAGAGGGGCGGAAATTAGCAAGCTTAATCTTTTGCAAAAACATTTGTGTTTTGGCAATATTTCTAACATGGCAAATAGTAGAACTGCATAATAGTTGATGATCATGTTCTGTAATAATTATGATCAGGAGCTCGTTGAAATTAAACAAGAAACGAGACGTAGGAGTTAGGACCATGACAGTAGTTGTGTGGATGATAATGTGACAAGATGGTATTTCTGTCTTATGTTGTTCCTAGCTGATATCAACTTCTTGATGGGCAGTTTCTTAAATGTGTGCAGGTCAAGAACTTGATTACATACATTAGAAGCATCTAAAACAGCAGGCGGATATAAATTTCATGCAAAATGTTTAGGTCGTTAGCTGCATTTTTTTGGTATCCTTAATATAAGTGATTTAGCTTATCTGGTAGTGTATATGGTTTCTTTTACCAGGCAATCTCTATTGAGGGACAGAGGACTACTCTTCAGACTGACTACATTTTGAAAGTACGTTTAGTAGCTCTTTCAGCAAAGCTAGCATTGATATTCTTCTTTGTCATTGCTTGTGAAATGCTTCACCCATTGTTTACTCTCCCGTCATTTGCATGGTAACTCAGATTTTGGGACTTGATACATGTGCTGACACGTTGGTTGGAGATGCCATGAGAAGGGGTATCTCAGGTGGTCAAAAGAAGAGATTGACTATAGGTAGTCTTCCTAATTTTCTTTTCTGGATATAGAATATGGGGGAGTTTGAATGCTTGATTTTGATGCAATACAACTCACAACTACACGGTCTACACCATGTTTCAATTGGTGCAAGCCTTTTTGCAAAATATTTCCACTACCTTTCAAGGACATGCATTTAATCTGTAAATAAGGAAACAATTTTGTTGGTATTCTGCAGGCGAGATGATAATCGGTCCTACAAAAGCTCTTTTTATGGATGAGATATCAAATGGCTTGGACAGTTCCACCACATATCAAATTGTTGCTTGTCTTCAGCAGCTAGCGCATATCACAGATGCTACTATTCTTGTGGCACTTCTTCAGCCAGCACCAGAAACATTTGATCTCTTTGACGACGTAATGTTGATGGAAGAAGGAAAGATTGTGTATCATGGACCCTGTACTCATGTTCTAAAATATTTTGAGGATTGTGGATTTAGATGTCCTGAAAGGAAAGGGGTGGCAGACTTCCTTCAAGAGGTAAGTTTATCGTCGCGCATATGGAATTCTTCCTTGAGCTCTTGGTTTCTTCAATGGCGTTACATCTTGACTCCATTTCAGGTTATATCTAGAAAAGATCAAGCCCAATACTGGCACCAAGCTGAACCGTCTTGGAGTTACATTTCTGTTGATTTGTTTTGCAATAAATTTAAGGAATCTTATCTTGGGAAGATGGTAGATGAGGAGCTATCAAAGCCATTTAAGAAGTCTCAGAGCCATAAGAATGCAATTTCGTTCAGCAAGTATTCACTTTCAAAATGGGCGCTCTTTAAAGCTTGCTTGGCAAGGGAATACCGTCTCATGAGGAGGGATTCCTTCGTTTATGTATTCAATTCAACTCAGGTTATAATTGGTGGTTTATTATTCCTCACCCTCACTTTTTATTGTTTCCTAATTGTTTTATTTTTTTCCCTAAGGCCCCATATAATAGCGTACAAAAGCTTTTCATCTTTGCAGCTTGTTATCTCAGCATCTATCACAATGACTGTATTCTTGAGAAGTCGGATGGGTGTTGATGCCATTCATGCAAACTCCTATCTGGGTGCTTTGTTCTTTGCTCTCCTCATTGTTTTTTATGAAGGTTTTCCGGAGTTGTCCATGATTGTTGGAAGACTTGCCGTTTTGTACAAACAGAGAGACCTGTACTTCTACCCAGCGTGGTCATACACCATCCCATCCACCATTCTTAAGCTTCCTGTTTCACTTTTGCAAGCTCTATTTTGGACTTCTCTTACTTATTATGTCATAGGATACAGCCCTGAGCCTGGGAGGTTAGTTTTACTGGACATATAATTTGCATTCTTTGATTTTATGAAGTTATCTTTTTATATTTCTAGTCAACTAGTCTGTAGTTTAAGTCAGTTATCATTGATTACACATCTGGGTACCAAGCTTCACTGGTACTTCAAATTACACATTCCCTCCACGAAAAAGTTAAACTTGATGGGATTTTGTTTTCTACCATTGCCTCTATATCTTAGGTTCTTCCGACAGTTCATTCTACTTTTTGCTGTGCACTTTGCCGCAACATCCATGTTTCGTTTCTTGGCATCTATTTTCCGCACCATGGTTGCTTCTACAACAGCTAGTACTCTGTCGATATTAGCTTCCATTTTATTCAGTGGCTTCATTATCCCAAAATGTAAGTTTTCATGGCATCCTTCAACTTTGAGTTTTGAACAACGACAAACAAAGTTAAACCCTCTTATTGCTCGCAGCCTCTATGCCAACTTGGTTGAAATGGGGATTTTGGGTTTCGCCATTGACTTATGGCGAGGTAGGCCTGGCTGTAAATGAATTTCTCGCTCCAAGATGGCAAAATGTGAGTATCTAGCTAGAAGCAGAATCTATTGTGTTAAGTTATGGGTGTAGTGTGTAATTAGTTTATAATTGATCTCTTATGCAAATAGATTAGCAAATAAGGGTCTTAGTGTAATTACTTCTTACACTTGTATAACTTCAACGTAATGAGAAAAGTAACCCTAATTTTGGGTCTCAATTCTATCGTCTAATTTTTCATGGCATCAAAGCTAGATTTTTCGAAGGCTTTTCCCTTTTATTTGTGTCATAGTTGCACTTTGTTCTATTGTGATCCATGTGTTTCGGATTCTTTGTTGACCTCTCCATGTGCGAGTCGGGGGTCACATGTGCGGGCCGGGGGAGTGTCGGAAATTGTCCCACATCGGTTAATTATCACCTCGAAAAACTACTGTATGAGCCTAGGCGGTCTTTCCTCTCATGACCAATTGGTTTTGAGTTGGATGCTTTAACATCCAGGAAAGGAATTTTATTCTCTAATCATGGTCACCTGTAGTTAGAGGCATTTACTGATACAGTTGGTTCGGTGGATAATAGATGCTCTACTTTTGGCTACTGTACTTTCCTTAGGGGAAATTTGGTTACTTGGCGAAGTAAGAAGCAATCATTGGTCGCTAGGTCTAGCACAGAAGCTGAGTATAGAGCTATGGCGTATGGTGTTTGTGAGCTCTTGTGGCCCCAAACCTTGTTGCGTGATTTGGGAATGTCTGATAGTGGTCCTATGAAACTCTGTTGTGACAATAAAGCTGTCATAAACATTACTCATAATCCTATTCAACATGACAAAACGAAGCATATAGAGATTGAGAGGCACTTCATCAAGGAGAAGCTGAGCGAGGGTTTAATATGTATGCCTTTTATGAGATCTGAAAATTAGTTGACATATTCACAAAAGGGCTTGGTAGCAAGAGTTTTCACCCCATTGTGTCCAAGTTGGGCTTGATAGATATCTTCGCACCAACTTGAGGGGGAGTGTTAAGTTATGGGTGTAGTGTGTAATTAGTTTATAATTGATCTTTTATGTAAATAGTTTAGCAGATAAGGATCTTAGTGTAATTACTTCTTTACTCTTGTATAACTTCAACATAATGAGAAAAGTAACCCTAATTTTGGGTCTCAATTCTATTGTCCAATTTTACATGTTGCTTCCTCCAATTAACAAAACCTGGAGCTGCATTTTTCTTTGCGCCCATGTTCAGTCAATTTAATACTGATATTGTGGTTCACTCATTGTTCTAAAACATATATGCTGAGGACCGAGGTACATTTAATATTAGTCAATTTTCCACATCAGTTGTTGTAATTAACAACTTCAACAAGGGCAACAAGATGTCTCAGTTTATTGAATGGACGCCAGTATGGAAAGAACACTGGCACTTTTTCACTACATCAGCTTATTCATTCTCTGCTCTTGTATATCTTTTGTAGACAATGGCTGGGAATACGACAATAGGGAAAGAAACACTTGAAAACCGTGGACTTCACTTTAGGGGATACTTCTTCTGGCTATCACTTGGTGCCTTACTTGGGTTTTCAATACTCTTCAACATTGGATTTACCTTGGCATTAACCTTCTTAAACCGTAAGCTCATATTTTGATTATATGAACACAAACAAAAATATCATTGTGATACGTGCTCATTCCATTTCAAATGAAAATCCAGCTCCTCGTTCTCGTGCTATTATTTCAAATGAAAAGCTGTTCCAAATACAAGGAAGTGAAGATTCCTCCAATGGTGCCAATACAAAAGCGAAGTCAAAGAGCTACCAGAAAACTATGTCAAAACCTCATAAAGGTCATATTTTTGCATTGTTCATCTTTCTATTCTAATTAGTTTTGAGCATTGTATCAAATGATCCCTTCCTTTGTTAATCGTCCTTTGAGTTTATTCCTATTGCAATTAACAAAGGTGACAAATTCAATTTTGCAGACCGGCTGATTTTACCTTTTCAGCCCCTAACTTTAGCGTTTCAAGATGTACAATATTACGTTGAAACCTTTTCGGTATTCCCATAAACCCTTTCGTAGTTGTTAGATATCAAGAGTAATCAGAGGATCTTAACTGTTGATTTCCATTTGATTGATCTCAGGCAATGAGAGAAAAGGGTTTCGCTCAGAAAAAACTCCAACTTCTTAGTGATATTACGGGTGTGTTAAGGCCTGGTGTTCTTACGGCATTGATGGGTGTCAGTGGAGCTGGTAAAACAACCCTTTTGGATGTTCTTGCTGGAAGGAAAACTAGTGGCACTTTTCATGGAGATATTAGAATTGGAGGATATCCTAAGATTCAAGACACTTTTGCTAGGATATCGGGTTACTGTGAGCAAAGTGACGTTCATTCCCCACAAGTTACAGTAGAAGAATCTGCTATTTATTCAGCTTGGCTGCGTCTTCATCCTGAAATTGATTCGAAAACTAAATATGTATGACCTCTGTCCACATGAGTTTATATGTTAGAAGTTGTCTATACTCATTGATTCTTCTAAAATGGTTGAAGACTATCTCATTTTTATAGGTGATGCATTTGTTCACAGGAATTTGTGAGAGAGGTCCTAGATATCATGGAGCTTGATGAAATAAGAGATTGCTTGGTAGGAATGCCTGGTGTGACTGGTTTATCAACTGAACAACGAAAGCGGCTTACAATAGCAGTGGAGCTTGTCGCTAACCCCTCCATTATTTTCATGGATGAACCTACAACTGGATTGGATGCAAGAGCAGCTGCAATTGTTATGCAGGCCGTAAAGAATGTGGCTGAGACGGGAAGAACAATTGTTTGCACCATTCACCAACCAAGTATTGACATATTGAAGCATTTGATGAGGTAGGAAACCAATTAGTGTACTATTTTTACTCGGGGCATAAGTCAACTTTGAAATTGAACTGAAATAAAATTTTGAACGCTCAGCTATTTACATTGGGTCAATTTATACGGAATTTATGCTCACAAGAATAAATGAAAAAAATGCTATTTCATTCGGCAATTGCAACTAGTAGAATTTTCTTGACTCTGAGGTTTTATAGTACATTCGCCTTGAAAACCTTCCAGCATTGTCATAATAACACAAAAATCGGTTCACAGGTGATACAAAACAACACACACGGAACATTTACCGAAACAGTGGTGTAACCCCCAGTGAGTCTCCCAGCCCACTATTGGTGTCACACCCTACAACACACCCCCACTAACCGGCCAAGTGACTATCCGATTTTTTTTTTTGTGTGTGTGTGGAAAGCGTCACTTTTCATTACCAACTTAACGAGAATTCTTGCATAAGATAGCATTTAACTTGGGCAAAATACAACCTGCACTAGAATTTATTTTCCTATCTAGACAATTAGTAGCAATCCAATGGGCCGCTTTGTACTTTGATTGACAGCTCCAGACAAACGACCACTGTCTCTCCTTAGCCCAAGACTTGATATCTTCCACAATTGTTTGAATTTCCCAGCATCCATTCGAGTCAGACCCACCAATAAACTCAATAAGGCATTTACAGTCAGATTCAAAAATAACAGAAGGAAAGTTGTACTCCATTGCCAACCCACAAGCAATTCTCAATGCCCATGCCTCGATAGCAAGAGCTGAAGACACCTTTACTAGACCACACCGCCAAACTTGAGCAGATCCACTATGGTCTTTGACGATAACGCCAAAGGCGGTCAGGTTGCAAGAGGATCTATATGTTCCGTCACAATTAATTTTAAGAAAAGATGGAGGTGGTGAAACCCATCGTTCCACCTGAGAAAATAGCACTAAAAGGGCCTATCCGATTCAATCATCACATATTCACATGGTTCAACTTCACGGCCATGGCTGTCCCACAAGCCTACCGAATAGCATACGTCTAGGCTCGAAGAGGAGACGAAATGCTTGGAGACTCGACAAAATCTCAAATGTGCCATATCCAAAGAAAAAAAAAAATTGATGTGTAGTCAATTGCATTATTCAACAACTAAAGAGATTCCTGCTTAAAAAAAAAAAAAAAAAAACCTTGATGTGTAGACTGTAGTCAATCGCAGTTTTTACATAAATATTTTGGGGGACTTGTATGTGACCAATCTCTCTTCATATTTATGGTATTGAAACAAATTTACATAAAACAGCATACAGGTAAAATTGAAGGACGAAAACTCATAAGCAATCAACTCAACTCAAATCTTCATCCACCATTATCTCAATATGACTTCGACATATCAAGCTCGATAAGAACTCAATTCACGTATCAGACCATTCAAATTAGCGTACGATGATCCACCTTCCTCAACCGCCTTCTTTGCCATCTCCTTTAACCCTCTTGCCTTATTCCTCATCTCCTCCGCCTCTTCCCCCACCATAACCTGTCGCATTGCCTTCCCAATCTCCTCTCTCCTTACCCCATTATTCACCTTCACGCTCCACTTTTTATTACCAACACTAACCCCAATCCTCAAAATCTCTGTCACCAACTTTTCATTGTAAAATTGTTCAGCAAACACCGGCCACGTCACCATCGGAACTCCGGCGCTGACCCCTTCCAATGTCGAATTCCACCCGCAGTGAGTCACAAAACCACCCACCGCTTCGTGATCGAGAATCAGCACTTGTGGTGCCCACCCTCGGATAATTAAACCCTTGTCTTTCATCTTCTCTTCAAACCCCTCAGGTAGCCACTTCTCGTTTTCCTCTTCGCTTTTCCCTCTCCTAACAACCCATACAAATTGCTGCCCGGAAGATTCCAGACCCATTGCGATCTCGTACAACTGAGAATAGTCGAATTTCACCATGCTTCCAAAACAAATATAAAGCACTGAATTGGGTTCCTTTGAATCCAGCCATTTTAAGCACTCGTGCTTGTCAATCGCTGCTTCTTTACCCCTGTGTGCTTTGTCTTCGACTTCTCGATTGCATAACGAAACGGGTCCAATATGCCAAACCCTTCTTTTCAAGACATTCCTGTAATAATCAGCATACTCTGTTTCAAGCTCGTAAAAGCTATTGGCTATAACTCCATAGCTTGATAGCTCCGATTCTTTCGTTTTTATCTGCATTCTTTGGAAATCTGATTCGGACCCGTTCCGTTCGTCCTCTGACAGTTGCATCTTCGTGAGCCTAATTTGATGAGGAAGGTCAGGCACCAAAAAGGGTTCATCATCAGATGAAACTTCTCTCTGAGGCTTGTATAACCTCATATTCTCCGTAGCACAGAGAGCGAAAAAGCTAGTCCCGTGGAAAACCAACCTGGGAATGCTGAATTTCGCGGCGACTTCGGTAGCCCACGGGAAGAACGAGTCGGCGACGAGGCAGTCAGGTCGGACCTCATCGAGGATCCGCTCGAGTGCGTATTGGAGCATAAACAGGGCTTTGAAGAACTTGGGGAACATGTCCTCGGAAGTGAGTTGATCGGCATTTTCGCACCCTTCCGGCAAGCCAGCAGCGGCTGCCGGGAATTCGAGGGTGAGGATTCCCATTTCGAAGCCCAGCTGATTGACTGTTTCTACTGATTTCTTGAAGTAATGGACGTTGAGGGGAGTGGTGATTATGGTGGATTTGACGCCGCGGGCAGCGAAGAGTTTGGCGATGTCAAGAGTTGGGATCATGTGGCCGTGAGACATCATGGGGAAGAAGAAGACGTGGAGATGACCCATTTTGGGGCTCTTCTCTTGGATGCAAAATCAAGCTTTGGAGACTTGGAAATGGATAAAAAAACTTAAGTTTGACGATGAGGAGTTAATGCAGTATCATGGCTTATAGATATATGCAGAGCAGAGGCAAAGCAGAGTATTGAACTAATACAGTTTTATTGCAGGAAACCTTCATAGGGTGGAGTACTTCGGCAAACGTTATTGCACTCGTCATCTCGTTCTGGGAGAGAGAAACCAGACCCTTATTATATTTCTTGCCACTGATATGGGTAACAACTAACACGAGCACATCTAGCGCATCCATGTCCTGGATCCTAACTTTCTAATTCATTGTCGTGCTATATTTTCGACTGATAAATACTCCAATGGGCAAAGGATTTTCTGTTTTTTTTTTTCTTTGGGTACAATACAATTAATGTTCATGTATTGACGCAAACACGCGCGTCACGCAATCTGAATTCTTTTTTTTTTTGGTGTGTGGTCCAAGTCTTCTTTGGTTTGGGTTGACTAGAATAACGAAGGGACACTCCAATCACAGAGAAGTAGTATCAGATTAAAAAGAAAAAAAATCAGAGGGAAGTAGACAATATCAAATACTTTTACGTTGGAACAATAGGGTAGACCGGCAGAGAAAGGATTGTAAATTCCTCCTATCGGCTTGCAAAGGGAAAGGAGATGAAGGAGAAATGAAGTGAGACAAGATTTCACCTTTTTTCTTTTTTGTTTGACTAAGGGAATAACCTAATTAAGAAATAAGAATGAGTTTGAAGAGAGATTATTTAATGCCCCTCCACCTTCTTCAAGCTCTTCTACCAGACTACCACACATTGATGTAGAGTCCATGAACAGAGATTTTTAGATACTTGTGAACCTTTTACGGTATATAGATACGATAGAAAACTCTCCTATTTTGTTATAATTTGTTCATATCTATCTTGTTGGGTTGCGCTAAGATTCAATTTTCTTTCTCTCTCCTCCTTGCTCCTTACCCTTTACCAATAGGACCAAGGCCATCAACGTAGGATTTTGTCCCAATAGTGAGTTTGGGCGGCCTCTCCCCTTATTAACAGTTGGTTTTGAGGTAGATAGTTTAACAATCAGCTCCCGTTGAGGATCCGACTCCAACACACTCAGCTTAACAGCCAGTCGACTATCCGATTCAATCATCACATGGTTCAACTTCATGACCATGGCCATCACAGTTCAATTTGAAATTACCCCGATCCGGACCTCTTCACTGAGACAAGGAGATCTCAATTTTCAGGATATCCACGTGGGCCTGGTTAGATCCACAGCATCTGAATATTCGACCGAGGCCGCAATAGCCCTCCTCGTTGTTGCCTCTTGGTTAATGGACACCGAATTGAAGATGAACTCGTTTATGGACTTCCAAATAAACCAGGCGATGGTCGTAAGTCTACCCGATAAATGACAAGCCTCCTTCGTAGCTTGAGCTTCCAATATTCGTGAAGCCCACTGAATAAGCTATAGAATGTTAACCACACCTCATATTCAGACTCACATGACACCCGAGCCGAACCGCTCTAGTCCAATTACAATCAATGAAAAGATTAGCTCAATTGATTCGTTAAACCGAAGGCAAATGAGACACACCTTAGAATAGCCACATAATATCTTGACTCTATTCTCCTTTGATGCTAGACTGTTATGGCCGGTTGTCCATAAAAAATTCCGAATCCTTATTAAGCAATTTTAGCTTCCAAATAGTAGGCCAATTTTTGTTTGGAAAACAAAGGAGGAAGAAGGTTTCTGGGCCAGTGTGGAGAGATGGGCTTGATAAGGAACTCGTGGATCGTGGAGGAGGCACGGCACTACGCAGGATGCTTATAAGTATGCACTTCCCGGGAAATCTATTAGTAGAACACTTTGCGAAAAAATATACACAATATGCTTATGTGACACTGTACAATTGGGCAATGTAAAATGGCATCTCATTTATTGCCCAATAAACTAATAAGGTGAAGAGTTATGTTCTTTCATGGAAAATGACATAATAAAGTTGTATAGCATGAGCTTTTAGATAAGTACTATGATTTGTGGTGTTTAACAATTAATTATTTTCTAATGTGCCATATGCAAAAATAAAAAACCTCAATGTGTAGTCAATTGCACTATTCAACAATAAAAGAGATTCCTGCTTAAGTAGGATAGCAGTTTTCACATAGATATTTCCGTGGACTTGCATGGGACCAATTTCTCTGTGTATTTATGGTGATAAAACAAATTTACATAAAAACAGCATACAGATAAAATTGAAGGACAAAACACAAAAGCAAAGAGCACAACTCCGCTCAAATCAAATCAAATCTTCATCCACCATTATCTCAATTTGGCTTCGGCATCTCAAGCCCGATAAGAACTCAATTCACGTATCAGATCATTCAAATCAGCATATGATGATCCACCTTCCTCAACCGCCTTCTTAGCCATCTTCTTAAACCCTCTCGCCTTATTCCTCATCTCCTCTGCCTCTTCCCCTACCATAACCTGTTGCACTGCCTTCCCAATCTCCTCTCTCCTTACCCCATTATTCACATTCATGCTCCACTTTTTATTCCCAATGCTAACCCCAATCCTCAAAATCTCTGTCACCAACTTCTCATTGTAAAATTGTTCAGCAAACACCGGCCACGTCACCATCGAAACTCCGGCGCTGACCCCTTCCAATGTCGAATTCCACCCGCAATGAGTCACGAAACCACCCACCGCTTCGTGATCGAGAATCAACACTTGGGGGGCCCACCCTCTGATAATTAAGCCCTTGTCTTTCATCCTTTCTTCAAACCCCTCTGGTAGCCACTTCTCGTTTTCCACTTCGCTTTTCCCTCTCCGAACAACCCATACGAATTGTTGCCCAGAAGATTCCAGACCCATTGCGATCTCGTACAGTTGAGAATCGTCAAATTTCGCCACGCTTCCGAAACAAATATAAATCACTGAATTGGGTTCCTTCGAATCCAGCCATCTTAAGCACTCGTGCTTGTCAATCGCTGCCTCTTTACCCCTGTCTGCTTTGTCTTCGACTTCTCGATTGCATAACGAAACGGGACCAATATGCCAAGCCCTTCTTTTCAAGACATTCCTGTAATAATCAGCATACTCTGTTTCAAGCTCGTAAAAGCTATTGGCTATAACCCCATAGCTTGATATCTCCGATTCTTTCGCTTTTATCCGCAGCTTAATGAAATCTGATTCGGACCCGTCCCGTTCGTCCTCTGACAGTTGCATCTTCGTGAGCTTAATTTGATGAGGAAGGTCAGGCACCAAAAAGGGTTCATCATCGGACGAAACTTCTCTCTGAGGCTTGTATAACCTCATATTCTCCGAAGCACAGAGAGCGAAAAAGCTAGTCCCGTGGAAAACCAGCCTCGGAATGTTGAATTTCGCGGCGACTTCGGTGGCCCACGGGAAGAACATGTCGGCGACGAGGCAGTCGGGTCGGACCTCATCGAGGATCCGCTCGAGCGGGTATTGGAGCATGGACACGGCTTTGAAGAACTTGGGGAACATGTCGGCGGAAGTGAGTTGGTCGGCACTTTCGCACCCTTCTGGCAAGCCGACGGCGACCGCCGGGAATTCAAGGGTGAGGATTCCCATTTCGAAGCCCAGCTGATTGGTTCTTTCAACTGATTTCTGGAACAAATGGACATTCATGGGAGTGGTGATTATGGTGGATTTGACGCCGCGGGCAGCGAAGAGTTTGGCGATGTCAAGAGTTGGGATCATGTGGCCATGGGCCATCGTGGGGAAGAAGAAGACATGGAGTTGACCCATTTTGGGCTTGGGAAGTAATATCAAACTATGGAGACTTGGAAATGGATAAAAAGACTAACTGTAACTAAGTTTGTCGATGAGGAGTTAATACGGTATCATGGCTATATATATATATATATATGCAGATCGGCAAAGCAGTATTGCATTATCGCAGGAACCTTCATAAGGTACTTCGGCAAACGTACGTTAGTGCACTCGTCATCTCTTTCTTTCTTGGAGAAGAGAGAAACCTGACCCATTTGCATTTTACTAATACAGTTTTAGGCGGTAGTTAGTACTCCACTCTCTACGTTCCATTTTAAATGTTCCTTATGAAAATTTGTGTATTTTTAAACTCCTACAAATATTATATATATATATATATATATAAAATTTTTTACACCAAATTAAAGTATTCAAAATTTTAGTTTTTTATTTTTTTCAACCAAATTAAAGTATTTGAATAGTTTAAGTTGGTGTAAAAAATAAAAAATAAAAAATGGAGTATATTTTTTGGAATTTGAAAATGCACGAATTCTCGTAGAAAACATTTAAAGTGGGATGAATGTAGTATATTTCTTGCCACCGACGTGATATGCGTAACACGAGCGCATCTATGTCAAATATACTCAATTCTAACTTTCTAACTTCTTGACGGGTTGTATTTTTAATGATTTCAAACAAGTTCGAAAATTAATGGATATCTCACGGATATTAATACGTTTTTACACATATCAATATACATTTTTCAAATATTAATGCACATTTTACGTATTCTCCTACACCGTTTGGACGGTGGTTAAAATAACCTCTAATGGTAATAGGCCAACAGTTTTTTTTTTTTCCTTTGGGTACAATTAATGTTCATGCATTGACGTAATCACTTGCGTCATGCATTTTGAATTCTTTTAATTTTGGTGTGTGGTCCATGTCCTTTTTCGTTTTGTTTGACCAGAATGTTTTGTTTGACCGGAATAGCAGAGAAAGAGTATCAGATTAACAAAGAAAAAAAAAAAAATCAGAAATTAGCTATATCCCAGCCAACAGTACATTGTACTTAAAAAGTGATTTTTTTTTTAGGAAATTAGAGGCCGGTCTTTCTTTTTAGGTTTGGTTTGATCCCAACCCTAAATATTTTCTACCGAAGCTAGATGGCTCGGTTATGTTACTTCAGGACTTTTTTGCCCCCCGTTCCCCTCCACAGCAAACGTAAAAGTAAAACCCCTCCTCTCTCTCTCTAAACCACTGTCACCAACACCTTTCTCTCGCTCTCTCTCCACCGATGGAGTAGCGCCGACCATGGCCGCCGTCTCCTCTCCGACTAGAATTCGCGTTCTTGCCGCCGTCGGATAAGTCAATGATTTCAGCAGAGTTGCCGCCGTCTCCTCTCCGACGAGAATTCGCGTTCTTGGACGGGCGAATCGAGAAGGTAATCTGAAAACATATCCAGCTGCTGCTCTGCAATGATCGTATTTTTGTGTAGCTGATCGTGTCGTTTCCGTATAAAAAACATGCCGGCTGATCGTGTCGTTTCCGTATAAGGAATAATCAATAAAACAGAATAATTACTACTACCTAAAAGATAGCGGTAAGTATTCCGAGTTTTGTCCTCAGGGATTACGAAGGCTAAATTGCAGTTGTTCTAATCAATTTCTAACTTAATTCAGAAAAAGATTCGATTGTTTGATTTCTAAAATTATGCAAATTAATTAACGTAAAGCAATTAAAAGTAAAGTGAGTCCTCTGATGGAAAAGACCTAGGGTTTCGAATCCACCCGATCCCTCGCAATATAGTTTATACTAATGTTCAGAGCTAACTATTCGAATCAAACCGGACACCTTAGGGTTCGCGGGCCCACAGGGTGTCACCTAAAGATAATCGTAAATCACCGAATAGCATGGGGTATTGCCGCCTAGCACGAACCGTCTTACTAGTACGACCTGTCTCTATGGCATGGATCGTCTAATAGCACGGCGCGTCTTACGGAGCATAACCCATCTTACCCAGTTATTACGAACTAATAAAACCGTTGTACGAAGTGCTTGAATTCCGGAAAAACAAACACAATAGATTGAATGGAAAGAATTACCAATAAAATATAATCCTTAATTCATACGACCATTGTTCGAATAGAAAAACTCCAAACAAAGCATAAACTATATTACTCGGAGATCGTGTTTCATCTATCCCTAGGAAAGAGATTTAGCCGGACATGGAGAAAATATAAACGATCACAAAGTAATAAAACTCCATGCAAGAGAATAAAGGTTTCGGTAAGTAAAACCAATCCTTAACCCTTTATTGCTCCTCTGTTGCCCAGCCGTGAACGCCAATTGTTGGTGCTGAGGCGTTGGAAATTTATGCGCAGCCCCTCCTCTGTTCCGTTCTCTGATAGCGTAATGCGTCTTCTTCTTCGCTGTTGTGTGTAGCCTCCTTTTATATCCAAGCTGTGATAGCCGACCTCTTCATTTCATTGTAAAGCCCTAATAAGATAATATTATTATAACATCCTGGGCCCTCTTAAGTCAAAGTGGTGCAAGTCCATTTCCTTGGCCAATGAACTTCGGGTAAGTTCAGTGCTAAAGTCCTGACTTCATATTGCAATTCACGCCTTCCACTTGATTGAGCCCGAACACCCAATTTCGAACACTGTTAAATATTTCAATTTTACGCTTTTTGTGTCAAACCTTCCAAATACCTACAACAAAAACAAAAGCATAAATCTCCAAGTAATATTATATAAATAGACTTAACAAGTATAGATTAGGGGGCGCGTATGTGAACATTTACGCGCCTATCACCGGCAACGAGGCAATTGGGTCGGACCTCGTCCAGGATCCGTTGGAGCGGGTGTTGGAGCAGGGTGATAGCTTTGAAGAACTTGGGGATCATGTCGCGCGTCGGAAGTGAGTTGGTCGGCACTTTTGCACCCGTCTGGCAAGCTGTCAGCGGCAGCCGGGAAATCAACCATGAGGATTCCCATTTCGAAGCCCAGTTGATTAGTTTTTCCACAGTTTTGAGAAAAAATGGACGTTCATGGGAGTAGTGATTATGGCGGATTTGACGCCGCGGGCAGCGAAGAGTTTGACGATGTTAAGAGTTGGGATCATGTGGCCGTGAGCCAACATGGGGAAGAAAAAGACATGGAGTTTACCCATTTTTTTGGGCTCTTGGATAGTTGGATGTATAATCGAAATTTGGAGCACTTGCAAATGGAGACACACTAGTTTGATTATGATCAGTTAAAATATTGGCTAGTTTTTTTGCTTCAAACTCAGAAGGACTGTGTCCGCTTCGGGGCTGTTAGACTGATGGTTGAGCATGTGGCTCCCATGCATCCTCGTAATTCCAATGAGATCCATGACCAAGTTTTTACGATGGCGAATCGCACGCATTCGTTTCGACTTTGGACGGTCCGGATTTAAATAAAATTTTTTTGTGAAAGAGTTTGTGATTGACTTATTCACAGAGCAATCGTGATTTCCTTATTTACGAAGCTTTTTCCCGAAAAAATGTCATTTTAATCCTGACCATCCGATGGCCGAGATCGCACGACTCCGTGAATAAGGGAATCACGGCCCGCCGCTATGTGAATAAGTCAACCTCAATTCCAATTCAGCCCTTGGTTCTCATCACCAAACACGTTGCATCCTCATACGGAGGTAACGTGGCATTGTTGTTTCAACCACAAGGAGTGATGGTGGGTCTACGGGTGTAAACGAGCCGAGCTGAACTGAGCTTCGGCGAACTCGAGCTCGGCTCGTTTACAAAAAGAGCCAAAAACTCAAGCTTGAGTTCAGTTCGAGCCTTAACGAGTCGAGCTTAGTCATTTACTAAATGAGTTTCTTTAATCGAGTCGAGCCTTCCTTAATGAACTGAGATTTTGTCGAACGAGCTGAGCTCCACTTGGCTAGTTTAGTAAACGAGCCGAAAACTCGAGCTCAAGCTCGACTCGATTAGTAAACGAGTCAAGCCGAATCGAGCCTTAATGAGTTGAATCGAGCTAAGTTTGCAAGCTGTTTGATTCATTTACAATCCTGGGGGGTCTCCTCTTTTTATTTGTCAAGTCGCAATTATCAACATAAGATATTACTCAAATCAGGTAGCATTTTCATACATCGCATAATTTTTATTCTTGACCTTGATGTTGATAATTGCGACTTGACAAATAAAAGGAGGAGACCCAACTGTAATGAACCAATTTTATTTCATTTTCTCCATATTGAAATAAATTCATACTAACACAGGAAACAAAACATTTTTTCACAAACCAAAAACAAAAACAAAATCAACTGGTTTTTAGCATTCATTTGTAATTACCAAATTCAACTTCAGCATCTCAAAGCCCGATAAGAACTCAATTCACGTATAAGATCACTCAAATTAGTGTGCGACGATCCACATTCTTCAACCGCCTTCTTTGCCATTTCTTTGAATTCCTTCACTCTATTCCTCATCTCCTCCACATCTTTACCCACCATGACACGCCGCACTGCCTTTCCAATTTGCTCTCTCATCAACTCACTAATTCAAGTCAAGTTAAAGATTTGTTGAAAATTGACTAGAATTTATATTCTTATTCGGTTTAAATTTATTTAGTATTTTCTTATAAATAGGGACCTTAGGGGTTCCTAGGGTTATGGTCTTTTTCGTTCAAGGGTTTAGATATTAGGGTTTTGTTCATCTCTTAGGGTTCCACCAAGGGTTTGTGTCTCCCTTTTGGGTTCCACCAGAGATTTGTCTCTAAATATCTGTTTGGTGCTTCAAGTAGAGTTAGGGGGATAGCCGGCTCTTTGTTTCTCTCCCTGTTTATAGTGAATTCTCTTGCTCTTTTGCTATTGATGATCGACAGAAAAATGTTCTAAGTGTTGGATGTGGATAAATTATGGTGTAAACAGACGGCGTCTCTCCTTATTATCAATTGGTTTTGAGGTGTATAGTTTAACAATCAGCTCTCGTGGAGGATCCGACTCTGACACACTCAGCTGCAGCCAGTCAACTATCTGATTCAATCATCACATGGTTCAACTTCATGACCATGGCCATCACAGGTCAATTTGAAATTCCCCGATCCGGACCCCTTCACTGAGACAAGGAAATCTCAATTTTCGGATTATCCACGTGGACCTGGTTAGATCCACAACATCTAAATATTCGACCAAGCCGCAATAGCCCTCCTCGCTTTTGCTTCTTGGTTAATGGACACCGAATTGAAGACGAACTCGTTTATGAACTGCCAAATAAACCAGGCGATGGTCGTAAGTCTACCCGATAAATGACAAGCCCCCTTCGTACCCTGAGTTTCCAATATTCGTGAAAAGATTAGCTCAATTGATTCGTTAAACTTGTTAGTAATTTATTTTAATCAACAGGTATCTGTAATCTTAACGTGGGGAGATTAATAAGTATTTAATATCATGGAGCTCGTAATGTAATTGAGATAAGGACGGGAGTGCAATTATAATTCTGTAGTGGGGTGAATTATAATTAGTGAAATAAGAAGTAGAATCCTGGTGGGATTAGGTTTTCTTATTTACACTGGGAGCCCAGACTTATTACTCCTTAGGTCCCTATCGTAGCCCTATATATATACGTTATGCTCTCTAGGTCAGATTAACGTTTTTCTATTATTCACGAAATAGAGGCAGACTTATAGAGAGCAAACAGATCGCGAAAGAGTCCACACTCAGTTCGTGTTCTAGACGTGCAGGGAATACGATAGAAGATCGTAAGTTACGATCGAGCAGTATTCGTGGTTTATAGCAAGGCGTGCTATAACAAGTTCAACCAGCGTTCGTGTCGCAGAGAGTTGTGGTAAACCCTAATTCCGCCTTGTAGGGTTTTTATTTTTTGTTGTCTAATCTGTACGCGTCATTACTGGGTCTTGGGGATTCGGTTTCCCAACAGTGGTATCAAAGCAGGCTGTAATCACGCGTATGGATTAAACAGGCCATGTTGTCCGTAGGTTATAGAGGGTAGAATGTAGAACTGTGCTAACCCTGTTTTGCAGCGTTCTTACCCAGCTATTATGGTCACATATTTTTTGTTGATTTTATGTGATTGGATCCCACGATATTTTTTTCGTGGTTATTGTTATTTATTGGGTACCACGATTATTTTTCGTGGTTGTAATAATTAACATAGCATGTGTTATTTATTGGGTGCCACGATTATTTTTCGTGGTTGTAATAATTAACGTAGCATGTGAACTCCAATGGAGGCATAAGATCAATGTTTGTATGTTTCTTCGATTGTAATAGCATTCGACGGTTATTCGGAGATCGAAGATGGTAGATACAAAAGATACAAGTTGTTTGGCTTGCAACAGATTTTTTTCAGATTTGTAGGGTCTGATTGCAGGGCTGTTTCGACCCAGTAAACGTTGGAATTAGGAAATCTGTTCTTCACGAAAGTTGTAGATAATTGAATTTGAAATCCAACCCAAGTTGAATCACTTCATTTGGAGGTCGGATGAGGAAGATATGGTCAAAATACTGAAGGCTGTGCAGTTTATGCGGGAATATGTCAAATCCGAATTTTCTTGCATAAGCACGGTTGGATTTTGGTTTCCTTGATTGATTCAAAGTATCTAAACCTTCTACACAAGTATAGTTGAAGGATTTCAAGTTTGGAAAGATTGCTTAAGGATTTCAAGTTTGGAAGGACTCCTTATTGTTTAAGGATTTCAAGTTTGGAAGGATCCCTTGTTGCTCAAGGATTGCATCTTTGACCATAATAGCTGGATTCTTTATCTTGTGTTTCCTTACTATTTGTGTTTCCATAATATTTGCAAATGTGATAGTTTACCATATTGGGACAACATGGTGATAATTGGCTTTGACCTAGATCACGTTTTTGCAACTCGAAAATTTTGATAACCCTCACAAATTTTTTTTTTAATAACTAAGTGGGAGAGGGAGTTTATTTTTTATAAATCCCACGGTCTCCATTACTAGTATGTAGATGATGTAATTAATTTTATGTGATGGTTTTAGAACCTTCCCCCCCATCGGGCAAAATTAATTATGGTCTCATCGGTACAAACTTTCTTAAAGGATATGTCTATGATAATTGTTGTGTGAATTACTTCACCATCTGAGGTAATTCATAATGGAACAATGGGTCATGGGGCTAGGTAATGGTATACACTTAGCTATAAATAATAGTATCCTCACCATCTGAGTCACTATTATTATTTATAGGACCGAAACTATATTGGCTATTTAATTTTGCTTGGCACGGTATAGTGTCTAGATAGTAAAATTAAAAGGTTGTGCCTATCTACACGAATGATGAAGAGTAGACGACCTTCCTATCGAGGCATATTCTTCACGGTGTGTAGGGTTGCCAATGTTTTTCTTTTAACATATGGTTGAGGGAACCAATATTAAAATGAAATTCAAAGTTTTTATTGCCCTTCATAATTGTTATTATGTGATTCTCAGATTCAAAAATGTTTTTTTTTTCAATCCACTTGTCATTATTCTCAAAGAAAATAAATTTACTGGATCGGATTATATTGACTGAAAAAGGAACTTGGATATTGTGTTAATTGCTGAAGGGCACAATTTTGTGTTGCCTGAGGTGTGCCCTCCTAGACCTGATGAGAATGCCACAGAACAGAAAGTAAAATTTTATAAAAAAATTGGTGAGTATCACCCATGTTGAAAGGATTCCGATTAAGGATCATGTTCTGAAGATAATAGCTCTTCTTAATGAACTAGAGATTCTTGGAGCTGAAATTGATGGGGAAACCCAGATCGATTTCGTTCTTAACTCACTACAGTCTGAGAGTTTTAAGTAATTTCGCCTGAACTATTATATGAACAAAATGTATTTATCTTTGGCGAAACTTCTTAAGGAACTCCAAGCAGCTGAGGGTCTTTCGGTTGTGAAGAAACCACCATCAGTGTTAGTGGCAGAGAAAGTTTCTACTTCTAAGCTGAAAGGCAAGAAGAAGCAGAACAAGTCTCAGAAAAAAGGTTATGGAGGCAGTTTATGCGCCTCAAGGTAGAGTGAAAAAGCCTGCGGGCAAGTGTTTTCACTACAAGCATCAAGAACACTGGAAGAATGAATGTCTATTCTATCTCAATAAAGTGAATAATCAAGATAAATCTTTTCACTAGTCGTTGAATCATGTTTAGTGGTGTCATCTGCTAGTACCTGGTGTGTAGATACATGAACCACTAATCATATTTGCCATTTATTGCATGGGTTCCAGGAAACCACAAGACTCAGTGATGGAGAGATTTATCTACACATGGGAAATGCTACGAGAGTAGCAGCAGTTGTAGTAGGAAATGTTATTTTAAATAATAATGGGAGTTTAATTCTGTGAGATTATCTTTATGTTCTTATACTTAGAAGAGACTTGGTTTCAGTTTCTAAGTTGATTAAAGATGGATATTTGGTTTATTTTAGTAACTTTGTGGTTATTAAGTTAAATAAACGTTTTATCTATTCTGGTTCATTGGTGGATAATCTCTACTTTATTAATCCTATATTTCCTACAGTGCAACTGCATGAATTGAATAACACTAATGATATGCCATGTAAGAAAAATGAGCCATCTAAATTGAACCAAATGTATCTTTGGCACTTATACCTTGGTCACATTAGTCTGAATAGTTTTTTTTTAGACTAGTCAGGATGGACCTTTAGGTTCATTGGAAGTTGAGGAACTTCTAGTCTGTGAATCCTATTTAGACGGTAAGATGACCAAAAGACTTTTTTATCAGTAAAAGGTTATAGAGCCAAAGAGTCATTGAAATTGGTTCATTCTGATTTATGTGGATCCTTGAATGTCCAAGTAAGAGGTGATTTTGAGTATTTTATCACTTTGATTGATAATTACTCAATGTTTACATTTATTTAATGCACCGTAAGTCCGAATGCTTTGAGAAATTCAAGCAGTATAGGGCGAAAAGGGTGAAGCATTTAGGTAAATGTCGTAAGACACTGTGATCTGATCGTGGTGGCGAATACCTCTTGGGAGAGTTTAAGGAGTACTTGTTAGCTGAAGGGATTACATCCCAGTTTTCAGCACTAAGTATCCACCTCAAAATGGTTTACCAAAAGGAAGGAATACGACTCTTATAGATATGGTAAGATCAATGATGAGTTATTCAGATTTATCAATTTCGTTTTAGGGACATGCACTAGAAACAGTAATGAACATTCTTAACTTGGTACCATCTAAGTCAATACCATTTACACCCATAGAACTGTGAACTGGGTGCAAACCTAGTCTGCAACATGTTCAGGTTTGTGGTAGTCCAGCACATTTTGCTAAATGGGAACGCAGATAAATTGGAATCAAGGACATAAGTTTGTCTGTTTGTGGGGTACCTTAGAGGAATGAAATGTGAATTATTTTATAGTCCTAAGAATCAGAAGGTCATTGTTTGCACCAATGCTCGATACTTAGTGCAGGACTATGAAATAGACCATAAGCTCAGAAGTAAGATTGTTCTAAAGAAATTGAGATGAGATGGACCGATAAAGACTTCTTCAACACCCATAGAACCGGAGGTTACACTGCAAGAAAGAGTTGTTGACACACTGGTACCTCATCGTAGTGGGAGGGTTGTTGTCCCACCCAATCGGTATATGTTCTTGGGAGAATCTTATGATATGATCCCTGAAGAACAACATGCTGAACCTTGTAACTACAATGAGGAACTAAAAGATAAAGATGCTGAATTTTGACAAAGGGCTGTGAAATCTGCAGCCACATAATGGAATCAGATGGGTTCATAGTAAATGGTCAAGAGCACATGTTGTGCAAGCTTAAGGAGTCTATTCATGGATTCAAGCAAGTATCCAGATCTTGGAATATCCGTTTTGATCAAGCAATCAAGTTTTCTTGGTTTTGATTAATGTCCGGATAAGTCATGTGTGTACAAGAAGCGCAACGAAAAAGTGGTGGTATTTTT
This sequence comes from Rhododendron simsii, assembly GCA_014282245.1. NCBI lineage: Eukaryota > Viridiplantae > Streptophyta > Magnoliopsida > Ericales > Ericaceae > Rhododendron > Rhododendron simsii. Next base: position 29,761,044 of record CM024963.1, read on the forward strand.
GGTACTATACGTAGATGATATTCTGTTAATCGGAAACGATGTAGGAATGTTATCTTCAATAAAGGTGTGACTATCTAGCCTATTCGATATGAAAGACTTGAGAGAAGCCGGTCACATCTTTGGGATTAAACTTATGTGAGATCGCAAGTATAGGATGTTGGGCTTATCATAAGCCTACTTATATCGATGAGATCCTTGCTCGTTTTAGCATGCAGGATTCCAAGAAAGGGTTCCTTCCTTTTTAGACATGGAATCAACCTATCCAAGGATCAGTGTCGTAAGACACCTGAGGAGATGGAAAAGATGAAGGCAGTTCCTTATGCCTTGGCAGTAGGAAGCCTCATGTATGCTATGCTGTATACTAGACCTGATATTTGCTTTGCTGTTAGCATGGTTAGTAGATTTCAGTGTAATCCAGTGTAAGAGCGTTGGACTGCAGACAAACATATACTCAAGTATCTGAAAAGAATTAGAGATCATATGTTGGTGTTCCAGTTAGATAGTCTGGTACCTCATGGGTACACTGACTTAAACTTTATGTCAAATAAGGATTCCAGAAAGTCTACCTCGGGATATGTGTTTACCTTAGGAGGTGGAGCCATAAGTTGGAGGAGTATCAAGCAATCGTGCATTGATTGATTCCACCATGGAGGCCGAGTATGTGGTAGCTTCTTAAGCAGCCAAAGAGGCCGTTTTGGCTTAGAAACTTCTTGATGGATCTAGAAGTGATTCCTTTAGTGAAATTAGCTTTTACATCTATTGTGACAATAGTGGTGGAATTGCTAATTCTAAGGAGCCATTGACTCATAAGAAGGAAAACACGTCGAGCGTAAGTATCACCTGTTTCGAGAGATCGTTCAGAGAGGTGATGTTGCTGTGACCAAGATTGCATCAGCAAACAAACCTGGCAAACCCTTTTACGAAGAGCTTACCGGCTAAGACTTTTGATAGTCACGTAAAGGGAATGGAAGTGAGATGCATGGTAGCATGGTTTTGAGTCTTAGTGGGAGTTTGTCAGAAAATTATACTAAAAATTATACTTTTGTGTAATGGATTAATATTTGATTGCTATTTGTTAATCAGTTTTATCCAATTTTGATGAGAATCTTTTATGGGCAATATTTGCATAATACTATTGTATGTTGTGCATGTGTCTTTTATTTTACAAAGTAGATAATCTGGTGTGTAGAGTTCGGCTTACACACAGAAGATCAGATCATCAGTTCTTGTGAAATATAAGATATGGTTCGCAGTCTTAGATGGAACTGGACACACCATCGGTAGGACTGTAGTACAATGTTTAGTAGGTCTGTCTTGACTACAGGGAACGGTCTAGTTCTGACTCATTGTGCTAGTACACTTTGTGTGTATTGAACTAGGACCGCATTGAGGTAATTGTCTTTATACTAACTTTATAAGACAATTGGAACCTCATGGTTATTATGAATACTTATGCTTTTAATCCAAAAATAATTATTAGAGGTGTATATTTGATGTTGTTGACTTTGATTCATTAAAGAGTGAGATCTTTATACGGTCAATAGTCTCGGTGGGTTGGGTCGCAACATTATGTATATGACAACTATTAATTATTGATGGAATCCACGTCCCAATAGGGATTGATGATACCCCTTGAGTAAGCTTATAAGTTTCGATTATGTTAAACCCTGCAGGTGGATAGTTGTATCTGACATATCGAATAAGTTAAGCGGATAGTCTCAAGTTAAGATGTTGATTAAGTGGGAGATTGTTAGTAATTTATTTTAATCAACAGGTATCTGTAATCTTAACGTGGGGAGATTAATAAGTATTTAATATCATGGAGCTCGTAATATAATTGAGATAAGGACGGGAGTGCAATTATAATTCTGTAGTGGGGTGAATTATAATTAGTGAAATAAGAAGTAGAATCCTGGTGGGATTAGGTTTTCTTATTTACACTGGGAGCCCAGACTTATTACTCCTTAGGTCCCTATCGTAGCCCTATATATATACGTTATGCTTTCTAGGTCAGATTAACGTTTTTCTATTATTCACGAAATAGAGGCAGACTTATAGAGAGCAAACAGATCGCGAAAGAGTCCACACTCAGTTCGTGTTCTAGACGTGCAGGGAATACGATAGAAGATCGTAAGGTACGATCGAGCAGTATTCGTGGTTTATAGCAAGGCGTGCTATAACAAGTTCAACCAGCGTTCGTGTCGCAGAGAGTTGTGGTAAACCCTAATTCCGCCTTGTAGGGTTTTTATTTTTTGTTGTCTAATCTGTACGCGTCATTACTGGGTCTTGGGGATTCGGTTTCCCAACAAAACTGAAGGCAAATGGGACACACCTTACAATGTGAGCACTTTTTTGAATAAACATTGTTAACTTTAGCAACTTTCTGATTTTGATTATTACATTGTGGATGCTCTTAGTACAACACTTTGCGGAAAAACATACACAATATACTTATGTGGCACTGTACAATTGAGCAATGTAAAATAGCATCTCATTTATTGCCCAATAAACTAATAAGGTGAAGCGTTATGTTCTTTCATGGAAAATGACATAATAAAGTGGTATAGCATGAGCTTTTAGATAAGTGCTATGATTTGTTGCTTTTATCAATTAATTAATCTCTAATGTGCCATATGCAAAAATAAAAAACCTCAATGTGTAGTCAATCGCACTATTCAACAATAAAAGAGATTTCTGCTTAAGTAAGCAGGATAGCAGTTTTCACATAAATATTTTCTTGGACCTGCATGGGACCAATTTCTCTTCATATTTATGGTAATAAAACAAATTTACATAAAAACAGCATACAGATAAAATTGAAGGACAAAACAAAAAAGCAAAGAACACAACTCCGCTCAAATCAAATCAAACCTTCATCCACCATTATCTCAATTTGGCTCCGGCATCTCAAGTCCGATAAGAACTCAATTCACGTATCAGATCATTCAAATCAGCGTATGATGATCCACCTTCCTCAACCGCCTTCTTAGCCATCTTCTTAAACCCTCTCGCCTTATTCCTCATCTCCTCCGCTTCTTCCCCTACCATAACCTGTCGCACCGCCTTCCCAATCTCCTCTCTCCTTACCCCATTATTCACCTTCATGCTCCACTTTTTATTCCCAACGCTAACCCCAATGCTCAAAATCTCTATCACTAACTTTTCATTGTAAAATTGTTCAGCAAACACCGGCCACGTCACCATCGGAACTCCGGCGCTAACCCCTTCCAATGTCGAATTCCACCCGCAGTGAGACACAAAACCACCCACCGCTTCGTGATCGAGAATCAACACTTGGGGGGCCCACCCTCTGATAATTAAGCCCTTGTCGTTCATCCTTTCTTCAAACCCCTCTGGTAGCCACTTCTCGTTTTCCTCTTCGCTTTTCCCTCTCCGAACAACCCATACGAATTGTTGCCCAGAAGATTCCAGACCCATTGCGATCTCGTACAGTTGAGAATCGTCAAATTTCGCCACGCTTCCGAAACAAATATAAATCACTGAATTGGGTTCCTTCGAATCCAGCCATCTTAAGCACTCGTGCTCGTCAATCGCTGCCTCTTTACCCCTGTGTGCTTTGTCTTCGACTTCTTGATTGCATAACGAAACGGGACCAATATGCCAAGCCCTTCTTTTCAAGACATTCCTGTAATAATCAGCATACTCTGTTTCAAGCTCGTAAAAGCTATTGGCTATAACTCCATAGCTTGATAGCTCCGATTCTTTCGCTTTTATCCGCAGCTTCATGAAATCTGATTCGGACCCGTCCCGTTCGTCCTCTGACAGTTGCATCTTCGTGAGCTTAATTTGATGAGGAAGGTCAGGCACCAAAAAGGGTTCATCATCGGACGAAACTTCTCTCTGAGGCTTGTATAACCTCATATTCTCCGAAGCACAGAGAGCGAAAAAGCTAGTCCCATGGAAAACCAGCCTTGGAATGTTGAATTTTGCGGCGACTTCGGTGGCCCACGGGAAGATAATGTCGGCGACAAGGCAGTCGGGTCGGACCTCATCAAGGATCCGCTCGAGCTGGTATTGGAGCATGGTCATGGCTTTTAAGAACTTGGGGAACATGTCGTCGGAAGTGAGTTGGTCGGCACTTTCGCACCCATCCGGCAAGCCGGCGGCAGCCGCCGGGAATTCGAGGGTGAGGATTCCCATTTCGAAGCCCTGCTGATTGGTTCTTTCAACTGATTTCTGGAAGAAATGGACGTTCATGGGAGTGGTGATTATGGTGGATTTGACGCCGCGGGCAGCGAAGAGTTTGGCGATGTCAAGAATTGGGATCATGTGGCCATGGGCCATCAAGGGGAAGAAGAAGACATGGAGTTGACCCATTTTGGCCTTGGGAAGTAAAATCAAACTATGGAGACTTGGAAATGGATAAAAAGACTTAACCATAACTAAGTTTGTCGATGAGGAGTTAATACGGTATCATATATATATATATATATATATATATATATATAATATGCAGATAGGCAAAGCAGTATTGCATTATTGCAGGAACCTTCATAAGGTACTTCGGCAAACGTACGTTAGTGCACTCGTCACCTCTTTCTTGGAGAAGAGAGAAACCAGACCATTTGCATTTTACTAATACAGTTTTAGGCGGCTGTTAGCCCTCCTCTGTCTCATTTTAAATGTTTTTTATGAAAATTTGTGTATTTTTAAACTCCTAAAAATATTATATATATATATATATATTTTATTTTTTACACCAAATTAAAGTATTCAAAATTTTAGTTTTTTATTTTTTTTTCAACCAAATTAAAGTATTTGAATAGTTTTATTTGGTGTAAAAAAAATAAAAAATATATTTTTTGGAGTTCGAAAATGCACGGATTCTATCAATGCACAATTTATCTATTATTTTACACCATTTGGACGGTGATTAAAATAACCCTAATAGTAATAGGCCAACAGTTTTTTTTCCCTTTGGGTACAAGTAATGTTCATGCATTGACGTAATCACCTGCGTCATGCATTTTGAATTCTTTATTTTGGTGTGTGGTGCAAGTCCTTTTTCGTTTCGTTTGACCAGAATAACAGAGAAAGAGTATCAAATTAAAAAAGAAGAAAAAATCAGAAATTAGCTATATCCCAGCCAACAGTATGTTGTACTTAAAAAGTGATTTTTTTTTTTTTTACTTGGAAAAAGTGCTCTCAGGCGTACTTAAAAAGTAATTATTTTTTAAAATATTTGGATAAATAGTCCAACTCTTTTGAACACCCATCCAACACAAAAATTAGCTATATAGCCCAGCCAACAGTATATGTTGTGCTTGGATTCTGCCAAGTGTAGACCGATCAAAGTGTTGTTTGATTTGTAACAAATAGAGAAATTAAAAACTGTAAAAGAAAAATGGGCCACAATTAATTAAATCATTAAAGAAAAAAAAAATGAGCTTCAATAGGGAAGATAAAGGAATGTAAATTACCCCAAAAAAGATAAAGGAATGTAAATTCCTCCTTTCGGTTTGCGAAGGGGAAAAGGAGATAAAAGGAGAAATGAGGTGGGATTGAAATAGGGCCGTAGCCGAGTCAAGCCTCCCTTAATAATTTGAGTTTTTATCGAATGAGTTGAACTCTACTCTGAAAACTCGAACTCTAGCTCGGTTCGTTTACTAAACAAGTCAAACCGAGCTCACAAGCTACTCGGTTTGTTTACGGCCGTATGGAAATCTATAATTGCTTTCACAATTTTTTTTACTACAAGGGAATAACCTAATTAAGAATGAGTTGGAAAATAGATTATTTAATGCCCCTATGGCTGCTCCAAGCTCCTTTATCATTGATGTGGAGTACATGGACCTTTAGATACTCATGAACCTTTTACGATATATAGATGAGAAAGAAAACTCTCATATTTTGCTATAATTTGTTCATATCTATCCTGTTGGGTTGTGTTAAGATTCATTTTCCTTTCTCTCTCCCCCTTCTCCTTACCTTTTACCAATAGGACCAAGGCCATATTTGTCTTATATTGCGCTTTATTTTGTTTGTGATCCGTATGTTTCTGTAACGTCCCGATTTTTGGGAACGTTAATTTAATAAATTTTTAAACATTTATAGAAAGAAACATAAAGTCATTACAAGCCAAATTATCCTCAAATTTGTGTTACACTTATTTAAATAGATAAGGGAGGGGTACTAGAGTAACTTCTACTCCTTTGGACGTCCGTCTTCTTCTGTATTATATATTCTGTTCAGCACTGAACTCTTCCAAATTATAAAATTCCCCCTGTTCGTCTCTAAACTCTGGCATAAGATGTCATGGTCACAAAAGTAACACCGTGAGCAATTAAGCCCAATAGCTAACTCCTACCCCTATGTCCCATACACTAACAAAAATAACATATAACAATTTATTGTTTCTAAAAAATTTTAGCATCACAAAAATAATCAAAGGTGTCGGTATCTTTCAGAGTTATCACAGCGTATTGTAAACCATGTCATCATTTTTCAAGTATCGATTCCACTTTTCATTTTATTTTCTCGAGCAATGGTTCCGCTGACCATCTTTCAGGACCTACCGGGCTCCTAGGCTAAGTTCAGATTTTGCCACCCAAAAGCACTGATTCTGCTAACCATCTTTCAGATTTCATCGGACTCTCAGGCTCATACACGCAAACTTGAGCCATGATTCCATTAACCATCTTTCAGATTCCATCGGGTTCTCATGCTCACACACGCACGCCCGAGCCATGATTCCGATAACCATCTTTCAGATTTCATCGGGTTTCATGCTCACACACGCACACCCGAACCATGATTCCTCTAACCATTCTTTCAGATTCCATCGGGTTCTCATACTCACACAATTATTAATCTTTCACATTTCATTTTCTTTTTGTATTCCACTCCTCATTTCTCATGTCTCGTACTCATGCATCTTTTTTTCGCGTTCACATTATTCTTTCAAAACTTGCTACAATCATGCGATAATAATAAATCACGAATTTTATTCATTTCTATTTTCGACAACATTGAAAATTATAACATCACAACTTATCAACAAACATGCAATTAATTAAGCATTACAACGATCAAACTTTTCAACTTAAACAATTTAATCATGTGATATCATAAAAATAATAAATAAATAGTTAAACATATAGCACATCAACATTATACTTAGGTGAGCAGATAGGAGATTTCTACCGTTCTTCTTGGCGGTAAAGCGGCTACGGAGTACGTCGGGTGAAAATGCGGGCGGAGTAACGTCATTTCGGCTCGACCGAAGAATAAAAAGAAAGTAGTTTTCTTTTTCCGGAAACACAAATATTTCTAGAAATTAAAAAAAAAAAACCGAGGTCAAATGGTGGTTTTAAGTGGTGTAGGAAGGCAGCAAGGTGGTGCTAGGATTGAACTAATTACCTCCTCCTTTTCTTTTTCTTCTAGCCGAAACCTCTCTCTCTCTCTTGCTCTCCAAACTCATACTAATGAAACATGTGAGAAGTGGATGATTGGTGGTGTGTGTGTCTGCGCTTGTGAATGTGGAAAGGATGTGAAAGGGGTTATACCTATTTATACTAATGAAGGAAGGATCTAGATCATATCTAGAATATCTCAATCATATCTTATATAATCCTATATAATCTAACAATATCTAGCAACATCGATATGATATCTAACAAAATCTAATCCAATCTTAAAATATCTTATAAAATTTAGGGATATCTAGAACCCTTCTTTCCGGATTATTCTTTGGATCTTACGGCTTTCCATCTCTTGGGGACTCGTGCCTCACTCCCGTGTTGTGATGTGAGAACAGACTGCTGTGGGAGTTTAAACAAACTGGGAGGCCCCTGTTTTGGAGTGATGTGCGCAGGAAGAAACTAGCATGCACTGAACAAGTCATTGCATGCTGTTCACTCCTGCGCGTACAACTCCAAGACATGCGCGCGCCGATGAGCTCAAACCCACAGCTCTTATTCTCAAATTTTCTGGGCTCTGGAAGGACCAGTGCACACTCAGGACAAACTACGTAGTTCATATAGCAGCATAATATACAGTTTAAAGGCTGAAAAGCCATACAAATTAATAAAACACCCCATAAACAGTGTGAGGACAAAATAATGGCCTAAAACCAAGCTACCCGTGCAAGGCCACTCACTGGTCGGAGGCAGACTGTCGCGCGATGGACTCACTCTGTCGAGCGAGGGTGCGCCCTGGAGCGGACCAGTGTTTGGTTTACACATATCTGAGTTCTGGGACAGGTCTAGAATGATCCCAGGGGTACTCCAAAATAGCAGACATGCAAATTGAACTACAGCTAGCAATTTCTAACAAAGGAAAGCAGTAAATTGGTTTTTAACATGCTTAACAGTGATCTATAACATAATAAAGCACAAAATAGTAGGAACCAATTCCCACGCGGACCAGCGAGCACAGATTAGAACAGTCGCGCGCGTGAGTGGGTCCGTCGCGCGCTGGTTCATACCATAACGGTTTTGAAACCTTGCTAGCTTTAGGACCAAGACAAGTATTGATTACCAGCCTTGGCCCTGCCAGCCCCCTTCAGGGATCAGAACAGGAAATATAACAAACGTAAGCTATACCTTTGGTTTTTGAGTTTGAAAGGTGTTGAGCTTTGATGTGTTTGAGGCTTGATTGAGGTGTTTAAGTATTTTGAGGAATGTGAATTTGGAAGAAAAGCACTAGATCTTGTGCTTTACCTTTCAATTTTTTTGGAACCCTTTGAATGAAAGACCCATGGGGGTATAAATAGGGAGAGGTGGTGAATCTGGTTGGTGCCAGGAAAGGAGTTCAGCCAGTCCTGAGGCCTGCTGAGAGTTGCATTGGTGGTGAACTGTCTTTCTCAAGAAAAGTTGGTGGGATTGGTCCGTCGCGCGATGGAATCAGTCTGTCGCGCGAGGGTGCGCCTTGGCGCGGGATGGTTGCGCCCTGGCGTGCATCAGTAGGGTTTTTGGTTTTTGAAGTGGCTTAGGCTAGGTTAGGTTCAAGAGTTTTACAAACACTCAAAGCTCAAACACGTTATCATTCCCAGGGTGTTCTTGATCCATTTCATCATTGGGTAATCAAAAACCGTAAGTAAACTAATCTGGAAGCCCAGATTGGGATGTCTACATTTATACTCAGGGCCTGTTTGATAAAACTGAAACTGGATATACGTGGTTCCGTTCAAGCACAAAGCAAGAACGTACTCCACGGGGAAAAGAGCAAGAGGATTCACTATAAACGGGGAGAGAAACAAAGAGCCGGCTATACCCGTAACTCTACTTGAAGCACCAAACAGATATCTAGGGACAAATCTCTGTGGAACCCAAAAGGGAGACACAAACCCTTGGTGGAACCCTAAGAGATGAACAAAACCCTAATATCTAAACCCTTTAACAAAAGACCATAACCCTAGGAAACCCCAAGATCCCTATTTATAGGAAAACACTAAATAAACCTAAACCGAATAGGAAAACGAATCCTAGACAATTTAGGAATTCTAATCAACTTTCCAACAAATCTCCACCTTGACTTGAATTCCATCGAACTCAACACTATAGGCAATCCTCTCCTTCAATCGCTCATCTCCCCTAAAAGCCCCCCACGGGGCAATCACCAACGGCATAAACGAGCAAGGCTCAAGCACACCTGCTTGACCTTGTAAACGCGACTCAGGAAACCCAGCCACACATGCCTCCAAATTGAGCCTCTATCTTCCAACGGGCACCTCCCACCCAACGCATCCCTCCCGGATACACACGAAGATCTGCTCAAACTCCACACGGAGTTAATTACCGACTCCACCACAGAGTTAAAAATCCAACACTGAGTCAACCTCGAATTCACCGATGAAGAACCCAAAGATGTAGCACCCACAATCGTACTACCATCAAGCACATAGAGGTTATTCGATTTCCTACCCTTCATCAAAACACGAGCACCCTTCAGAACCCTCAAGACTCCACCTTCAGCGGTATGCTTCCAACCTAAAGAGTCAAGAGTACCCAAAGAGATAAGGTTCCTCTTCAAATCTGGTATATGTCGAACGCCAAACAACGTCCTCACAAACCCATCATGCATTATGACTTTAACTGTTCCAATCCCAACAATTCTACAGGGCATATTATTTCCCATAAGAACTGTACCACAGCTGACCGATTCATAAGTATCGAACCAATTCTTATTCGGACTCATGTGGTAAGAACATCCGGAGTCCAGAATCCATTCGGTATTCGAACAGACATCACCGACACTCACAGAAAGAACCATAAGTGAATCGTCGGAATTCTCTTCAACAATACCAGCAACAACCTTCTCGTCAAAATTATCCTTATTTTTCAACCTAGGACAATTTCTCACCATGTGCCCGTATTTCCTACAGTAAAAACACTTTACTTCCTGATTTGTGGAACGAGAGCCAGAAACCCCTCTACTGCCATTATCCCACTCAAAAGTTCTTCCTTGCGCCGCCAACCCATCAGCATAAACCTCACTTTCACCGGATACCTTTTTCCTTAACTCCTTTGAATATAAACTAGATTTGACATCCTCCATGGAAATCGTATCTCTTCCGTAAAGTAGGGTAGTAACAAAATGCTCATAAGACGCAGGCAAAGAACATAACACAATAAGGGCTTGATCTTCATCATCAATCACAACATCAATATTTTTTAAATCCATAATAATTCGATTTAACTCATCTAGATGGTCTTTTACGGGCGTACCTTCCCTCATACGAAATGTATAAAGGCGTTGCTTCAAATATAACCGGTTGGTAAGAGACTTCGTCATATAGATACTTTCCAACTTCAACCAAATACCAGCAGCCGTATCCTCCTCCCCAACCTCGCGAAGCACATCATCAGCTAAACACAATTGAATCGAACTGAGTGCCTTCGCATCGAGATCCTCAAACACACTATCCTGCATATCAGCAGGCTTCTTTGATTTTCCCAACAAAGTCTTGTGTAATCCTTGTTGAACAAGCAAAGCCTTCATCTTAATACGTCATAAACTGAAGCTAGTGCTCTGCCCATCGAACTTCGCAATTTCGAAATGAGTCGCCATTGAAACGATCACCAATTGTACAATACGCAGCGGAAAACAAAAACCTCAGATTAAAACCCGGAGCTCTGATACCAATTTGTTGTGCCAAAAATGAAATTGATAATATAACAAATCAACAAGCGATAAACAAGAACACAAGGATATACGTGGTTCCGTTCAAGCACAAAGCAAGAACGTACTCCACGAGGAAAAGAGCAAGAGGATTCACTATAAACGGGGAGAGAAACAAAGAGCCGGCTATACCCGTAACTCTACTTGAAGCACCAAACAGATATCTAGGGACAAATCTCTGGTGGAACCCAAAAGGGAGACACAAACCCTTGGTGGAACCCTAAGAGATGAACAAAACCCTAATATCTAAACCCTTTAACAAAAGACCATAACCCTAGGAAACCCCAAGATCCCTATTTATAGGAAAACACTAAATAAACCTAAACCGAATAGGAAAACGAATCCTAGACAATTTAGGAATTCTAGTCAACTTTCCAGCAAGTAAGTCAACCTCAATTCCAATTCAGCCCTTGGTTCTCATCACCAAATATGTTGCATCCTCATACGGAGGTAACGTGGCATTGTTGTTTCAACCACAAGGAGTGATGGTGGGTCTAGGGGTGTAAACGAATGAGCCGAATCGAGTTTCGGCAAGTTCGAGCTCAGCTCTTTTACTAAACGAGTCAAAAACTCGAGCTCGAACTCGGTTCAAGCCTTAGCGAGTCGAGCTTAGTCATTTACTAAAGGAGCCTCTTTAATCGAGTCGAGCCTCCCTTAATGAATCGAGCTTTTGTCGAACGAGCCGAGCTCCACTTGGCTCATTTAGTAAACAAGCCGAAAACTCGAACTCGAGCTCGGCTCGATTAGTAAACGAGTCGAGCCGAGTCAAGGTTTAATGAGCTGAACCGAACCAAATTTGCGGACTGCTTGGTTCTTTTACAGCCCTGGTGGGTCTCCTCTTTTTATTTGTCAAGTCGCAATTATCAACATAAGATATTTCTCAAATCAGGTAGCATTTTCATACAAAGCATAATTTTTATTCTTGACCTTGATGTTGATAATTGCGACTTGACAAATAAAAGGAGGAGACCCACCTGTAATGAACCAATTTTATTTCATTTTCTCCATGTTGAAATAAATTCATACTAACACAAGAAACAAAACATTTTTTTACAAACCAAAAACAAAAACAAAATCAACTGGTTTTTAGCATTCATTTGTAATTACCAAATTCAACTTCAGCATCTCAAAGCCCGATAAGAACTCAATTCTTGTATAACATCACTCAAATTAGTGTGCGACGATCCACATTCTTCAACCGCCTTCTTTGCCATTTCCTTGAATTCCTTCACTCTATTCCTCATCTCCTCCGCATCTTTACCCACCATGACACGCCGCACTGCCTTTCCAATCTGCTCTCTCATCAAACCACTATTTCCAGTAAAAGTATTCCACTTAAGAGCCCCAACGCTAACTCCAATCTTCAATATCTCCGTCACCAACTTCTCATTATAAAATTGCTCTGCGAACACCGGCCATGTTACCATCGGAACTCCGGCGCTAACACCTTCCAATGACGAATTCCACCCGCAGTGAGTCATGAAACCACCCACGGCATCGTGATCGAGAATCAACACTTGGGGGGCCCACCCTCTGATAATTAAACCCCTGTCGTTCATCCTTTCTTCAAACCCCTCTGGTAACCACTCTTCACTTTCGTTTCCATTCTCCCCTCTCCTAACAACCCAGATGAATTGTTGCCCTGAATATTCAAGACCCATTGCGATCTCGTACAACTGAGAAGCATCGAATTTCACCACGCTTCCAAAACAGATGTATATCACCGAATTGGGTTTCTTCGAATCAAGCCATTTTAAACATGACTCGTGTTTGTCGATCGACGCTTCTTTACCCCTCTGTGCTTTATCTTCTATTTCTCGATTGCATAACGAAACGGGTCCAATATGCCAAGCCCTTCTTTTCAAAACGTCCCGGTAATAATCAGCATACTCTGTTTCAAGCTCGTAAAAGCTATTGGCTATAACTCCAAAGCTTAAAAACTCTGACTCTTCCATGCTTGCAGCTATTCTGGCGAAGTCTGTTTCGGACTCGCTTCGTTCGTGCTCTGGCAATTGCATTTTCGTGAGCTTAATTTGATGAGGAAGATTAGGCACGAAAAAGGGTTCATCATCGGACGAAACTTCTCTATGAGGCTTGTATAACCTCATATTCTCCGTAGCACAGAGGGCGAAGAAGCTAGTCCCGTGGAAAACCAGCCTTGGAATGCCGAATTTCGCTGCGGCTTCCGTGGCCCACGGGAAGAACATGTCCGCGACGAGGCAGTCGGGTCGGACCTCGTCAAGAATCCTCTCCAGCGGATCTTGGAGCAAGGTGGTGGCCTTGGAGAAGTTGGGGCTCATGTCGTCAGAAGTTATTTGATCAACACTTTCGCATCCTTCGGGTAAGCCAGCGGCAGCTGCCGGGAAATCGACAGTGAGGATTCCCATTTGGAAACCCAGTTGGTTGGTTCTTTCTACTGATTTTGTGAAGTAACAAGCGTTGAGAGGAGTGGTGATTATGGTGGATTTGACGCCACGTGTGGCGAAGAGTTTGGCAACGTCAAGAGTTGGGATCATGTGGCCGGGAGCCATCAACGGGAAGAAGACGACATGCAGTTGAGCCATTGATTGGAAGTGTAGTCGATGTTGGAGGCTTGGAAACGAAAGCTAGCTAGAGAGAGAAAGATTGTGTTGAATAAATAAAACAGGAACTAGTTTTACCATGTTTTGCGCCAATTTTTTTTGACTTTCCGATTCGGAAAAGTAATTTTTTTTAATTTTTACCTAAATATTTTGATCAATAACCACTGAATTAAAATTTTTTTAATTTTAACTTTTTGAGCTTAAAAGTGGTCTTTATTCAAAATATTTGGGTAAAAGTAAATTTTTTTTACTTTTCCGGTTCTTCTCGATGAGACAAATCAAAAAGTTAAAAAAAAAATTGACGCATAACTAAAAATTTAAGAAAAAATTCAAACATGGACAAAACAAGAAAAAACTTAAAAAGCCCAGATAAACTTTTACTCAAACTTTTATCCAAAAACTTAAGAGTAAAGAAATAATTTTGTTTAATATGGATCCTTAAACATCATTTTCTTTTATTAATAAAGTAAAGAAATAATTACGTTAACATATACAATTAAACTTTCATGAATTTTTTTTTATCGATAGCATATGTACTAACTACTTATTAAAACCGCGGTTGAGCAAAAGTATATATATTTTAGTCAACTTCCAACTTTGCAAAGCTCATTTACCTTTTGTGCTATAATAAACTTGGGTTTTAATTAATCGGCGACAAAATGAGCCCTCTTTTCTTAAAAGTTTTTGGGAACTTAATTAGCCATCCTTTTTACCCAACTTATTTAGGTGTTCATCCGAATGTGTTTAAATACTTATTTTTTATCCTCAAATTCAATTAAATCCTAAACTACCCTTTCTTTCTCCTAATTTTTCAAATCTTTCTATTTTCTATTTTCTAATTATCTCAATTCTCTCTCCTCTTTCAAACATTTCTCTGACCTAATCTTTTGAATTTTTTCTCTCTCCCAATCTTCTCTCTCATATTTTCATTCTCCTAAAATCTAAAAAGAAAACATGACTCTTACAAAAACGAATGTGTAAAAATATGATCAAAACCTGATTGAGGTAAATTAACAAAACAAGATCAATTAAAAAACTTGACAAGCTCGGAAAACATGACAAGTTTCGAGAAGTGTAGGTTTCGATCAAAATAGATGAACAAAACATGATCAAATAAAAACATGACAATATGTGAACATTTCGATAAACATGATAAGTTTGTTACCTACGTACATTTCAACAAACAAGATCAATTTAAAAACTAAGCTATCCCGAACATGATCAATAGGTTACAAACGTGAAAAAATTGTTAAAACCATTACTGCCCATTCAGAATAAAAGAATGTTGCATTGAAACTCAAACAATCCCTTTTTATATGCACTGTCGACAAAAAAATTGTACCAATCTACCATTAAACTCAAACAAACCAAAAAAAGATAAAAACTTGTATCGCATAATAAACTTTTAAAGTCATGATGAAATTTAAAAAATATGACCGAGCGATCTTTCATACAGAATATGAAAAATAACATATAGCACAAGGAATTTAGGTAAGGAATAAACATAAAAAAAAAAAAAAAACAGAGAGTAAACCCCACCAAGATTTTTGGATGAGTAGTACTTTACACGGTCAAATTTGGTGCCAAAAAATAGGTCAGGTAATCGGGATGACAAAAAGAAGAACAGACTTCACTCGGAGGAATGAAAAAACCGATCGGATGTCACCGGAATATTTGGCGACGATTTCTTGAGTAGTATGGCTTGGATAGGGCTAGGATCGTAGGAATACCACCGCTGATTTTGTTCTTCTTCAGCAACCAAACCATCACCGATGCAATCTTGGTTGATTTTGTCGTCCATGGAGAGAGAAAGAGTGAGAGAGGCTGCTGTTCGAAGGGAGGAGAGAGAAGCGGTGGGCATAAAATTTGGTTCCAGAGAGAGTTTTACGGGCGTGTTTGGGCTGAATTAGCTCAAATCAATCGACAAATAATTGTGTGCGGGCGTGCCAGAAAAGAAATAACTTCAAAGAAGAAATTACTCTTTTCAAAATGATTTGAAACAACCAATTTCAATCAGGCGATTGTGTTATCCGTCCGATTACCTCAACTAAGAGGATTTTTCCTTAAGGTATCAACCAAATAAAAGATTGACGCGCTTCGAAATCAGAAAAGATGATTGAACACAAACAAACCTGAATCTAATCAAAGGTAAGTTTGTATACAAACACTCTTAAGATTCTATCAAGAATAATAAAGAAATGCAAGCACACTGAATTTAATCAAAAGCGAACTTGCAAACAACTATTCTTTGGTAAGAAAAAACTTAAAGGAAATAAGAGAACTTGAATTTAATCGAAAGTAGTCTTACATGCAAATAAGCCTTCAACTTACAAAAAGACCCTATTCTAAACTAAAAACTAATCTAAGATAGATCTCTGAGCAATCATTTTGTATGAATTGTCAGATGATATGGATTTTTGTCGTTGTTTCTCTTCACTCGCTTCTTCTATTTATAGACGCTGAACCTGCCTTCGATCCCCACGTCTTCGATTGATATCCATATTGGCCGCATAAATCGGCTGAGAGGGGTCTTCAAACGGTTACCTTGATATTTCTAGAATTCTTTCCCTCCTGCATGCTTCAATAATGGTATTCGTGGATTCGTGCTTAAACAACGGTTCCCACTTCCAAGCAACGTGGGTTAGTGTCACACGTCTGGCTCAGAATAATTCCCTGCAATCATGTCTAACATTCATTATAAACCAAGACAATAATGATACCGTTCGATGTTTCCAAAAGATCAATCAATGGTTCAAATCAAAACTGTTTTCAAAATCATCCTTAATTATTGCCCAAACGCCGTCGGTTCCAATCAAAACGATACCGTATAGTACTAAAACAACATAATCATTAAACCCCGCAATCCTCTGTATCTCGGGTTCAATTAGGATGTGTTCTGATTGGTCAACATACTATTTGGTGCCACGTGTAACTTTATTATTGGGTGGCATATTTTAGGATGTAAACATACCCCCCGCATTAACATTTTATTTAGGCTAAATAAATGTTAATGGCACACGTTCTCTGGCCATGTCCCTTCAAAACCGGACGCATGAAGCATGATAGGATTCTATTCCCATGCACGTCTATTGAACTTCCCAGAGATAACTACAATTATTTCTCTATAAATGGCAGTTAATGATAGGGTTTAACGAATCACATTACCCCTCATAAACCCTTTCGAATTCGAGTTTTCCTTTGTTAAGAAATCTTGCGTTTATGGATTCTCTTCCAGAAATCAATCTTATCTTAGACAATCTCAATTGCCAAACCCCTTCTCCTCAAATGTCTCCTTCAAACTCTCCTCGAATGTTGGCAAGCAAAATTCTTTCGGATCGAACATTCCACACCCCCAACCCATCTCTCACAGGTTGGGACTCCTCTTTAACCCGTTCAAATTCGTTCGATGGGTCCAACTGGGGCTCATGGGAAGAAAACCCTACTAATACCAACACCGGCACCATTCTAGTCCGGTTCGATCAGCCCGATCCTACACCCCATAAATTTCATCACTTTCGAACTCTGTTCGCAAGCCAATTCCTTCCTCTGAGCGGTAACGACACCGTTCACATGGGTATGCTTGAATCCATCTACTCCTCCCTCAAATTTTCCCATTTCTTGAAACAAGAGGAAAATTACCTGGGGCCCGCCCCTTACTGTGACTTCAAACGCATGGCCCAAACCCAACAGTCCCTCTGGCTCACAGAGGTGCAAACCCCACATTATCCAGCTGACTTCGAGGAAACCAACAAGTTGGCTCCTCTTCCTGAAGAGCCTGACTGGTTCAATGAGGTGAATAACCTTGCCATCAATACCCCTCACTTCCAATGGCAATATGGTTATTCCATCTACCCTGCTGACAAAAGTAAAGCTCTACAACTCCTGGCGGCCTTCTCTTTCCTGGATATTTCCATCCTGGAAAAATAAGTCCCACTAACCAATTTTAAGTGGGCTTGTGAGACACTGGTGCTATGTTCCATCCCCTCCACGGTTTCCTATCAAATCCACTGCTTTCTGGACTTCTTACCAGTGATCAAGTCATGGCTCGAAGCCAATACCGCTGCGTATTGCTTCGATCAAACCCTTCAAGACTATGCTCTTACTAAGGAAAGGATTGAGAAGCTGCATGGCCAAATCCATAACTTCACTGCTGAGTCCTTCGAAGTGGTGCCTGGCCATGCTGATAAAAAGCTTCGAAGGCGCTTCAAAAGGCAACAAATGAAGCGTCCAACAAAGGAGGCTCGGCTTCGAAGGAAAGCCAAAGCTTCGGCGCTCCGCTTTAGGCCCCTGCTGGAGAAAAAATTGGAATCAGACGCCAAAGAAGACATGAGGAAAATGGAACTGAAATTCCTCCACTTTGCTTGGAACAAGTTTCATAGCCTTGTTACTTGGTCCTTCCCTCATTACTTCGAGAACAAGAAAACCACTCCTCAGCACTGAGGCCCTTCGAAGGCCTAATTTGTGCCTTTTTTTTTTAGGAATTAGCCTTTCTCTTTTGAGTTCTTGAGAGCAATGGAACCATATATGGTAATTGAGACTTGGGATCCCTAATTAACACCCAGTTTCCAGAGTTCGAAATTGGTGGCTTGAAGGTTCTGCTCTCATTCCTGTTTGAACCTTTGTATCCTTGGAACAAATCAGGTTTAACTTGCTTCAGAAACCAATCAGGAACCCCTTTCACCAAGGTGAATTCCTCTTGTTTGGCCTCTTCTTGCGCCTTTGATGTCTGGCCAATATTGGCTTTCTCCGAAGGTGGCAACTCCCTTCTGTGAATAGCTGGAACAGGGCTAGTAGGCATGTCCCTTTTTGATGCCAACCAAGACTTGCTGTCACTTGGCTTTGCTTGAACTGGGGCCATTCTTTTCATTCCCATTTCTTTTGGGAAAAAACTCACGCCCTTTCTATCCAAGTCCTTGAAAACCAAATAGTTGGCCCTGCATCCTACACACAGGCACTCCAAAAATGAGGCTTCTAGCATAGGCAGGTGATTATTACCTGGGAATTTCTGCAAAGAAAAACCATCATTGGCTCGCCTATAGGAACTTGGCCTCATTCCCATGCCTCGAGGGTGGCCAGCGTATGGCTTGCCCCTTTCATATTGAACAGTATTCATGTTCACTGGTGCTTCTTTATCCTGCCAATATTTCTTGACAGTTCGAGCCAGTGAGGAGGGCACACTGGTGTTGACCTCTTCTACCTTTGGAAAAGGCACTGCATCTATCCCCATAGTCTTTTCAGGGAATTTGATTCTTCCTTTCTTGATTTGTTCCTGAATCCTGTCACAAAAAACATTACAAGATTTAGTTGAATGAGACCAAGAATCATGCCATTTGCAATAGGTCTTTCCATTCCTTTCCTCCACTGTGGGCAGTTTCACATTCAAAGGCAGCTTAATGATTTTCTTTCTTAACAAGAAGTCAAAGATCTCATCAGCTTTAGATATATCAAAAGAATATACTTTAGTAATTTCCTTTTGTTTGAACTTCTGCCCAAGAGAGACATTCTTTTGAATTAAGGGCTCACAAACACAAGGATCGTGCTCTATAATTTTAGCAGCATCTATTTCATAATTAGGATCCCTATAGTATGTTGGGTAGGAGGAATTATGCCTATCCATATCTTTCTCTAGCAGTGATTCATATCTAGCAACTTTATAGGTTAGATCTGCAAAGTCCCTAAACTCTGTAGAGTCAAACCTCTTTCGAAACTCCCTTTCTAAACCATCTTGTGCTAATCTCACAAACTCTGCCTCTGGCAGATGGAGTTTGCACTTAGTCTTAGCCCTTTTGAACCTAGATATGAAATCTGCTACCTTTTCATCCGGTTTCTGCTTTAGCCTAGCCAAGTCTGCCATAGAGACTTCAGGCTCAGCATTAAAGAATTGTGCATGAAATGCCTCTTCCATTTGAAACCAACTTGTTATCGACTCTGCAGGCAAATTTGTGTACCATGCAAAAGCTGGCCCAGACAAGGAATTTGGGAACAATTTCAACTTCATGAAACCATTCTGAGCCAAGTTCTTACATTGGGCAGAAAACCTAGCAATATGTTCTATAGAAGATTGTCTCCCATCCCCATAAAACAAAGTAAAGTCTGGGATTTTAAATTCTCTAGGGATCTGAAATGTTGTGTCAACCCATTCTGGATATGGTTTTCTATAGATTTGAGGTTGTACCCCCCGAGTTCGAGGCCCACAAACTTCTTGTATGAGATCCATAACTTGGTCTCTTAGTATTGGGTTGCCTATAAGAAAATTTTGTTCTTGATTTCCTACTGGTGGATCTGGTCCTACCAAGTCATCTCTATGCATTTCCCTTATAGTGTTAAAATCCCCTTGGTTTTCTCTGGGAAGTCTCCCATACCAGGGTTGCTGCATTGGGTCGGCTGTAGTGTTCACCCGAGCAGGCCTATGGCTTCCATAAACCGCTGTGGTGGGATTTTTGGTATTTGGAAGACTTTGACGAGAATGCTGTGTGTTATCCCTTGTTTTCTCAGGTCTATAACCTCGTTCTAGCTCTACATCATCCTCCCATTCCCCAAGTGTGGGTTCGAAAAGAGGATTAACGCTTTGCCTGTCTCTGGCATTTCTTGGAATCCCAATAGGAATTCCATGAGATTGTTCTGGGATTTCGAAGACAGGCTTTGTAGGCTTCAAAGGCTCATACCAAGATTGTGGTATTTCCTCTGGATACATTTTTTCCTTACCCGTTCTAGACCTTATCTTACCCTGACCAACATCCTCTCCAAGCCTTCCTTCGAAGGGATTTTGGTGAGTATTTGAATTAGCATGATTATCTAGCCCAATATTCCCTGGACTGTTTCTTGTTACCTCTAAGTTGGGCAACCTACTTTTTATGCTTTTGATCATGGCTCTTTGGGTTTGAGCCATCTCTCGAAAAGCTATCATCATTTCTCTGAACATTTCCTCCTTATCGTGGTCTTTACCACTGGCTTGCCCCTTTTGGAAATTTGGAGGCCCTTCATAAGGAGGTACTTCATAAGAAGGCCCCTCATAAGGAAGCTCTCCCATTTCGGAAGCCAATTGGGGGAACTTATGATTCATAGGCGTTCCCTGTTCCGTGGCCTGTTCTGGCACAGCTTGTTCCTCTGGCACTTGACCACCAACAGGTGTCCCTATCTGTTTTCGAAGCCTTGGCATTCTGGCACCTTCGAGTCCCACCGGGCGTGCCAAAAATTGTTTGGGCTGAATTAGCTCAAATCAATCGACAAATAATTGTGTGCGGGCGTGCCAGAAAAGAAATAACTTCAAAGAAGAAATTACTCTTTTCAAAATGATTTGAAACAACCAATTTCAATCAGGCGATTGTGTTATCCGTCCGATTACCTCAACTAAGAGGATTTTTCCTTAAGGTATCAACCAAATAAAAGATTGACGCGCTTCGAAATCAGAAAAGATGATTGAACACAAACAAACCTGAATCTAATCAAAGGTAAGTTTGTATACAAACACTCTTAAGATTCTATCAAGAATAATAAAGAAATGCAAGCACACTGAATTTAATCAAAAGCGAACTTGCAAACAACTATTCTTTGGTAAGAAAAAACTTAAAGGAAATAAGAGAACTTGAATTTAATCGAAAGTAGTCTTACATGCAAATAAGCCTTCAACTTACAAAAAGACCCTATTCTAAACTAAAAACTAATCTAAGATAGATCTCTGAGCAATCATTTTGTATGAATTGTCAGATGATATGGATTTTTGTCGTTGTTTCTCTTCACTCGCTTCTTCTATTTATAGACGCTGAACCTGCCTTCGATCCCCACGTCTTCGATTGATATCCATATTGGCCGCATAAATCGGCTGAGAGGGGTCTTCAAACGGTTACCTTGATATTTCTAGAATTCTTTCCCTCCTGCATGTTCGATAATGGTATTCGTGGCTTCGTGCTTAAACAACGGTTCCCACTTCCAAGCAACGTGGGTTAGTGTCACACGTCTGGCTCAGAATAATTCCCTGCAATCATGTTTAACATTCATTATAAACCAAGACAATAATGATACCGTTCGATGTTTCCAAAAGATCAATCAATGGTTCAAATCAAAACTGTTTTCAAAATCATCCTTAATTATTGCCCAAACGCCGTCGGTTCCAATCAAAACGATACCGTATAGTACTAAAACAACATAATCATTAAACCCCGCAATCCTCTGTATCTCGGGTTCAATTAGGATGTGTTCTGATTGGTCAACATACTATTTGGTGCCACGTGTAACTTTCTTATTGGGTGGCATATTTTAGGATGTAAACAGGGCGAGAGAAACCTGAAAATAGGGGCAGATTTGCTTCATTTGGGATTACCCAATCCCTGAAATCGTGGGAACATAATAATGGGTATAAAATATTTATAAATAAATAGCTATATATATAGACACACACTAGGGGTATAATGGGCCAAGAATACTTTTTGAAGATGTGAACATAAGTATTCAAACTCCTACGGATGAACACCTAAATAAGACTTCTATTTAGGATGCCTATTTAATTTCCTTTTTTTTTTTAATACCTATTATGAGATATGCTACAACGTATAAATTCAACTATTAGCTTCACATTTTTACCCGACTGTTCCTACATAATCAACACAAATTGATTAGCGACTCAAACTAATCTCATTAATCCAAGGTATTGATCTTCTTTACTGACTTGGTCCACTCTCAATTCCCATCTATCTCTTTCTCTCACAAGCAACACACAATTGGCCCACACCAGTAATCAAAGATTATATTCACAACCGTCAACAACCACCCCTTAATCTTAATTATCTCTTCGGAGACTTATCCCTTAGCACCACTCTTCTCCACTCAAGCTGATTTTATAAGCAATATTGCATGTGGCCTATGGTCGGCTTTGAGCTAAGTCGAACGAGGCTGCCGATTTAAGCACCCGAACTTTGGTTCAAAATTAGGATCTCAGATAGGTATAGTAAAGTATATAATATATATTATATAGCACTTTTTGGTTTTTTGTCTCATTTTTTTCTCCAATATAAACATTGGAGACATTTGGTCCCCCAATGTTTTAATTTTGTACCAATCAAGTCTCCAAATCTAACGCTGTTAGCCAAACCGTAAAAATGAGGGGCATCCAAGTCATTTCCCACCCAAACCCTTTGGATTCCCAGATCTAGGAGGAGGTTCATTCGCTACGGAGAGAGAAGGTGCCAAGGCAGAGAGAGAAAAGAGGCATGGGTGAGTGAGAGAGACTCACAGGGTGGCTGTGGGGGCGTCACGAAGGTGGCCCGGTGGTGGTGGTAAGAAAAGTTGGTGGTGCGGGTGAGTGAGTGAGAGAGAGAGAGTGTGCAGAGAGAAAAAAGAGGAGGTGAAGGAGAGAGATAAGCTATCACAGCAACTCCGGCAGCAGCTGGTTCGGGCCTCCGCGGCAATCTTTTCCAAGAAGAAAAAGAGAGAAAGAAAAGGAGGGAACGGAGGAGGAGAGATGGAGAGAAGAGAAGAGGAAGAGGGAGGCAGAGGTGAGGAAGAGAGACTGGAGAGATGGGCAGTTGGCGGCCGACTGGTGGTTTTGGGTGGTTTCCAGTTGACTGTGGGTTGCGAGCAAGACAATGGTGGTGGTGGGGTTCAAGTTGGAGAAAGAAGATTAATGGAAGATGAAGTTCGTAAAGGGTAAATCGTTCTCTTATGGCACCTCATGGTTGCTGGTGGGGTGGCCGCAACGGAATTTCAATCGGTTTCAATGGTAGAAATGGTTTCGGGTGGTGGGACTTGGTCATTTTTAATGGTGGATCTTGGTGCTACTTGTGGCTGCTCTTGATCGGCTTTATGGTGAGTCTTTGTTGTCGGTGACTCGGTGCCCATGGCGGTTTCAGCCATGGCCGCGCAAGCTTTCATTCTTTTCTTTTCTTCTTTTGTCGTTTTTCTTTAATTTGACAGGAATTTGGAAGTGACAAAATAACGAAGATGCCCCTCATTTTCACGGTTTGTACCCATGGTGTTAGACTTGGGACTTAATTGGTACATAATTAAAACGTTGGGCACCAAATGTCTCCAATATTTTTATTGGAAACGAAAATTAACGAAAATAATACTTTGGAGACTAAAAGGGTTAACATAACATAAGAAACCATAAAATTTTTACCCAAAAAAAACACAAACAAAAGCAACTAGTGGTTTTTGCTATTCATTTGTCATTACCTAATTTAACTTCAGCATCTCAAGCCTGATAAGAACTCAATTCATGTATAAGATTATTCAAATTAGTGTGTGACGATCTACCTTCTTCAACCGCCTTCTCCGTCACTTCCTTGAATTCCTTCGCGCTATTCCTCATCTCCTCCGCATCTTTACCCACCATGACATGCTGCACCGCCTTCCCAATCTGCTCTCTCATCACCCCACTACTTAGTGTAAAAGTATTTCACTTAAGAGCCCCAACACTAACCCCGATCCTCAATATTTCGGTCACCAACTTCTCATTATAAAATTGCTCTGCAAACACCGGCCATATCACCATCGGAACTCTGGCGCTAATCCCTTCCAATGTCGAATTCAACCCGCAATGAGTTACGAAACCACCCACCGCGTCATGATCGAGAATTAACACTTGGGGGCCCACCCTTGTCTTTCATCCTTTCTTCAAACCCCTCTGGTAATCATTCTTCACTTGCGTTTCGTTTTCCCCTCCCCTCACAACCCAGATAAACTGTTGCCCTGATGATTCAAGCC